>CM046667.1:49637416-50188614 GCA_025594165.1 Tamias sibiricus | reverse complement strand
GGTTCTCTAGACTCCCATCTGAGTAATATCACTGATTGCTCCAATCCCAACTCCCCTCTAATTATTAACTAGCTCTTATCAATGATACCTATTAAATATACTTTGTAAGCATCTACTTCTCTCCAGCTCTGCTGCAATTCACTAGTACAGGCCACCATCTTTTCTCATATAGATCATAGGTATAATGAGCTAACTGGTCTTCTTATTTCCAGTCTTACCTCTCCCAAAATTTATTCCTCAAATTCAACCGCAAATACTCCCATTGCTCTACTTAAATTTTTCTTTGATTTATAACTACCCTCTGGCCAAAGTTAGTTGATGATTATTTCACTTGTTTTCCAGAGTTATCTCTGCCACTTTTATACTTCTCCCTCTTGTGATGTGAACAGACTACTCACTACCTTTCTCTCACATCCTGAGAGTTCTGCCTGATGTTTTCATCTTCTGAAGTTTTCTTTTCTGCCCTCTCTGCTCTTAATTAACTTTCAGAACTAAGATGAGATGTCACTTCATCAAGGAATACTGGATTTTTCAAGTTCATTCTCTTAATACATGCTTTTGAAAATAGTGCTATTTTTTTGAATCAGGGAACTTATCAGTATGTCTGAATTCACACACACACACACACATATATATATATATATATATATATATATATATATATATATATATATAGTGTCTTTTTTTTCTCACTAAGCTATAACAACAAATGGGAAGGTACATTATCTTTCTCAGAGTTGAATTTATGCCACTAGTAGGTGGCATAAATGTTGTTGGACTTAATAATCTTTACAGATGAAATGGTACGTATTTGTTTCCTATTGCTGTTGTCAATCTTATTGCAAATTTAGCAGCTTAAAACACCATAAATTTATCATGAAACAGTTGTGCAGGCTAGAAACTCAAAATGGGACGCACTGGGCTAAAATCAAGGTGTCCATGGGATTGTGTACCTTCCCAAGACTCCAGGGGACAATCTACTCCATTGTCATTTCCATTTTCTTTTTTTATAAATTTATTTATTTTTTAATTTTTTATTCTAAGTTGTCATAAATGACAGCAGAATGTATTACATTTAATATTATACTTATAGAGCACATTTTTACATATATCTGGTTGTATGCAATGTATATTCACACCATTTGTGACTTCATACATGCACTTAGGGTAATGATATCCATTTCATACTACCAACTTTTTTTCTTCACCCCTTTGCCCCCTCCCTTCCCCTCCCTAACCATTGGCCATTCTAGTGTTCCTCTAATCTTCCTATGCTCCCCATCCCAACCCCACTGTGAATCAGCCTCCTTATATCAGAGAAAACATTTGGCATTTGGATTTTGGGGATTGGCTAACTTCACTTAGCATTATATTCTCCAACTTTATCCATTTGCCTGTGAATGCCATGATTTTATTCTCTTTTATTGCTGAGTAATACTCCATTGTGTATATATACCACATTTTCTTTATCCATTCATCTACTGAAGGACATCTAGGTTGGTTCCACAGTTCAGCTATTGTGAATTGTGCTGCTATAAACATTGATGTGGCTGTGTCCCTGTAGTATGCTGTTTTATGTGCTATACAGATTTAATGCAATTCCAATCAAAATCCCAATGACATTCCTCATAGAAGTAGAAAGAGCAGTCATGAAATTCATCTGGAAAAATAAAAGACCCAGAATAGCTAAAGCAATCCTTAGCAAGAAGAGTGAAGCAGGTGGCATCACTATACCAGACCTTAAATTATACTACAGAGGAATAGTAACAAAAATAGCATGATATTGACACAAAAATAGACTGGTAGACCAATGGTACAGAATAGAAGACACAGAGACTAATGCATATAATTTCACTTATCTTATATTAAACAAAGGTGCCAAAAATACACATTGGAGAAAATATAGCCTCTTTAACAAATGGTGCTGGGAAAACTGGAAATCCATATGCAATAAAATGAAATTAAACCCCTATCTCTCACCATGCTCAAAACATAACACAAAGTGGATCAAGGATCTAGGAAATAGACCAGAGACACTATGCCTAATAGAAGAAAAAGTAAACTCTAATCTCCAACATGTCGGATTAGGCCCTAAGTTCCTTAATTAGACTCCTGTAGCGTAAGAATTAATATCAAGAATCAATAAATGGGATAGATTCAAACTAAAAAGCTTATTCTCAGCAAAAGAAACAATCAGTGAGGTAAATAGAGAGCCTACTAATTGGGAACAAATTTTTTACTGCATGCACATCAGATAGAGCACTAATCTCTAAAATATATAAAGAACACAAAAATCTTAACACAAAAAATCAAATAACCCAATCAATAAATGGACCAAGGAACTGAACAGACACATCTCAGAAGAAGATATACAATCAATCAAATCAAAAAATATATGAAAAAATGTTCAACATCTCTGGCAGTTAGAGAAATACAAATCAAAACCACTCTAAAATTTCATCTCACACCAGTCAGAATGGCAGCTATTAAGAACACAAACAACAATAAATGTTGAAGAGGATGTGGGGAAAAAGGCACACTCATACATTACTGGTGGGAATGCAAAATCGTGCAGCCAATATGGAAAGTAGTATGGAGATTCCTTGGAAAACTGTGAATGGAATCACCTTATGACCCAGCTATCCCACTCCTCAGTCTATGCCCAAAGGTCATTTCCACATTCATTTTCTCGTGGCATTTTCTCTACATCTTCAAACCAGCAAGTCCTTCTCAAGCTTCTATCTTTGGTTCTCCCACTCATGCCACCCTGTTTTCCTTTTAAGACCCTTGTGATTACATTGGGCCCATCTAGATAATTCAGAATAATCTCCCTATCAAGAGTAAGCTGATTAGCTAGTATAATTTCATCTGTAACCATAACTCTCCATTGACATATAACATAATTTCTTCACAGGTGTAAGGGATTGGGACATCTTTGGGGGACCATCATTCTGCTTAATAGGGTAATAGAATTCATATCTACAGAGAAGAAAAATGAGAGGAGTGAAAAATAAATCTGAGTTTCATTACTTTAAAACACCTTTATTGAACATTACTATATAGCATATTCTATGCTAAGTGCTAGGAATATAGTTCTGATACAGATAGTCACTATCTTGGAAATGAGAAAGGACATAGATATTGCTATTAAAAACAACTTTTATAAGATAATGAACATTGGAAACTGCATTGCATTGATTGCAGAGTGAATGGGAAACGAGACTCTTTGACACTGTTTTTCAGTTCTTTGTGTGGATGTTTAATTATTTTAGACCTCCTCATTATAATCTGACCACAAGTCACCTTAGGCCCTAGAAATCTAAAATCCTCTGATCAAAAACTATTACTCAGATTTAATGGAAAGCATTTTTCATACCATTTTTCATTCTAACCTTCTCCACTCTGCATTGCCATTTTGTAGCATTAATAGCATGGTAAATCCATTTTCTAAATATGTCCTGAGTTTGGAGCTTTTCCCTCATAATGCTCCCAAGTATCACATAACTTTACCTAATGTTTACCATTAATCTTCCATATTCCTCATTTCCTTTTTTCTTGTATTTTGGTAGAAGCAGAGAATAGACTGACCTTAATAACTCTTGCCTATTACTTTATAGTCTTTTCTCATAAAGAGAAATATACTCATATCCCTTTGTGTTCCTTTCCTATGTGTATTTCAAACTTTTGTCAATTTTAATATTCCCTTCTATGCCTACATTTTTATTTTGTCTTGTCATATAAGGGATAAGAATCTCAATGAACATATTAACTATCAAAAACATAATTTAGCATGTTTTCTGGGTACAGAGAATGGCTAACTGCTCTGTATAATAAAGATAATAATTGGTGTTCAATGAACTGTTTTTTATTTCCAGTTTTTAAATATTTTCTCCTATACTGTCTTATCTGATAGCAGACAAAGAGAAGGGGTGCTGTCATGGAGACTCTCCAGCATCTGGATCCCAGCTCCCTTTGCAATTTCATCCTATGTCATTCTCCTGCTCATGTTTTAGAGTGCAGATAAATGCAACTTCATTTAATGAAGAACATTCAATGCACTTTTAGTGTCTTCATGTTCTGCTTTTACTTTTGCTTCCTGCTCAGCAAGATTCAACTTTTCTTTCCCAAGCTTTTTCCTTCTTCACTTTCACTCATTTGTCCATACTCAACCTAGCCATCACCTTTAGAACATTTTCCCTAACACCCATGCAGAAGCATATCCCTTTCTCTGAGCTCCAGTGAATGTATGTACCCTTTCCTATACAAAATGTTTCATTTTTATCTTTGATATGTCTGTTTTCTACTATGCTGTGAACTTTGGCAAAGACCAAGTCTCTTACAATTCCAGTAACCAGTGCAATGACAAACTAGCATGTAGTAAGCATTTTGTAAAAAAAACTAAGTCTATAAATAATTGCATAAATGATTCTCTGCTGTATCCTAGCAATAGCTCTATAATTTAAAAAGTAATTAATATCCTTATTTTACAGATAAAGTGACTGAGGCCTAGAAATTTTGAGACCATAATTCTATGAAGTCTTGCATTGGTACTGGGAACCACTTCCCTGATTTAATGTTCCTCAGTTTGCCTGGTATCATTTCTCTGCAGTAATTTGATTTTGTGAATCATGAATATCACAACTTAATATATCCCAAATTTATATTCCTGAGGGTTTCAGGGATATAAAAGTTAATAACAGGATGAAGGGTCAATGCACTAATCTTAGAAAATATGGAGAGCCAGATATATAGAATAAAAAATAACTTTATTAGAAGGAGTTAATTAATTCTTAGAAGAAATACAAATTTTATGTCGTGGTAGATAGCTAATTTATATGGAGTTCCCCATAGAGAGAATAAAATAAAATGTTGGTCACTTTTTGCAATTTATGAAGTAGTAGTTCTTTACTCCTTTATATTTCCAGGGAACAGTTTTCAAGTAAATTTTCTAAGAGAAATTTTCTTCTTTGCTTCTCACATTAATATGCCCATTCATATTTTATTAGTAAAAGAAACTCAGTTATAAACAAAACCTAGAGAAAATGAAAAGGACTATGTGCTACTTGAAATGAGTGTGAACAGAAACATGTAGATAACTAACTTCCTAGTAAAACAGATTTCACTTTATTCTTTTCTCCTTGATTGTGTCTACAAAAATATTCATCCTGTTAAAGCATCAAAAGAGTCTCTATAATGATTAACATATATATATATATATATATATATATGTGTGTGTGTGTGTGTGTGTGTGTAATACATGTATATATTGGCTTTAGATTAACTGTAGGTATGTGATTGATCATGCATAATTTAACAACTTTAAAGCACTATGAGAAATAATAATGGTATGTATAGATTAAAGTATATAAAAGTATAAAATTTAAAATAATAAAATGAAATAAAAACTAAAAAGAATATGATCATTTGGAAAAATGTTTTCATTCATTAACTAAGAGTAAGTAGCTTAATTTGCAAAGTAGCTTAACTTTCATACAAATAGGAATCTTTAGGAGATCCAGAAAACTGTATGCAAATATGTCTGTAAAGACATGGTTTTGGTAGAAAACATTCATTACATTTATTAGATAATCAAAATGGAATCCATGACTTGATCTGTTTAAGAACTATCAATATGTTATCTCATTCCATTTAATTTAAAAATATCTAGTGCTCTATAAATACATATACAGAGGATATAAGTTAGTATTTTAACAAAAGGAGAAACATGAAGAATTAATAAATGCATGAAACATGTCCCACTTCATTATTAATTAAAGCAATTTATATTAAAGCAAACATCAAGTATCTTCTTACATGTAACAAAGCAGAAATTGCTTAAAAATAAAACCAATGGGACTCCTAACATCACTGAAATTTTAATGCAGAAACTCTTAAATTTATTTTTCTGGTACCAGTTAGTATGGGTATGATCATTGGGAAAGTAACATGACAATGTTTAGCAAAACCCACAGAAAATGAGAATAGAATAGTGGTTGCCAGAGGCTAGGACTGAGTGAAGGAAGCATGGAAAAAATGTAGAAAGGTTGATCAATGGGTAGTAAGTTATAATAAGATAGAAGCAAGAATTTCTGTTGTGTTATTGCACAGTAGGGTGATTATTGATAGCAATAATATACTATACATTTACGAAAGCAAGAAAAAGGATTTTAAAAGTTGTCACTGTAAAGAAATGATAAATGTTTGAGGAGATAGATATGTTCACTCTGATTTTGACATTATAAGATGTATATATTTATTCAAATTTCACGTGGCACATTAAATATAAATGATTTTTATGTTTTTATGTATTAGTTAAAATAAATTTAATAAATATCTAAATTTTTTTCTATTAAATTATATATGACACAAAACACTAAATATCAGTTAGTAAATGTAAAAGCATTATTATTTAAGATATTAACAACCAAATCATCTAGCATACTGAAGAAGGTATATATTTGATCCTTCAAATGAATAACAATTATTATAATTTCATAAAATATTTAACATTTATAATATTTAAAATGTATTCATATAATAAATTCATATAGACATACAGTTTGTGCATTATAAAATTCTGAATGCTGTTCACATAGATTACAACAATCATGGGACCCCCTGTGTTGGTCTAAATAGAGGATTTAAATTCGTGGTTAGTTTGAATTTGTTAATATGTTTAGCTTCTGTTACTTTGATTATCTTATGGCATTCCATATCTTATAACATTCTACTATATGCAATTATAATGTTAATGAGAGATAGCTGGTCAATGTGGAAGTCAAAGACTTTGATTCACATAATGTACATCAAGTTTATTTCTGTTACCTATTAGGTTTATTCATTCTGAGTTCACATATCTCTAATGTTTAAAATAGTAAATTACATATGAATTGATTGAGATGATGTTTTTCAAAACATCTTAATGAACAATGAAGTACTAGTAATTGTTATCTGTTTTATACTAATGATAAAATTAATTATAATGACATTTTTCATGTTAGAGAAAATGTTATATAATAGAAAAACATGCTTCTGTATGAAGACATGAATGGTGAGAATATACTTTGTATACATCCAGAGATATGTAAAAATGTGATTTATAAGTATAATATGAAATTTAATGCATTCTTCTGTCATTTATAACAACTTAGAATAAAAAATAAATAAATAAATTTTTAAAAATATGTTTCATCAGTCATATTTCTTTTGCATTAAGGGCTCTAGAGGTAAGAGATGGCATCTAATGAAGATGTTTATATGGTGAACCTCATATTTGATGTTATTTCACACTAGACACATAGCATTTTTTATATAATGTCAAGGTTTCCATGATGCCTTTAAGGCCTTTGTGCATTTACTTAATAAGAATAAAAATAATATTCATTTTTCAATTTTAAGTGTTTCAGTTTTAATTAATAATATGTATTTTATATTGAATTTATGGCAAAAAATATTCAAAAGGGCAATCATTAGATCCAAAAATTATTGCTATCTATTTTTATTATTCACACTTGTCAGGAAAAACTTTCATATTATATACATGATTTGTCTTATACCATATCAATAATGCTAACATGACTAGATACATAGTAGCTTGTAGGAATAACACAAATTAATAAGAAGAATGTATTTTGTGAAGCTAAATAAAAATTTCTGCATTTAAAATATATTATCCACTACTATTTCACATATTGGTTAAAATATATATGAATGAATTAATATTATGATTTCAAGATATTATTAGTGCATTCATACATTTATTATGGGAAATGTATTCCTTACTATATGCCATCTGTTTTCAAGAGAAGTAATGGAGATTTACAATGAAAAATAATTTGAGAGCAAATAATATTACTTTTTCAGGGAATTTCAGGTATGGTTCTTTTGACACAAGTAAATATGAAATTCCCAAACCTTAAATATCTCACAGATGTACTCATTTAGTGAATATTAAGTAAGATGGTCACATTTAGAGTAATTCAAAGGTAGGCTTTGACTTTGAACAAGCATTTCAATAAGTCAAGATGGATGATTTTTCTGTCCATTTTACTCAGTACTAATTTCCAGCTTAGGTAAAGGAGATAATTTTTAGAAGCATGGATTCTGTAAAGCTGTTTCTTAATAATTTTTACCCTAATCCTTTGGCATAATTCCTTGGGGATTTTTCCTTTGAGTATTTATATGTAAGCCATGAAGAGTATCATTTGCATTTTTATTTGAAATTTCCCGAATTTTAGATGAAAAGAGGTACTAGAAATCATGGACTTCTAGGATCTCCCCTCCCTTAAAGCATTTACATATTTATCAAATATATTGTCTGAGCTCTTAATTTAGGCAGACAATCTGCTAGGTTCTGGGGTGCAAAGATAACTAAGCCATGATTCTGAGCATTAGAAATCCTATCCTATAAGGAGATCAATCCCATGTTAGAATATGTAGGTGTTGCAAAAGAGGGAGTAATTATTTTTACATGGATGGGAGATATTATAGGGAAAAGATCAGAAATAGTTTTACTGAAGAAGTGACAGCTAGTAGTTTCTTTTAATTATACTAGAGTAAGCCATACATTATAGCAAAATAAATACCTTTCCACTTATTTCCACTATGTTTCTACAATGTCTTTGAACAATATTTAAATGACTATTGTCCTAATCATATCAATTATTTTTCAAATATAATTTTAGATTGGATGCCTAATACAAAAATCAAATCACTTATGTTTAATATAATTTATTAATGAACTTAATAATGAATATAAAATAACATTAGTACATAATAATTGATATTTATTTTGGTTGTGAAATAAGGATTATATTTAAACTCTGTCTTTATTATTTTATATTATAGATGAAAGAGAAGATGTTCAAAAGAAAACATTCACAAAATGGATAAATTCACAATTTTCTAAGGTAACATATTTGTTAATTCTCTTTTAAGATACAAATGGTGGAATCTTCAAAATGGACTATATACCTATGAATTTTAAATGTTCTTATTTTCCTCAGTGTTGTTTTTGTTTTAGGTGTGTAAATCTGCACATATTATATTGAATCTTAACTAATAAACAGGATGATATATGGCAAAGAGATTAATTAGTTTTATAAAAATGCAACTTTGGTTCTTGTTAATAATGTGAGTTTCTTTAATGACATGAGAGTCATCATAGGATTGTAATAACAATCTTTCAAGTGGCTATTATAGGTCATACATTAGAAGAAGATACATGGAACTTTTGTTATGAAAATTACCATGTTTTGCCCTTCTCTATCTCTACAAACTTCAAGAAAAATTAATACAACTATATTGTGTCCATTTGGTCCCTATAACTTATATTTCCAATAATTTAAAACAACAAATCATCCTCCTTTTCTGCAGGCATTAACCCATATTCTTAATGTTTATGTTGTAAATAAACTCACGATCGATAGCACAATTATAGATAATTATATATGGACACAGAATAAAATATCCTTACCTTGAAAATTAGCATTTGGAATTTAACAACACATAAAGGTTTGTTTGAATTTCAAGGTCAGAAAAACTTGAATTTATAATTAATCACACTATATTTGAGAAATAAATGCTTTTTGAGTCAGTTTTCTTATTTTTCCATCATATCTGCATACATTATTGAGTGTGTACTCAATAAATCCAATATAGACAATAATGTATTATTCCTACATACAAGACTTTAAGAGTGACAATATGGTGTTAATTGATATTTTGCATATTGTTGTAAGGATTTAATGATTCATTTGAGGTGATATTTTTTAGCACCATGCCAGGCACTTTTAATACATATGAATTATTCTCTCTGTATGTATTTAAAATCCTCAACTCTTTCTGAACTAAGTGAGGTACACATAATAAACAAAGAATAAAATGTAACAATACAGCAGAGTAATAAATGAAAAGTGGATTCAAATATTTGGAATAGGAATTAATAATCCTCAGAATATTTCCAGGATGTATTTATGTAGTTATTTAGTGTATTTACTGACTTCATTAAATTTTTCTTAATTTTTGGATTTTGAAAGACAATTGATATAAATTTTCAAACAATATACAGAAACCAGAATTTAAAAAATATTTTCTGAAATAATACATATCACAATACACTAAAACTTTGAATTAAACCAATGTGTCATTTTTATAAGGTATATAATCATGACAAAGACAAACACTCTGTATTCTCATTCTCACAAATCTAAATAGATCTTCACTTTCTATACATTTATAGCCTCAAGTATCATATATCATAACTCATTTGCTCATATACAAACCAAATCTTGATATTTTATCTTCTATGAATACATTTTGGTACTACCCTAGAGCAAGTAGATATATTATTTCCTGCCTTTATAACTGTCCATATTTTAAAAGCTGTGAAATAATCACATATATGAGTTCATTAAATGCCTTTTCCCAAATATTTTCATCCTCTAATTTATCTTCTACTTATTTCATTTATTTATAAATATTTTCCTTAAACCTGTTATAATAGATCAGAGGAGTCATCATTCTTTCAAATACAGAAGTTCTAGTCTTAGGCGTATCCTCCAAATCAGAAATCTAAGTAAATGTTTATAGAGATAGAAGAGAAATTTTATTTAGAGATAAAATGTATATATATTTGTATGTGTAAACTTTTCATTTTGAGGGCTATAAAAGTACCTCTTTTATATGACCTTGTTTTTCTATCCAAACTTCAGGTAGGTGACCATATCACTTTTAGAAACTTATGAAGAAGAGAGGAATTAAAGGAAAGCTAGTTTATTCTGTTTAAACCAAATTTTGATCCAAAAATTAAACATAATTGTGAGATAAATCATTTGACTCTTTACTGTGTAACTGCATAGATTTCAGCAGAATTCTGGGCATATAGGATAGGCATAATTAGTTGAAGTTGAATCTTCTGATATCATGGTCTGTACATGGTCATTTCGGAGATGCTGACCAGTTGCTAAATGGAGTAGAACTTAGTAGGTTGTGTGTGGGTAGTCTGAATAAAAAGTACTCTGGGCTAAAAGGAATCTGGAAAGCTTTATGAAGAAAGGTCTAAACTGTGAACTCATGAAAGAAAGCAATATGTGTTTTATTTTATTTTTATTGGTTCTTTTTATCTATACATAACATTAGAATTCATTTTGACATACTTACAAAATCATGTAATGTAATCAGCTTTAATTCAGTCCCAAGTACTTTCCCTTTCTTTCCTCCTCCCCCTCCCCTTGATCCCTTCAGTCTACTGTACAGTTCTTTCTGCCATTTACTTACATAATTTTTAAAAACTTAGTGTCTTGTGGATGTCCATGATGGTGAATTTACTGTGGTATATTCATACATATACATAGGAAAGTTGGCTCACCCCAATATTTATTAAACCAGGGCACACAATGAATGTAATGCATACACTTGGTCCATAGTAAAGATAATGAACTCAATGCTACGTTAGAAAAAAAGGAAAAATTCTGAATAAAAATATTTTTGAAGCCGGGTGCAGTGGTGCATGCCTGTAATCCCAGCACTTTGGGAGGCTGAGGCAGGAGGATCGTGAGTTCAAAGCCAGCCTCAGCAATGGCGAGGCACTTAGAAACTCAGGGAGACCCTGTCTCTAATAAAAACACAAAAAAGGACTGGGGATGTGGCCCAGTGGTCGAGTGCCCCTGAGTTCAATCCCCGGTACCACAAAAAAAAAAAAAAAAAAAAAAAATTGAAGAAGATTTAAAAGAGAGGAAAAAGCAACAAAAAATTATCTGTCAGTATGGCAAATTACATCCACATATATTATAGTACAAATGAATATGAGTTCAAAGGTTTATCAGTGGAGCATACACACATTTATATAATATTTGTAAATTATAGAGACATAGCAAAGTAATTCCTTGTTATTTTGTAAAGCCACAGAAAAGGTGTTTTAAGGAAATAAATGTGATTAAATATATCCTTATCATTTTGATGTGATTGGATGCCAAATGTGTCTTTGCAGTAGATCCAGCTGACATTTTACATTTTCATTTTAAAATAGACTATTTTTCAAAAATAAATATTCTATTAAACTCCGATTCCAAAAATTTCTACTAGAATGTGATTTATCATATCTATTCTATAAGATAAGCAAACAATATTTATATCCACATAAACACAAAGCCATTTCTAGATAAGATTAATTCAGTGTAGAAAACATTTCCATGTAATTTGTACATATGTGATAATCCTCAATAAATATTTAATATTTACTTATAATAAATAAAATTTACATTATAAAAATCTTACTCATTCTCCAAGGCTTGTTAACACAGTTTTGAAATCATTACCAAAAACAACTTTATCATAAAACTTGCTTGATGCTCTGTGAGAATAAAAGTGTTTATGGTAGGTCATTTGAAATATTTAGATAAACCATCTCACAAGGAGTTGTATTGTGAGTTTGATTCTACACTGGTTTTAGTGATTATCATTGTCCATAACTCTACTTTTCTGTCTGAATGTTCACAACTCAGTGTGAAGCTTTATATTTTACTTAAATGAAATAAGAATGTGCAATTAGTTTTCTCTATGACTTCACAAGGTCCTATGATATGATAGGAAATTTGCTATAACATGTAGGCATACACCAAAAAGCTAGGACTCACCCTCTTTGGATAACAATATCATGATATAGAACTGACTGATACAACATGCTTCTCCCAAGAATTCCATATAATTTATCTTGTATGAAAATGACTTAATACAAAATAACATTAAAATTGTAAGTCAGTTTATCAGCTTCTTTACACCACCCTGTACTTTAGAGGAAAACATAGCCATACTTTAATTCATTTTGAAAAAAATAAAAGGTAAACATAAAATTCAAATTTTCTGAGTCTTATTTTGCTTGTATATCCTTGCTAATTTGTAATAAAAGTTATATTTAAAGGGCATTATAAACATGACCAAAAATATTGCCATTTTTATCATTGTGGAAGAATGTTCTGGATTGAAAGAAACTTACATTAATGCAATCTATCTACTGAAACTCTTCCTCTTATTCACTTCTGTTGTTTTCCATGATGTCATCTGGTCTTCTTGAGAACATAACAGTTAAGGAATCACCACTGTATTTCTAAATCCATGATCTTGTGATGCTGTTGAAACAAGCATGAATTTTAATTCCATGGCATAGTTTTAATGACTCATATTTCTTTGTTACTTTAAATTGGATAACTTTCTTCCTACAACAACCAATACCACCAACAATCTGACTGTTGAAAAGTCAATCTCCATAACATTTTGTATTCTTCTCCCTGCTTACAATTCCCAATGGCTAGATAGTACCCGGAATACTGTTAAAAAGTGTCCCAGTTATCAGTCCTTTCTGGTTATAGCTAGTATAGTAAAGGCCAAGTAGACATGTCTGCATAAATTGTATCCAGTCTACAATGCTATGCCTTCCTTGGGAACAAAGCAGGGGTTTGCCAGTGTTGGACACCTCTATCCTGGTATCTGACCTCTACAGTCATTAACAAGTATGTCTTCACACAGTGTCTGAAAGCTGTGTGTGACAATGGGGTGTTGAATTCAACATCATTTCATTCCCTGTCTTTGAAGAAGCTCATTAAATCTCCCTGAAGTCTGACTGGATCCTATACCCCACTCTTTTAAAACTTTCCCCCATATCCTTTTCATTTAGAACTTTGTATGAATCCTTTATGCAGGTTGAGTATACCTAATACCAAAATCCAAAATTTGAAGTATTTTGAAATCTGAAACTTTTTGAGTACCTATATGATGCTTAAAATATTTCAGATTTTAAAGCATTTTAGATATTGAATTTTGGGATTAGAGATGCTCAACTGGTAAATTATATGAAATATTTCAAATGTGAGAATCTCTGAAGTTTGAAAAATTTCTGGCTCCAAGCATTTTGCATAAGGGAGACTCAACCTGTATCAACCAAGATTTTCAGAACAAAAATTTTGAACAGGTGATTTTCCTCTGGATGCCTGCTCATTTCTTTCTTGAATGTGGTTTCAGCTACCTTCTTGACTTGAAGCAGGAGGAATAGGACATTTATTTATGTCTTATTATCCCAATACATTTTCTATGTCAGTTCATGCCCTCAACACACACACATACACAGAGAAAGAGTAAGTATTTATACATTTAAAATGAATTACAAATTTCCATTTTATAAAAGGAAAAGGCTGAGATATAATGGAAAAAATATTATTTTAGTGAAAGAGGTACCAATCTGTATGTACATTTCTTTTGTTTCAGTTCTAAATTTACATATAAGTACTATACATGGTACCTGATTTAACAGAAGTAATAGAGCTGTAGTACCGTGAAATGTCCACCATATATATATAAATTGACTTATATGCCCTTGGCTTCCAGTTTCTTCCTATTATCTGATATACAGAAGAATTATACTTTTAGAGAAAATGAAGGGTAGTAAATTATGTATCTTGATGGTGATAAGCAGCCTATACATGATTTTGGTAACACTTGAATTTGGTACATTTGTTATGGAGAAGTGCATATGGATACAGGAAAATATAAAAATCCTCATTTCAGAAGCTGTGAGAATTCAAAATTTTTTATTCCTATATACCCTCATGTAATAATACTATTGAAAATTATATATGATAGCTAGTTGTTTCAATGACCTAATGAGATACTCAGAAAAAGTGAAATTAGGTATTCTCAATGTACAGGGAAGAGGTGAAAATGGAACCTATGAAATAGATTGTAAACCCCATATTTTCTTACCCGTTATTGTTGTGACCACTATTCTACCTACCAAATTTCCTTTCTTGGGTCAGGTCACAAAATTGATAAGATCTATAAAAAGCGAGGAAGGGGCAGAGGGACATTGATAACTTGAAAACAGGAGGTACTGAATGCTTGTAATAATAACAGATGATTCAATCTACTTTTGAATGTTTAATAGCCCCAACACACAACCATTGTTTATGGAGCTCTTTAGTTGGTTATTTAGGAATTAATTCTAATACATTAAAATCAGTATTTTTATATAATAGCTATTGGTAAATGAAGTAATCTAAATAGAATAGTATTATTGTAAGTATTGCTTTTTATTTGTATTAAGTATAAAATTATTTTTGAGAGATAATTTGAATATTTATTTGAAATAACTTTATGAGAAGTACAAAATATGGTTCACAGGTATGTGGACTCCCAAACACCTATAATTAGTTGTTAAGATGACTTGTAGAATGATGTGTCTGTGTTTGGAATCCATATAATTATGCTAAGTAGTTGTAAACCACTGAGAACAATTACCTGGAATGTTTTCCTGAATCTAATATTTTCAAAGTAACAAAGTAACAAGTATATCATTCAGTTAGTGAAAAGAAAATTGAATTGTGATAGGTCTCACTGTTTTCAATGAAAGTGAAAATAATTTGTTTATAGGGAATATTTTTTTAGAAATATGTTGTTCTTTATCAACCTACTGCTACTAAGATCTTGATAATTCCAGCTAGTTTTAGAAGGTGAACATGTTTTGCTCTCTATATTACTGTGTTCTGAAATACCTTATGAGAAAATTGGAATTTTAATTGCTATACCTATATAGTATAAAGTGGACTCAGTGGAAAGAATATTTAGTTTACAGATGTAAATGTTTGACTTGTCAGGGGGTAGTGGCCAAAGAAATCCATAGGAGTAAAGAATGGGAGTAGTAAGAAGGAATAAAATGCCATTCTTGAGTAGTTATATTGTTGTTGAGCTGTTTGGGCCAACAATGAGTTGTTGATTTAGTCATGTTATTATTGAACTTTGGGTTGAAAACCATAAAGTTACAAAACAATAGACAATGAGAGAGTAATGAGACTGCCCTACAACCACCAATCTTTCATGCAAAATTGCATCTGAAGCCTACACTTTACATTAGATGTATCAATCTGAAATTAAATAGCAAGTCAGTTTAATTTTTGTTATAGATGTTTGAGATCACACACTCTTCAAATAGTGATATAACACAATATATGAGAACCATGTAAAAATTATTGTAACAATATGTATTCCAGGGGTTCACAGTCAGAGTGTATCATTCAAGAAAGCTAGGGTGGGACCCAGGAATTCAGTAGGAGAATTTCTTTTTAGTCCAAGGATCATCATCTGTATTTTACTTGTTGGGTTATGTTTTTATCTTAACACATTTCCTTCAGCTTCCTATCATTCTCAACCAAATTGTGATATGTTAGCCAGAACACAAAGAGTTAAGATCAAGTCTGACAGTAATCTGTTGATATAAACTCATGTGTAGAAACCTCACTTGTAAAGCAGATGGAAGGCAGAGTTGTAAAGTCTGAAACAATACAGGTAGAGTATGGTTTTAAGAATGTCTTATTTTTATCCTAACTCAAGTCCTAATATCACTATGCCAGTTCTGTGTGCAGAGAGAAGTAGTGGTAAAAATAGACGAAGGGTGATCAACAAATAAGCAATCATTTCTAGTCTTGTCCAGAGTTGTGGCCAACTGATAAATGGAGACTAACAGACCCTTTAATTAGAAATGTGAGTGAAATCACTCCTTGGTTTCACATTAGCTGTTTTTTAATGAAAACATAAGAGGGTAGTAGGCAAGTTTCATGAATATTTTCTTCTTTGATTTAGCTCACTTTACACAAAGAAAACAATATTTTTCAGTGTACATGGTTCATGCATGGTACTTTTTATAAGAATTGGTCCTGTTATTTAAATTACCTATAGCTATTATATCAGAGAATAAATATTTTGAATATTGTATCTATGCCTAATGTTGTTATCCTTCACCTATAATCATTTATATTTTAAGAAACTGCTTTGACAGAAATATACGTAAAGTCTGCATTCACTGGCAGTACTTAGTGAGTACCTATTATCTGTCAGGTACTCTAGCCTTTTGATATGGCAATTAAGAGTCAAATTTCAGGCTGGGCTCGTGGCTCAGCGGTAGAGTGCTCGCCTAGCATGTGTGCGGCTGGATCTTTCCTCAGCACCACCTAAAAATAAAGGCATTGTAGTGTTCCATTGTGTATATATACCAAAGTTTCCCTATCTACTCATCTGCTGATGGGCATCGGAGTTGGATTCCACAATCTAGCTATTGTGAATTGTGCTGCTATAAACACTGATGTGGCAGTGTCCCTGTAGTAAGCTGTTTTTAAGTCCTTTGGAAATAGACCAAGAAGTGGGATAGCTGGGTCAAATGGTGGTTCCATTCCAAGTTTTCCTAGGAATCTCCATAAAACTTTCCAGATTGGCTTCACCAATTTGCAGTTCCACCAGCAATGTAAGAGTGTGCCAAATGATCTCTTAGATATGAAGATACTAACTTACAAAGGCAAGGGAGTGGGGATGAGAGGAATGAAAGAACTTTAAATAGAACAAAGAGGTGGGAGGGAGGGGAGAGGACAAGGGGATAGGAATAATGGTAGAACGAGTTATCCATCATTACCCTAAATACATGTATGAAGACACAATTGTTGTAAAAATACTTTATATAAATAATCAGCAACTTGAAAAATTGTGCTCTTTATATATAATATGAAAAGAAATGTACTCTGCAAACATGTATAACAAATTAGATTAATAAAAAATTTAAAAAAATAAAGGCATTGTATACAACTGAAACAAATAAATAAATATTTTTTTAAAGAGTCAAAGTTTTATTCATAGGACTCTGTGAGCTAGGTAAAATAAAGAAAGAAATATTTATCACACTATTGATCATTTTCTGTATTTGTCAACTTGTTTTCTGTTCCTTTGCTATTAGACTATAGAATGTCAGATATGATGAATGCTAAGAGGAAAGAAGAGGAAAGATAGAACAGGATGTTACAAGGTGTGCGTTACTATCTTATATAGTGGGTTTGGGAAGCCCTCAATGAAGAGACATAAAAATAAACCCTAAAGGAAGGAAAGGAGTGAATCTTGCACATGTCTTAGAGAAGTGAGTTCCAGGCAAAGGGAAGAATATGTACAAAAACTCCAAGGAGGGAGTATATGTTCAGGAGACATCAAAGATGTCAGGGTGGCTGGAACAGAAGGACTAGGTGACAGTATTATCCCCTATAAGGTAGAGTGGTGTTTGGAAGACATATCAGGTGGGGCCTTATTGACCACTGTAAAAGCCTTGGCTTGTACATTACAGGAAATTAGGAAATTGTGAGAGTTTTGAACACTAGCAAGAAACAATGTAAATTAGAAAATGGATGTAAGAATAGAAATGGAGAGTCAAGTTAGGGGATAGAATTGAAATCAGGGCTGGAGATATGTGTGACTAGGAATAGGTTGGCATCCATGGACCTGAGGATAAATTTTCATACTTTGAGAACATTCTGAAAGTAGAGATAACAGTATTTATTCATGGATTTGGTATGCAGATTGAGAAAGTGAGAAAAATCACCTTAGTTCAAATGAAAGAAGGGATGGGATAGTTATTTACTGGAAAAGGAAGACTATCTGTGGAGAGGTTTTAATTGTGAACTACACAAGAATTTCCCATGAGAAATCATTAATTTTAGTATGTTTTTATGGAAATAGCATTTGTTTTCAACTCATGAAATTTAGCCTCAGCTCAAAAATAAATAAACAAATTAAACTTCATTTAAAAAATAAAAGATACAAGTACCTTTATTATTTAGTATGTGCATGTGTGTGTGTGTGTGTGTGTGTGTGTGTGTGTGTGTGTGTGATCCAGCAAAAGGACATTGTACTTAATTTGATCTTTGCCTTTCTTATGATATTGTATTGATGGGTGGCCAAAAATCAATGGAGACAAGAATAATTTACCTGTAGTTTTCTTCTTCATAACATTTACTATTTAGAACTTAGGCCAATTATATTATAACAGTTATTTACACATTTTGTACATCTGTTAACTAAGTTCCTTGAGAGTCTGAAACTATCCCCATAAGAATATTGTGTGTGTTTATCTGTATATAAATATATATGTATACATATAGATATATAGTTTTTATACCTAAATGTGATGTTGAAAAGGAGTAGTTAGAAAGAATACCCTTTCCTTATTGCCAGTATTCATAGGGATGCTTGTTTCCTCGACATTAAATATGATGTTAACTATAGGTCTTCTGTTCAGTTTTTATATATTTTTTTATCTTATTTTGGGTTATTCAATCACCTTTTAACTTTCTGTGGGCTTTAATTATAATTCCCCCACAATTCTCCTTTGCTCCTTGCATTCTTTGTATTTTCCAAGTGTTTTCTTTCCTGTTTTTCATCCTTGAATTCATTCCTCAAATTGGCTAGTGGTATTAGCTTTTTGTTTTCATTTAAGTTAGACATTAACATTTTATAAAATTAAATACCCTATTCCTGATAACCATTCTTAATATGTTGGAAATTATAGGATACTTTTGCTAAAGTGTTATTCTATGTGTTTGCAGTTTAATCCCAAAGTTGGCATTTTACTAAATGATGATGCATACAATATATTGTGGGTAAAAAGGGAAAAGTGTAAAAGTACTTCAGCTATTTCCACTATTAGTTAATATTGTGTTGGAAGTATTAGTCATCACAACCAGATAACTTAAACTAATTCTGGCAAAAGAACTGTAAGAAGCAGTAACACTACACCAATCTGTAGATATGATTATTTACCTAAAAAATGAAAAGAAACAATAATGATGTTGGGCTTGGTGGTGCAAGCTTATAATCTTAGTTACTAGGGAAGCCAAGGCAGGGAAATAATGAATTTGTTAACAGGCTAGGCAACATAGCCAGATCCTCCTCCAAAAAACAAACAAAAAAAAAAGGTGGTGGGGGGAGAAACAATAACATTATCTATACCAGTAGAAATGAATACCAGTAAAATAGTTTAGTAAGTTAGCAGAAAGTAAACCTAAAAAATTTGCCAAATTTGCCCATGAAGAAATAGAAGGTCAGAGAAAACATATAATGTTATAAATTAAAATTTGGGGAAAATTGGGATATTAAATTTTACATTTAATAGCAATTTATTCCCCAAAATTGAAAAGTCCTGGTAGCAATTAATGCATCTAGCACTTAGATATTTATTGCTGAATTTCATTTGACATTAATATGAACCACAGCTCATGAGAGTAACATTTGATTCCTGATCTGGGACAGGGAACATAGTGGGTAAGTCTAAGACCTCTGTGCCATAAAGCAAGGAAGTACTTCCCAAAATTTGCTAATATCTTGAGTTATTTCCTTTCCCTCTCCTGTTCACTTTATGCTTATAGATTTATGTCTTTTAAATGGTTTGTCTTCTCATTTTATGAGTAGGATTCCAATAACTTTAATAATACTTTTAGATATTCAAGGTAATTTATTTTTCTCATATTTTAGTAGAAGCATGTGTATTGACAGGTACAGTGACATATATCTGTACTCCTAGAAACTCAGTAGGCTGAGGCAGGAAGATCACAAGGTCAAGGCCTGCCTTAGCAACTTAGGGAGAACCTGTCTCAAAATAAAGAAGATTGGGGATGTGGGAGATAGAATGATCCTGGGTCCAATCCCCAGTACCAAAGAAGGAAGGAAGGAAGGAAGGAGGTAGGTAAGGAGAAAAGGAAGGAGGAAAGAAAAGAAGGAAAGAAGGGAGGGAGGGAGGGAGGAATGAACACATGTGTATTTAGTAACAGTGAATGTTGGCTTAATTTTCCTCCACTGGTCCCTTCAGTGGAGCATTGCTTGTACCACAAAAAATAGAAATGTTTGATTTCAGTATGTCTATTTTCAAGGAAAACTGATTTAGTACTTATGTTTTAAGAAGAAATTCAAAGAAGAATGTTTTATGCTACAGATTATACTACATAACTGACTTTAGAATAATTGAATACAACTTTAAAATGTCAGCAATAATCCCTTAGTATTTAGATAAAAGTAAGATTAAAAAAAAACATGAAATATATATTTACCAACCTTAGCAGTTTGGCTTATAAGCTAATATTAAATTTATTATAGGTTTTCTAATTCCCAAATTATTTTAATGTTATGTAGAACTAGATCAGAATATGATATGGAAAAAGGAATGAAAATTATCTTTCAAGGAATTTGCAATAGGGAATGATCACAAATATTATTTCTTCTCTTTACTAAATACTGTACACATGATACTTCAACCACACAGCAATGTATCTGTTTTCAGAGTAACTGCTCGGAGGAGAAATAGGATTTGGTCAGAAGACATTTCTTCAAGTGACTCACATTTTAATTTTTCTGCAGTGGTTATCAGTGGATAAATGTGAAAACACTCCTAATCATAAAGTAACATTCACTGCCAACACAATAAATAGGAAACTTTTGAAAATGTTTTTCCCTAAAATTTTTGCTCACCACTATCACCATCAATGTTTCCTCTAAAGTGACTGTGGCAGCTGGGCATGATGGCTCCAAAGGCTGGGGCAGGAAGATCACAAGTTCAAGACCAGCCTCAACAATGGCAGGGTGCTTAGCAACTCAGTGAGACCTTATCTCTAAATAAAATACAAAATAAGGCTGGGGATGTGCCTCAGTGGTTGAGTGCCCCTGAGTTCAATCCCTGGTACCAAAAATAAAATAAAATAAAGTGACTGTGGCTTTTTTCATTAATTTTATTTTTAATTGATGTAATTGTACATATGTATGAGGAACATTGTGATTCAACTCATGTATACATAATACATTGTTCAAATTAGGGTAATTACTATACCCATCACCTTAAACTTTTATCATTCCTTTGTGACTAGTATATTCAAGTTCCACTCTTGTATCGATTTTGAGGTAGTATAATGCATTATACACACATATACACACATATATGTGTGTGTATAGATTTATAAACACATTATATGGTGTTAATTATATTCACCTGACTTTGCCATAGAATGCCAGAACTTCTTGCTCCTCTCTAATGTTAATATTGTAATCATTGACTAATATGCCCCCATTGCAACTACAAATGTCCCTAGCTTCTAGTAACCACCATTATAGTCACACCTGCTGTGAAGTCAACTTCTTTAGATTCCACATATGAGTGAGAACATGCAATATTTGCGTTTCTGTACTGGGCATATTTTAGTTAATATATTGTCCTCCAGATCCATTTATGTTGTTATTACCAACAGAATTTTATCCATTTTATGGCTGAATAGAGTTCCATGTATTTTTTTTAAAGACTTTTGTTGTTGTTGTTGTTTGGGGGCTTGCATCTATAAATCCTTAGAATGGTATAAGAATACTGAATTTCTAGCTATTCATGTTTGCAACTTTCATGCTTTAAACTACAAAACCATATAGAATATTTATTGAAAAAGTATCTAAGGCTTCCCTTTTTATCCCATAAACTATAGTTTTGACAGGTACTTTGCTCACGCTCTTTCACTGTGGATTACTATTACAAATTAGATACTCAAGATATATTGATGTTAGAATAAAGTAATGCATATAAGAAATTATTTTCACTGCCAATTACTGAAGATGGTGTTAGGTGTAGTTTCTTGCAAGTAAAGGAAGTTTAGAGCTCAAAAGTATGAAAAATCAGTGATTATTTTTGAAGTGTTATAAAACATAGTTACTTTTTATCAAGCACCACAATAAATCAATAAAAATACAGACATACTTTGTATATAATTCAACTGTGAAAGTTAAAAGTAAAGATTCCCACCTAGAATATAAATTTTTCTTATAATAACTAATATATATTAATTGTACCAGTTGATGGTATTCACTGTGATATTTCTATACATGGATAGACCATGTATCCAACCACTATCCAACCACACTTCTTTTCCCTACTCTCCTCTCTTCCCTGACTGGACTTCTCTGTCCGAATAGTCTTTTTTAACTTTCAGTCTTTTTCTCTTTTATCTTCCACATATGAGAGAAAACACATTATATTTGTGTTTCTGTATCTGGCTTATTTTACTTATCATCATGTCTTTCAGTCACATCCATTTTTAAGAAAATGACAGGAAATAAAAAACATAAGTACAAAGCCAGATGTAGTAACCTTAGACTATTAAAAGGTCTAAATAACTAAAGATTTATAATGTTTATAACATGAATGAATAATTTTATTTGATTATTCATCAATTTGTGTACAATACAGAGTAAATCACTAAGTAACAAGAAATACTTTTATTTTAATTCTCAAATACTTCATGTTTCTGGAATTTATAACTAAAATTATTAATGACAGTTGTAATTTTAGGATAAGACCCTCTGATAATTATTCAAAAATGCTAATTGAAACATTATCATTTCCTCATTAAGTGTGAATTATTTAGAAAGTTGTGTTTTCTCTCTCTCTTTCTCTCTCTCTGTTTATATATATATATATATATATATATATTTATTTAAAAAGAGAAAGAGAAGATAACCTGAATTTGCTATCTTTGAAATACCAAAATCTTTAGCTGAAAATAATTTATAATTTATATGATAATAAAATATTTTAAAAATATTTTAAGTTGTAGATGGACACAATTTATTTATTTTTATGTGGTGCTGAGGTTCGAACCCAGTGCCTCACACTTGCGAGGCAAGTGCTTCACTACTGAGCTACAACCCCAGTCTGGTAATTAAATATTTAAGGGGAAAATCTTTGTAGTATTTATTTTGAAAGGGTTATACAACATTTTTTCAGGTATTCCCTCAGTTTTAATACCATGTTTACATATATAACTAATTTGTTAAGAAAAATCAATAGTGTTGGTATAATGTAGATAGTTTAGAGATAATTTACTTAAAATAGGTAAAATCTAAATATTGTTGGCCCAAATTGGGTAAATTTGAGAAAAAAAATTACAAGAGCTATTTATTTACATTATTCAGACTTATCAGGTAATTGTTCAACTCTCTATGGAGTAAACATTCAATAAATAGGTTGTGTAGGGGAAAGATAATTTTCCCCCTATCTTTAATTCTTAAATGGGACCCCCCCCCAACCAAGGGCAGATTAACAAGAGAAAAACAAACAGAATTATTAACATGTCTACTTCATTTCGTGGAAAACCCCTGGGGAAAAATGAGTAAATCTCAAAGAGGTATCTTAGAACCCTAGTTTATATAAGATCTTAAACAGAGAACAATGTATTTTTAGAGAAGAGAC
Organism: Tamias sibiricus; assembly: GCA_025594165.1. Taxonomy (NCBI): domain Eukaryota; kingdom Metazoa; phylum Chordata; class Mammalia; order Rodentia; family Sciuridae; genus Tamias; species Tamias sibiricus. The sequence goes on along the minus strand of CM046667.1, from coordinate 50,164,541 downwards.
AAAATTTATGGACCTCGAGTCTTTAAGGACTGCAAATTATTGGAAAGCAAGTAAGTTGGAAATAAATGGTAGATGAGAGCTAATTAGTATAGTTCATTATGTAGATTTCTTTGGTGTCAGGAGCTGATAAGTACTTAAAGTTGTTTCTGATTATGAAACTTTGTCCTTTCTGGTAGAGAGAAAAAGAAGGACACTTTTGTAAATTTCTGTCCTGCTTCTAGACAGATAAGGAGAGGGCAGAGTGCTTTCCTTGTATCGGCTTCTTCTGAATTGCCTTCTGCTCAAAGTAGTCTTTATGTCAAAGTGGCTATTTTGGGATGACATATTCCATTTTTCTACAGTTGGCTGTACAATCTAATGTATTCTGGTATTTTTATTGATGGTGATTTCAAAAATGGGATTTGGTTCCTAGGAAAATAATATTAAAAATTTCATAAAATATTGAAATGTTTATTGTGTTAAATTTTTTACAAATCAGTATTCACAAATATGTGTTCTTTTATAAAATTATAAGAATTTACCATATACCTTTGAACCATTTTTCTCATCATTTTATCCAAAAGTTTCTACCCAGAGCTTTTAAAAACTTGTATTTTGTGGCACCATCTAAAATGTGATTTATACTACTTGTCATTACTTAATCTTTGAAATGATACTTTATCATTGCTTGAATCAGTGTGGGTACATTGAATAAGGTTTGAGAGCCACTCTGTAGGACTGAGTCATTAGCCTATAATTTTATAGTGGATCAAGTACTGTATTTTCATTACTTGAAAAAAAAAATGACCTTGCAATTGACTCTTACATTTAACATTTTTTTAATGATTTTTTTTTTTTTTTTTGACCAGGGATTGAACTCAGGGGCACTCGACCACTGGGCGACATCCCCATCCCTTTTTTGTATTTTATTAGAGACAGGGTCTCACCGAGTTTCTAAGTGCCTCGCCATTGCTGAGGCTGGCTTTGAACTCACGATCCTCCTGCCTCAGCCTCCCAAGTGCTGGGATTACAGGCATGCGCCACCGCGCCCGGCACATTTAACATTTTAATCTCAACTTTACCACAATCAAATATAACTGTTTGCATTGACGACATAAGAACCTGGAAAATCACTGGGTCACAGTTTAATGTAATTCAATTTAAATCCAATAAAGATAGCCATAATTGACAATTTATCAAATCAAAAGCCAGTGTAAGCCGGGCGCGGTGGCGCACACCTGTAATCCCAGCACTTTGGGAGGCTGAGGCAGGAGGATCGCGAGTTCAAAGCCAGCCTCAGCAATGGTGAGGCACTTAGCAACTCAGTGAGACCCTGTCTCTAAATAAAATACAAAAAAGGGATGGGGATGTGACCCAGTGGACGAGTGCCCCTGAGTTCAATCCCTGGTACCACAAAAAAAAAAAAAAAAAAAAAAAAAAAAAAAAAAAAAAAAAAAAAGCCAGTGTAAAGTTATACTCATAACTGTGTTGATTTGGGAGTAATTAGCCTTAAATTTTAAGACATTATACAGGCGGTGCTGAAGCTATTTCATGAGCTTATTATATGGTACCTAATATTTTCCAAGGTTAGGATGATTTATGAAGTATAAGCTATTACCTAAACAAACCAATGCTCTCATTGTAATTACTATTCATGTCTTAATGAATAGATGTAACTTCACTTAGTGTGCCTTGGGGTATAGGATCACAGTTTTCTTCAGTGGCAGTATGAAGGAAGGTCCCCAGCAAAAATCTCTTATGTTGTATGAAATATTCATATGAAACTAACTCCTTGCCTCTTAGCACCCAACACATCCTTCTTTCTTCTTCTGAAATAGGCAACAGACTTGCTATTAGCAGAGTAAGGTTGAATTCTGGAAGTCAGTGACATTTTAAGAACAGAGGCCGGGCACGGTGGCGCAGGCCTGTAATCCCAGCACTTTGGGAGGCTGAGGCAGGAGGATCGCGAGTTCAAAGCCAGCCTCAGCAACATAGTGAGGCACTAAGCAACTCAGTAAGACCCTGTCTCTAATAAAATACAAAAAAGGGCTGGGGATGTGACCCAGTGGACGAGTGCCCTTGAGTTCAATCCCCGGTACCACAAAAAAAAAAAAAAAAAAAAAAAAAAAAAAAAGAACAGAGTAATTCATGTTAGAAAAATGGACAATGAAAGCTTACTCCCAAAAATTGTTTTTTGTATGAAAAGTGAACATGTCAGAAAAATCACATAACTAGGAATTTTTGATAATGTTCAATGTACATCTTTAAAACCACAATATTTCACATAGAATGTAAGTTAAATATGAAGAGGAAAATATCCATATTATAATGATTCATTGAACCTAAAAATTAAAGTAAATCAAGGATCATAGGATAAACATGTAATACTAACAGCATTTATTAGGTGCCAGGTATAATGGATTTGCAGTGGCATTTCATTTAATTCTTTTCATTTATTTTTATTTGGCAAATAATTTTGTAAATTTATGGAGTATAATGTGGTGTTTTGATCTATGTGTACATTGTAGAAGGATTTTGAAAAGTTAATTACCTTATTTTTCACCTCAACAACATATCATTGTTTTGTGCTATTGGTGGGAATGTCAATTAGTATAGCAATTTCAAATGTAGCATGGAGGTTCCTCGAAAAGTTAAAAATATTCCAGCAATCCCAATGCTGGGTATTGGGGTTGTTATGTAGAACACATATATTTTACACTCATTTAATTCTTACAGCAACATTTTGTGATATACATCTTACATTTTAGTATGGGAGAAAACAGAATGTTTAAACAACCTCATCAAGATTAAATATGGCAAAGTCAAAACTCTTTCTAAGGCTTTCTCAGGTCTCCCATGTTCAGATTCAGGCCTTTTCACCTGTTTTCTATTTGCTCTTGATGAGGTTTTGGATATGCTACTAAAAATGTGTCATCTGACCATTTGAGGTAGCCACAGAAGCAACAAATATGTCGCTGACATTTTCCTATACTTCTACCCTGAAGCAATTTATAAAAGAATTTTCTGACCTTCCCCTGAAGTAGGTTACAAGACCTTTTTGTGTACCATACCCTGAAGAAATGAATGTCATACAAGGACACAGAGAAGAATCTGAATGAACAGACCCTGCCAAGTTTCCACCCAATTTATTGCAATCAAATCATACCTATTTAGCCCCCAAACATACTTCTGTGTGACTGCCCACTCTCCAACAAACTTATTCTAAATATACATAGGACTTTCCTGCTTTTTTTGGGGGGGGGGGGGGGAGACCTTCATTTCTGAAGGCTTTTGTATCACATGAAACTTACATTAAATAAATTTATATATTTTCTCTTGCTAATCTGTCTTTTTAAATAGGAGGTATTAGCCATGAAACTTGTGATGTGTAAGAGAAGTCTTTTCTCCCCTACATTTTCCATAGCCAAATTTAGGAGAAAAAGTGAGAGCCTTGATGATTCATTTTCTGTCTCTCTAGGTCTCTCTATTTTTCTCTCTTTAACATATACATGCAAACACACATACACACAAGCCCATGGAAAACAAAAACAAAAGATTCATCAAAGTGACACCTTTACTATATGTAGCCACACTTTAATACTTTTTATTCCATTCTTTTATAATTGATTTTTTAAATTAATGGCAGTCAGGACAAATGAATGAAAGGAATCATTCACAATTCACAAATGTCTTGGCATGTAGCTTGCAAAACACCTAGACGATTCACCTAAACTATTTATTAACAAAGTCAGATACCAAATATTAAGTGTTTTTTTTGGTTGAAAACTGTTGTTCTTGCTTTCTGGTTTTATTAGCTGTATCAGTCCAAGAATATTTTGTTTCCTAATTCTTCTTACTTTTTGTTATAAACCAGAATATTTAGGAGTGAAATAGAAGCAATGCCAAAGGGGTAATCCCAGACTACAATGCATGTATCCAATATTTGGTAAACCAAATAGATACAGTAAAATCCACCACAAATTTTTCTTTGCTAGAATGCAATATAAACCATATGCATCCTGTTTTTCAGGACATAAAAAGTAAAAGACATTGTAGGTTCAGTGCGTGTTTTACTTTCATAAATTATCATTTAGGAATTCTCAAATCAGAAAAAAAAGAAAGTATTGCCAAAATTTGGCCAGTTACTAAAGATAGAAGTTACTGAATATAGAGTTATCATCTCTGTGTGCCACTTAGGAGTTTAACCAGGCCAGGCTAATCTTAGGTTAGACTTGTAAGCCTTTCAATCAAGTCCTTTCCTGCAACCAGATTTTATTAGTTTGGCAAATTCTATTGACAGTATGATAATGGGCTTAGTACAAACTGGACAAAACTACTACAGAACTGAAAGAATTCTTACTAAGAATTATTAGCAAAAACTTTATAGTCTTTCCAATGCCATCGTCTTTCTGACTATGCTGTTATAAAAATATTGTTTCAGTCATTCTCATCATAATGCTACACATCAGAGTTTGGATTATCTTACAGAAAAGGAAAGCATAGCAGAGAAAGATTTCATATCACAGTCAGTGTCTGAACTGAGACATGAACCTGAGTCTGCTTCACTCCCAAACTCTTCACCACTACATGAAATTGCCTCTTCCAGACATGATCAGGTACCAACTGTTTGGTATGGTACCAACTGGTTTATTTGGAAACAAAAAAAATCATATCCTTTGATTTATGACATGAGAAATAATGCTACTGAGTCATTAAAATTCACATGTGGATATTGTTCATGAATTTATTCAATAAAAGATTTTTTTAAAAAAAAACGAAAAAAAAGAGAAAACTTTGAAAAGGCATTAATTAGAAATACCACATAGTGAGGATATTTTGTTCTTTTTTGGGGTACCAAGGATTGAACTCAGGGCACTCGACCACTGAGCCACATCGCCAGCCCTATTTTGCATTTCATTTAGAGACAGGGTCTCACTGAGTTGTTTAGTGCCTCACTCTTGTTCAGGCTGGCTTTAAACTCAGGATCCTCCTGCCTCAGTCTCTTGAGCCCCTGGGATTACAGGTGTGTACCACTTCACCCAGCTACAATATTTTGTTCTTAATGAGAATACACATCTGAATGTGCCTTCAGAAATGACCAGGGTAAAGTCTGTTACACAATCAAAATGATTTGAATTAGGCACGTAGACTTTTGCAGCAGGCAAATCTGGGTCATCCATCATTTCCAGGTATCTGGGGAAGATGTTCCTTTTATTACTATAGCTTTGAAAGCAGCATGTTATCTTTCTTCCCATTGTTTGGATTTTTAAACTGATAATTAAATCCATTGGCATTGCTGCTGCATGAATTACAAATGCTTGAAACAATTAGGTTTCTATCAGATCACAGATCTATATCAAATAGATATAACTTTTTAAGAAGTCCTTAGCTAATGGAATTATTCTAAAGCTTTTGATTGTTTCCTCAAATTATTAAGTATATATTTGTCTTTAAATTAATTAGTCAACAGCAAAAAATATTTTGTATTTCAAAAGAATGATAAAATATACCATATTCTGACATAACTGTTTTGCAAAAATTCCAAGGAAATAAATAAGAGCAACAACAATAAACAAGTGCAAGCTGTGAAATGGCATATGAAAGGAGAGGATTAAGTTGTTTATCTAGTTAATTATTTTGAGGGGGAAATCTCTAGTTTTGCAGAAATGGTTTAAAAGCTATTGATAAATTATAGTCATAAATGTCCATGTTCCTTATTTTAAATGAAATGACGCAAGAATCTGTGGTATATTTTATACTACAGAGAGTTGTATTTTGGTGTTTAGATACCAATAAGATTGTATCCATTTTATGTGTGTTATTGTACATATAACAATTTATGGTATATTTCCAGATAAAACATATTTATTACTAACTAATTTCTATAATGGTGTTGTCTAACTTGGTAGCTACTGAAATGACAAAATAAATTGAAATTAGTGAAAGTGAAGTAAAATATGTGTTATTATCTATACGTGCTCAGTAGCTATGCTTCTAGAGGGCATTATGCTACATAGTGCAGCTATAGTACATTTTTATTATCCAAAAAAAATTTTGATGGGATGCTGGTTTAGCTCTTTTCAACATAAACATTAGCCTTTAAAAACACTTGCAATTTTTAGCCTATATTTGATTATGTTCCAAGATACCAACTCTTACCCCAACATACAAAACAATAAAATAGTCCAAATTTGAATATAGTGGAGGTCTTTCTACTTTTTTATAAATTAAAAAAACATGGTATTCCAACTAAGTTGAAGAAAATCAAACTGTCATATAAACAGTTTTAAATAAAAACAAATTTAAATATGATACAATTTTTGAAAATAGAAGAAAAATAAGAAATATACTATATCTGTACATCTTTTCAATTTCCTAATTACAATTATAATCAGATGAAAAATGATTTTAACAAATTGAGAATAACATTAATGTGGTAGTCAGTCTTCAAAATGGCCCTGAACTGAGGTTGTTGGATAAAATGCAGGATTCCATCATCTTTAAGTACAGTTATTCTAAACATTTCTAGAGTGAAGCTTGGCATATGGGTTCAATATTTTTCTGTTATGGTTACTGCTACTGCTGTGGGTTTCAAGTATAGGGACAGATGGTTTCTTCTTGTTATATACAACCCTATATGAATATTTTTAGAGAGTTTTAGACTCTAGATGAATGCCTTTCCCCAAGATGGGCCTAATGCTGAACACTCCAGGTATGAAGAATATACAAAATACTATAGAGCATGAATCTATGTGATATTTGATCACAATTCAGATGGTTTTAATTATAAATTATCTCTTGGGAAATAAATGTTGTAGATGTTTACTTTCTAAAAGTAATACTGTTTATAATGATGGTATATTATGGTTTCTAAAAGTTGAAAACAAACAATAGCTTTTCCCAAGTTACTGTTATTATTTTGGATTGGCGTTTTCAGGTGACTTACTCCCTTACTTTTTCAAAGGACAGGAGATTCAGTGGAAACAATGGAGTGATATAATTTTATCAATGGCCAATGAATTTTACTGTACTCTGTTGATGAGGGCATCTATCATCTTAGAAATTTTGAATTTTTCCCCTCTACTACTATTCCAGATGAAAAGTCTTTGTTTTTCAGAGTTGATCCACCATACCTGATCATGGTATATAAGAGGACATTTATAATTACCTAAATGTTTGATTGAAAGGAATACAACTATACCAAAATCTCTTAACCCTGAGCTCTATTCAAAGAATATATACCCAAACAATTTAGATAACACTCTGAAAAAAAAAGTTCAATGCTTTTCATTGAGCAGTTTGATGATTCCATGTGTGGCAATGTGCTTATCAATCACAGTGCTATATTACTGTGTGTAGTAACATTGCAGTTACCCAATTAAAAATAAAAATAAACACAGTAATCAATGACAGAATTTTCATACAGAGGTTTGACACCTTTAAGCTATGAAACAGAATAGCTAAAAATTAAATAGCTATTAATAATGGAATTAACTAGATTCTGGCCTTACAGCTAAGAAAATGGAGATTTGCCATTGTCCAAAATGCAACCAATTAATACTGATAAACTGAAGTCTTATCAGACATCATTTAAAGTGCTTTCCAAATTCAAGCAAAAATTCAAGAAGTAAACCTATGGCTTTGCAGAACTAATAGCAAAAATTCAATAGCGATACACATAATATATTACTTAAAATATAGTATATAATTGCATAATTTGAAAATATTGACCTCCTTTTAGAGGCTCATTTCCTCTAAAATTAATGTTTTCAATAAAAGAATTTATAGAAAAACTGGTTTGTCTTAATTTTTTGTATGAAGATTAAATAGGTTGTTAATTCACTGCAGGAATAAAGCTTCTGTTCTTTTGCAATAATGATTGTGACAGTTACATACTAGAACTTAATATTATTATATATTGTACATGTAACATCATGATGAAAGCAAATCATTTTTCCTACATTTACTTTGATGTTAATCAGAGTGGTCATTCAAGTTCTACTTGATTGTCAGACAGAAGTTTCAAAATAAAATTGGCCACTGATTCCCAGACAAAAACACAAGAGTGGTGTCAGATGAGAAGTATTTTACAGTGTTTTGACACATTTCATTTTGATTTTTACTTATTTCTCTGTTTGACATATGTTCTCAAGTGGAATGCTATAAAGGTTTTATTGCCATAAGTTTGAAATGACCACATTACTCATGAGCAGGAGAGTCACAAGTGAGTTTTTAGTTTCTTTCAAAGCTGTAGAAATAAAAGTTTATAGTACCCTACCCTGGTATATGTGGTTTTTATGTGACACATTTTAATCCACTTTACTCTTTTCTTTATTCCCCTTCATTACTATCTTCTCGAATTACAGCAGAATTTGTATTAAATATTTCCAATATGTAATGGTTTGATTTAAGCTGAATTTTATGGTAGCTTTATGCATTTTTTTCATAGAGATTGTCTTTGACCTCTAATGACCATCATTTAAAATTTTTAGATGATAATTTTAAATATAGTCCATTGGGTATATATTGCTGTTGAAACATTGATTTTATTATAAAAAGGTGATATTTTATTTCTAAGTGGACCAAAGATATTGTTGGAAATGAGACATGAAAGATCAACGTTTAATTCCTCTTATAGAAGTAATTAAAATTCGTAACACCTACATAATAATTTTGCACAATTTGCATAGTATGTGCACTTCAGTAGAATATGAACCTTCCTTTTATGTGTTATGCAATCCAGCTCCTATGAGGACACCAGTAACTCATTCTGAAAGTCCAAACTATAAATTGATTCTATTAGCTAATCCCAGAGGGAACCTATGAGTAATGTGGCTGACCTGACAGCTTGAAGTGATGTGCTCAGAGTGGATCTGATAGGCAGCTATTCATTTTAAACTCAGGAAGCAAGCTTACAATATTTTCAAATATACGAAGTCATTTTTTTTTTCATTTAGGACATAAAGGTGGTGAAGAATGTCCCCAGATAACTTGAAAAAGATCTCCACACTTTCATCATGTCTCCAGACCTTGAATTGGAGCTTTTGAAATTTCTATTTTAATGATTTCTGGAAGGCTGTGCATCTCAGTGAATAAAGTCAGGAACATATGTGCATGGCTGACTCAGATTCAAGAAAAAAGTTTAGTTGCTATCACATAACTTTTAAGGTATAAATAATGACTACTGAGATGTACTGGTTTTTCTATTTATGGATTAGATTTTTTTTTCTACCACAGTAATTCCAATTAAAATATTCCTCCTTTGGTGTGATTGCACGCACACATACACATGCCCAAACTCAGCCATGCTATGTATTATGTTTTACATGTATGAGGAGAGAAAACCAGGGTTGACCAACTTAATTTTTTTGTATTTTTGTGGGAGGAATTATATATCAATAAATATGAATATTCATACACATATGTGATTTTCAGGTGTTTTACAAATAAGTCAATTTTAAAATTACTTAAAACTTTTCACCATTTGTATCATTTCTATTGTGTGTATGATGAAACAACAGAAACTATTCATACAGGGAGCATATACCCTATTTGGGCACTACTTCCTCTAGCTTATGACTTTTTATTAAAATAATTCATCTAGGTTAGGTGAAAGAAATAAACGAGTGCTTTATCATAGAGAAAAACTGAAGAGATTTTTTTTTTCATCTAAGCCTCTAAAGACCACAGGATAGCCTTTACAAATAGTGGGATAGGATCAGATTGATTGTAAAGGCCTTTGTTTCATGCAAAATGGAAAGGAGAAAAGCAAGAAATTTCATCTGTATTACAATGTGACTGTGAAATAATAGAGGAGACATTGTTTTGCTTTAACATGGAATGAAATCAAGTGAATAGGACTATGTATACTTAGGTATGGGAAGAATCTACAAATAATGTAACTATCCAACAGTGAGCTGAATCTGCCTCTGTTTTGTCTGGCTGCTATGCTTGGTATGTGGGCCATCTGGCTCCTGGATGCTAGTAAGGTTTGCAAACTCACACATCAATCCGAACTGGTCCGGAGTCTATTAGAAAACACCAGCCAGTTAGGTGACATGCCATGACTGCAAAGCACTCAAGTGGGAATGCCAGGAAGGGAGCTTCTACTGGATTTGACATTGACATTGGCATTGGGGGGACCTTTTGATTCATCTGGCTTTGTCATTGATGTTGCAGTTCTGCTAGAGTAGGCATGTGGATATCAGGTCATATAAGATCTTATTTATATCATTGATTTTGCCTGTGTAATTCAAATCAAGCAAAAAATGCAAATGATCTTTAGCTTAGGTCCCATGCTTTTTGGATGTAGGAGGATCATTGACTTGAAATTGTTTTGCATTCCTGACTAGTAGACAGGGAATATCAGAAGCAGATTTGCCTATACTGTTTCCAGATCTGTACTATGGTACTAGATATTCAGAGCAATACCAGACATTTCAGATGCATTTACCCAATAATATTTCCAAATAAAGGGAGGCTTGCAATAAATTTCATTACCATTCCCTGTGTCTTTTCAATCAGTTCAGTGAAACTTAAAGGGCCAAGCACATTTTACAAGAAATTTAAACGGACTTTTAGTACTCTCAAATGAGATAGAACATAAGACATGTACTTCTAATCGGAAGCCCTATCATTTAGTTGTTTGGCTACAATACATACAGTGTGTGAATTAAAACTAGGTCCTTTTACATGTTAAGCATGCCACCCACATCCTATATTTTCTTTTTGAAAGTTGTTCACATGTATCTATTGCAAGTTTAAGGTTGTTTGTTTCAATGCTGATGATGAGAGAAATTAACTGAAACTATCAAAGAACCTAGAGGATTGGATATTTTAATTTTTCTTACATCTTTGGATGTTTTTATGCCATAAGATCATGAAAACATGCCCCTATATTTTCAGTGTTTTAAAACTTGAATTGTCCGTAATGTGCCATGCATATACAACTTTACCTAGCTATAAGCATGATTAAGGCTCACTTAGAGAGCTCTTTAAAATGATGGTATGATTTTTTTCCTTTGAAAATTATTTCTCACCCCTGAAATTTCTAAAGTCACCAAAAATATAAAGGGGTAGTATTCTTTCTAAAACAAATTTACATTAAATAAATTTCCAAATAACTGGTCTTTGCTAAACAGAAATGTCTAATAAGTTACCTCTGGATAAACTTTAAAATAGTTTTGATTTGCCTATCTTGGTGTAATAATACAAATATTAATATTATAATAATACAAGTTTAACTAATTTGGTATAATAGAAATAATTGTTCATGTCTGATGAGTGCTAAGTACTTGAAACCATTAAATATGTCACATGTATCATTTTACATTTTGCCTTAAAATAACACTGTGATGGTACAATTATGCCCATCTTATAAATAGGGAAACTGAGGCACAGAGAGGGAAAATCATAATTTATAAAATTATAATAATTATTTCATAGTTTTTTTTGAAAATTGTTATTTGATAGAGGAAAGCTATATTCTCCTTGGCCATCTTTTTAATCATTATATATAACAATATTAATTCGATGCTTTCAACAATCTCAACAATAAAAAACGAGTGAATGATGCCTTTTGGGGATAAGGCATTTCTGTAGTCAGACCCACACATGAAATGTTTGACCTTTATGGGATTCACTAATCAATCAGAAGGAGCTATTTTCCCTGCTTTGGCATCTGCCTACTTGGCAAATCCCTCAGCTGTGGTGTTGGCAGCTCCACAGCTGTGACTACCTCTGGTTTTTCCACAGTAGCTGGCTGGAGCTCATCTTTTTGTGTTGTTCTATTATTTTGAAAATTATTTTTCTTGACTCGAATTAGAAGAGTATAATAGAAATTTTGTATTTCCCTGACATTTTTCCAGAAGTATTAGAAATTGGTTAAGGCTCCCCAGGAGTAAACATTGGGTCCTAAATATGTATTTTTCTTACAAATGAAGCTATATGTTATGGTAGATACTCAGGTATGAGTTCCATTATTTATAGCAATAACATTATCTTAAACTCTTAATTGTAGCAGTTAAATGTAATTTTAATTATTTGTGTTTTTAAATAGAAACTTAGTTAAGTTTTAGAGTGCACTATATATGATAAAATATATCTTATATCTGAAAACTTAGGAAATACCATCTTGTGCCAGGGGAGAAATATTATAATAGTGTATATGCAATCCAATTTATGTAGTCCTGAATTTATGAAAATTAAAATATTCATATTTCTGTGTAGCTACATGTGGACATATAGACATAAATGCATTTTATATAGACCCATGTTTATTGAAAGGATATCTTCTTATATACATGTAAGCTTAGAATTTCTTTATCAATGTAAGATAGGAACTGATAAAGCAAGAAAATGAAATTAAGCATTAAGCATTTCATTCATTTATCACCAGTTTTCAGAATTAGTTGCCCTATGGGTACCTTTTTAATTATATTGCACATCTTTCAATTAAATATTGGGGGGTTAAAAATTAAGTGACAATTCTAATGTTTTCAGTGGAAGACCTGAAGCTACGCTATTAAAAAGCTAGTAAAGGGAAGGGGAAGGATATTTCTTTATCCATGCTGTTAATTATACAAGCAGTGCACCATGTAAATGCTAGCAGAAAGGGTGATACAAACACTACTTAAGAGGTTTCTAATGATAAGCATCCCTTTATGTTAAAGTAGATTTAAAATGCTGCCTCCTTTACTCCTACAAATTCTAATGCAAAATGATTTATTTTCTGTGAGTAATAATAGTAATTATATTGAAGTGCTTACTATATGCCTAGCTCTGAAAAAAAGGACTTCACACATTATAGCACGTAACCACCCTAAGAAGAGGGACTATTATTACTTCTCTTTTTATAGATAGGGAAACTGAAGCACAGATGTTAAATAGCTTGCCCACACTGGTGTTCCTGTGTGCCCCTTGTTATAAATTGGCATTATTTCTTTTCTTGCTTATCCCACCTTCTTAAGAATGCATTACCAGCCCCTGAGTTCAATCCCTGGTACCAAAAAAAAAAAAAAAAAAAAAAAAAGAATGCATTACCAATTTTAGGTGAGTATTTTAATGAACTATTTGTAATAATTATGTCTCAAAACCATCTTCTTTAATAACTTGTAATTTTCTTTAGCTGGCAGGAAAAGAATATACCCTACTCAAAAAGAAAAATAAAAGAAGTTTGGACAGAAAAGATGCTTTGAATATCAGCTCATGTCTATAACATCTGTTCAAATAACTTAGCAAATGGCAGATAAGGTCATATCATGTAGCATTCTTTTAAAATAAGATTGCTGAAAGTTTAGCTTGCTCTGAATAAACACAGAATGGGAGGATTCTTAATTGTCTAGTGAGTAGAATAAATATAACCATCTAGTGAAATTCAAATAAAAAGGGAAAATCAAAATTGACGTTTTAATACCTTACATATTTATTAAGATGATTGATTGTAGTACACAGCAGTTAAAAGAAACAATATAGAATGATCCTGTGTACATTTATCCTGTTTTTCCCATTGGCAACATTTTGAGCAATTATAGTATAATATCACAACTTGGATATGGACAGTGATATAATCCATCAGTTTTATACAGATTTTCCCCATATTCACTTGCTATATGTTGTGTGTCTGTGTGTGTTTGTACATATGTGTTTAGTTCTGTGCAGTTTCATCCCATGTGTAGGTATTGATAGGAAATGTAACTCAGGGCAAGCAGGGATAGAGATTTCTTCCCTATTTACTGATTATTAGTTGGTCTCTGTATTGTGTCTATCCATTATGTCCTGGATGGTATCCATAGTGATTCCTATTGGATCTGGTGGAGGGATGAGATGTCTAGACTGCTTTCTAATGCTAGCTGTAATTCACAAAATGATAGGTCTGGGTCACCTTCTTCTATAGGATGAAGAGAAGTAAGTGACCCAGCTGCTGCAGTCTCAGTATAACAAATTTTTGTAATAATTTCTTAACACCTTTCAAAGTTATCTTTGGTTGCTTCTTGCTTATCACCAGTGTTTGTTGTTTTGTTAGTAGGAAGGAGATAGGAGAAAAGTGTCTAAGTCATCTTATCCTGGCTATAAATCCTCACCTTGACTTTTTTATGAGAAAAATGTTTTCTATTTATGTTATAAAAATTCTCAGCAATTTTCCTACTGCCATATATTTTTTAGAGTTTAGTAGTACAGATATAATAAAATTATAATTTAAATTAACACTTACTGAATTTTTACAAAGTGTCAGGCAGGTACTAGCTTCGTTGATTTGTATCTGCTTCTACTTTGCCTGGAATGGGTGAGTGAAGGCCCATCATAATTTCTATTTGATAATATAATGGGGCAGGAAAGGATACAATTTCAACTTACCACCAATATTTTAATCAACAGAATAGTCTGTTGTCTCTTCACTAGATTTGTTTATTTTTAACTAGGAATTGAACTCAGGAGCACTTAACCACTGAGCCACATCCCCAGCCTTTTAATCTTTTATTTTGAAATAGAGTCTCACTGAGTTGCTTAGGGCCTTGCTAAGTTGCTGAGTTTGGCTTCGAACTTCCCATCCTCCTGCCTCAGCCTCTGAATTGCTGGGATTACAGGTGTGCACCACCATGCCCAGCCAATTCTGGGTTTTCTGATCCTGATTGTATGCTGAATTCAACAAATGTTGTTGAATCGGTACCCAAGAACATCTCAGAAATTATTAAATAATTTCTTGTCTGCTTTTTTTGTGTGTGTGTGTGTGTTTAGGGGAAAGAATGTATTAAAGAAATTTTCTATATGTACATATACTTACACACAAATGCATTATTTTCAGCTGATAAATTTTAGATTAATTTTATGTTACTGTAATGTTTAATATCTCTTAGTGAGTAAAATTACATTTTGAAATATCATTCAATTATGATAAAATAATCCATCAGTTGTAATAATAATATTTATTGTATTTATAAAATTATCTCTTAAAATGTGCATAAAGATCTGAAATTTTGTCCTGCCTTTGTTGTAAATGCTGAGAGAATTACTATTAATAAGGTTGATGTCAATTTAAATTTCTAGTGCAATGCTCATTAGCTAGAAATTCCATACCAGAGATAGTATTTCAGAGAACCTAAACCCTATTTAGAGATAGGAAAGCACACTAATTAATAAGGTTATTGTAGTGACACCCCGTCCTTCACAGAAAACCTTAACTAAGCTTCTCAAGAAATCTTCACCATGGCTGATTTTAGGACTTTCAGCAAAAGAGTCTCTACCGAAGAGTTCAATATAGATAAACTTCCTATTTTCCTCTGGCTCTATTACTTGGCCACTTGCCTAGAAGAAATCAGCACTCTGGGTGCTGGATGCCCCTTTACTTGTTTTTTACAAACATGTATCCAGTATAGTAGTTTGTAGAAGTGTTTTTACAAATGCATAGTGTGATTATTAAAAGACAAATTATTTAACAAAGCCCCTGGCCTTGAGCTGCAGATTCACAGAGATGTCTACATTTCTAAGATAAGAGAAGTTACCAATTGGGCTCCATGGTAACAGCTGGCAGGGGGAGGAAAGAAAGGGGAGAAGAAGATCTCCCCTTCTCAGGTGTTGTCCTTGAAGGCTTAACTTGCCCAAAAAAGTGAAAGAAAAAAATCTGCTTTTATGTGAACTTCTGTAAACTGTGAACTTCTGAGCCCCTCCCCTTACATGCTGGGTATAAAGTTCTGAAACTACCTGAACTCATGATTCAGGGGATTAATTTATTACAGCAAAAGCTGTACCCTCTGAACCTGGCTACAGCCAAATAAAACTGTTTCCTACTATCTTCCTAGCCTTGCCTCATCTGTCCCTACAACATTATGACTATGAACCACATAAAATTAAAAATTTTTCCAAACTCATTCAGGTCATCACACTAACCTTGATTTAGGAAAATGTTGGATGGGCAACCATCAGTGAATTTAAATATAACAGCTAAAAACAGGGAGCAAGTAATATGTAAAGTACAAGAAAAATAATAGAAATGGGCTTCTGTTGAGAAGTACCAAGTTGGGATTAGCAAACTATAGAAAATATTAAAAATCAGACTGTAATGTATGTGCAATTAAATGTCAGAACACTCCTTACTTCTGCCTTCAAATATCCAATTGTAAACTACTGGCCTTTTGCCCTTGAGCTCCTATTAAGAGAGCAAGAATTAATTATCTGGTTCTAATTTTTGGAAGAGGACTTGAGTAACTGTGGCTTGGCATCCTTCACTTTGGGACTTTGACTCCATAATGTTAAGTTGTGTAGGGGATAGACCTATACAACTACTAGTGGATTTCATCAGGTGAATTATTACCAAATACACCTAGCAGGAATACCTAGGTTATGCTCATAGATACCAGTTTTGACATTAGTACAATGAATGTTTTTATGTCTGTCTGACTCTTGTTCATTTTTTTTTTTTTTTTTTTTGTACCAGGAATTGAACTCAGGGCCACTCAACCACTCAGCCACATCCCCAGCTCTTTTTTTTTTTCCCAGCTCTTTTTATAAAAGAAATACTTTTTTAGTCATCAAAGGATCTTTATTTTATTTATTTTTATATGTGGTGCTGAGGATTAAACCCAGTGCCTCACATGCTAAGCAAGCGCTATACCACTGAGCCATAACCTCAGCCACTGTCTGACTCTTGTTCTTGATGAAGAACCTGGGTCAGGCAAAAAGAGTTACTAAGTAATTTTCTCAAACCTCATCAGTAAGTAATAAGGAGACATTGTCATTTTTAAGGAGGAAAACGAGATGGAAAGAATGATAGTTAGGAAAATTTGTTTTCTTGTACTTTTGTTGGGGCCTAGAATACAATACCCTGAATTTCCTAAAAGTGGCCACAGAAAGAAAGTTTCTCTCTGATCTTCTGCTCTCCTATCTTGCTGGGGGCCAGCCCCAGTCAGGGGGGTACAATGCGAGCACTCAGCGAAGTACGGAGGCAGAGAAGCAGTGATGGGGAAAATAACACACTGACACACGAGTCAGGCTGTGGAATCTTCTGCTGGTTTATTTTCAGTTTGTACAAGTATATAAGCAACATTTCTTGGCATTACATATTCTTTTACATCATAAAACTTAGGAAAGAGGTTGAATCATTTACTGATTACATATCAGACATACATGTTTCGTACAGATGGAGAGTTACAAGAACTGTACGTAACTATCTGTGTATGTTATAATTTTTACCTCATACCTCTAACTTAGTCATTCTTTCTGTATACTGTTTGAACTTGTTTGATAAAAGTCAACTCTCTCTATCTGGGATTCCAAAGCAATATTGTTTTTCTTTTATAGCAGTTGTTTATAAAACCTAGAAGCAGGGCAAGGCTGAATGTTAGCTCATGGAAGACTTTTTGCTCTAAGGGATTTATATTTACTTTAAAAGTAAGAGAAATTTATTTTTAATCACAAAAAGACTCTTAAAACTTATTAACTAGAAATTAAGTACTTATAGAAAAAGCTTTGTGTTACTCTTTTTAAGAAAAGATAAATGTACAGAGTTAATCTGGATCTAAATAATTGAAATAGCAATACCTGGTGGCCATATATGTGAATAAAGAACTGAACAGCAAGTAGAAGTCAAAGTTAACTCTTTGAACACCATAATATCTTTCATGAAAAAGGAGAGGGCTTTATAGAAAATGCCACAACACTATCTCTCACCCTCATCATCCCCTAAGGCAAGCCATAGAAACTAGAATTACTTTTCCCCAAGGGAATAAGAAACAAAACCCCATTTCCCCAAAAGCATTGTGTGAGAGTCTTAACCCAATCAGTGAATTAATCGCCTGATAGGGATTAACTGAGTGGTATCTGAAGTGGTAGAATGTGTCTGGAGGAGGTGGGAATTGGGGCATGGCTTTGGGGTACATATTTGTATCTGGCAAGTGGAGTTTGTCTCTCTCTGCTTTCTGATCATAATGTGAGCTGCTTCCCTCTGCTACACTTTCCTGCCACGATGTTCTGCTTTACCTGGATTCCTGAAGAGTGGAGCCAGCCTTCTATGGACTAAGACCTCTGAAACTGTGACCCCTCAAATAAACTTTTTCTCCTTTAAAATTGTCTGGTCAGATCTTTTAGTCACAGCAGTGAAGTTGCTGACTAGTATAATTACTCTAACTTAACCCCATCTTTGTGAGAGGTGACTATAAAGAATTTCTGAGTTACCTTGTTTGATTTTAAGTCATAAGACCTTCCCATTCCAGAAAAGAAGGAACCCTGCGTAGAAACACCAAGAAGAATCTGAATAGGCAGCATTGCTAAGTTTCCTCCTTTCAGTCTATTACTGTTAGATCACACCTTTTTTTGCCAAAAGATATTTCTTTTTTTGTTGTTGTTGTTGTTCCCTTAAATTATTCTTTTGTTGACAAAAGGGAAATTAAACAATGATTGTTGCTGCCTGAAGCGGAAACCGCCTTGGAGCAACGAACGCGGCAGGAAAATTCGGAGGCAGGATGAAAATGAAAAAAGGTCTTTTATTCTTCTTCTCTCTCCGGCTCCAGCAATCACTCCAAACGCTCTAACTCCAACCACCACCTTCTACTTCTTCCCACACACACTAACCAAACTACCCAGTTATATACATATCGCTTTAACAAGGACACGTGCTTACAGCTCGAGCTTACAGGTGCGTCACGCAGTGTTCACGAGCATACAAAGATTCTTTGGATAATGTATTACTATCAGGTGGAAACTAGAACATCTTTTATGGCTCTCAGCTAACCGCAATCTTTAGCTATCTCCTTGATTATAGGCTCCTTCAAATGATATAATAATAGGTATATTCTTTTTTGTTAATATTTTTTAGTTGTGATGTACCTTTATTATATTTATTTATATGTGGTGCTGAGAATCGAACCCAGTGATTCACACATGCTAGGCAAGTGTTCTACCACTGAGCCACAACCCCAGTCCAATAATAGGTATATTCTAATATGCATCATTATGTTTCATATCATTATGTTAGAACATTTTAATGACACATAATAATGGGTTTTATTGTGACTTTTTCATACATGCAAATAACCTTCTTTGATCATATCATGCTCCCATTACACTCCCTCTGCCCTCCCCCTGGTCCCCTTCCTCTTTTTTTTTTTTCTTTTTGTACCAGTGATTAAAGTCAGGGGCACTCAATGACTGAGCCACATCCCCAACCCTATTTTGTATTTTATTTAGAGACAGGGTCTCACTGAGTTGCTTAGTTCCTCACTTTTGCTGAGGCTGGCTTTGAACTCATGATCTTCCTGCCTCAGCCTCCAAAGCTTCTAGGATTGCAGGTATGCACCACCATGCCTGGCTTTATTCCTCTTTTTAAATAGGTTTCTGGCTACTTTTATGTCTCTCCCCTCCCCTAGATCCTACGTTTGAGGGATAATGTGATACTTGTCTTTCTATATCTGGTTTATTTCACTTTATGATCTCCAATTCCAATCATATTTCTACATGGCTATCCATGTTTTATCTAGCCTAAGCATAAAAAGATGTAGCACTTCTTGGATCTTTAGATCTTCAATCTTATGTTTCCTATGTGTTATACAACTCTATGATAAATTTACAAATAATTTTTTTATTATTTTCTCTTGTTAACTATCTTTAGTTACAGGGGTAAAGGCCATAACACTTTAGAACTGGGATTAAATGCATTCAATCACCCACATTTTCTACCCCTATACTTTGAAATGGTCTGGTGATGAGAAATAAGCAACTCACTGTAAAGGCTACTTCAATAATTCTGGTGGTAGAGACTAGACTAGAAAGCAAGAGTGCAAACAAAAAAGTGAAGACATTTAAATGGGAAAATATATTTTATATGAGTTCTATTGATGTTCATTTGTGCATAAAACTTACTTTTGTCTGCTCTATTATATTTTTGACATCATTCTAATGGTCCATACTTCATTTTCAATATTACATATAGCATAAATATTTTTACAACATTTATTTGACTGTTGTATACAATTCTTCAATAGCCATCCATTACTATAAAGTTTATGCTTACATATGTAACATGACCTATAGGGCTGTATCTTTGATTCTCTACCCCTCTCCAATCTTTCTCTCTAAATTCTAGTGATCCTGATGTGCTTTAAAACAGTGGGCTCCTGTCAGATTTTGTTTCATCCTTCAGGTTACAGCTTAGTCTTTCTTCTTCAGTATACTTTCTTAAGAACATCAACCCACAATCACCCTCTATATGTGATCATTTCCTCCACGTATTCTGTACTCCCCTTCACTGAAACCAGCACAATTGAAGTGCACTGTTTGTTAGCCAAAGGTATTAAATTTCTATGAAGCTTTTTCTTGCTCCTGTTGTTTGTGGTTGTATTCATTGTCTCCTGTTTTCTTTACCAGTTAGGTCCATTTTTACCTTTCAGTATCTCCACAAATACCCTGGTTTCTATTTGCTCTTTTCTTGTGTTCCACCTGATTATAATCTTATAATTTTATGTTTTAAACACATATGTACCTCTGTCATATCAATGAATTTTAAACAGGAAAAAATAGTGTAAATGTCTAATTGGTTACTAAGAAAACCAAAAAATAAAAATAAAAAAAAAAATAAAGAAAGAAAGAAAAGTTAATGCAATTGAGTATATAATCAGATTAATGTTTTATTACCTAGAATGAAAAATGCTTTGGTGGAACCAGTAAGTCATGTTAAACAAATTATTTTGGGGAACATGGACACATTAAGCCTTATCTGTCCTTCAGTCTAAGAACTCTAAGGCCCCCAAATAAATGGTTTGTACATCAATCCATTGATTCAGGTTCACAGATAGGGTGTTTTTTTTTTTTTTTTTTTTTTTTTTTTTTTTTGCAAAGCCAACTCCACCAAAATAAGTTGTGATTTCTATTACCAAGTTTTAGTGGAAAGGAAAAATAAGACCCTAATATAGGAGTTGGAACTCGCCTACTGGTAATTTTTGGTTTTGTAGAAAATTAATAATCAATCCCCAAGGAGACAGAAATTATAAAGACTTTGTTTAGCTCAGTCACATACATCCACTCTAAAATTTGCCTGAGAAATAATTTTCTAAATGCCTTTTACCAGTAATTATTTGTAAGACTTCTTTCTATAAGACTGTCTAAAACAATAACTCATTTTGGCTACAGTTACAATAAGTTCTTCAAATAGGTTGTGTATTTGTGAACTCTCAGTAGAAAGCACTTGGGTGGAAATAGCTGGACATTTACTTTAGTAAAGGAAATAAAATTTGTCTCTAACATCTTATAAAAAATTGTTTAAAGAGCTTGCCATTTTGAGAAAAAAAATGAGTTCTTATTCTCTTAGAATTTCCTAAGATAAGGGCAGAAATGAAATTTGAAAATCTTTAATATGAATCTGAAAAGATAAGTCATTTGTCTTAGAAGTAGTTTCTAGACAAGGCAGCTATAGAGCCTGCCTGCCCCTTCACACAGACAACTGCTATCGTAGAGCCTACACTGGCCCCAAAGTTTTCAAAGATAATTGTGCTCCTGCAGCTTTGCTCTGTATAATAGACTCTTCTTGCCCTGTATTAGCCTGGTCTGTCTGTGAACACCATGGAATTTGACCCTTTGAAGACTTTTCCTTTAAAGGAGTTTGTCTGTTTTTTTCAGATTTTACCCAATAAAGGTCAGCTATAACTGGTAATAGTTTTGTCAATGTCTCCATACCTTGAGACAAAGTTCCTTTTTTACTCAGTGTTTTTTCCTGTAGTTCTACTTCACATTTGGGGGAATGTTTTTAAATAAAAATTTTCTGCTTTTCCTGATTGTAGAAATGCATTGTTCCTCTGGTATTTGGCACTTAACTTGCAAAATAATATTTAATAAAGCAGCTAGATATGTGTCCATTTTGAGTAGAAGAAAGAAATATCAGTTATTATTTGTCCCAATTGATGTTTTCTTCTCCCATTCTCTTCACACACTGATATACATATACATTCTATTGGTCTTTTAAAAAATTCCTGTGAGTAAGAATCCGTCTTGAATTTGGTTTCTGATTGCAAAGAAAATCCTTGTTGTGGTCCAGTTATCCATTTTCTTTGGAACCATATTGACCACAATTCTAAAACAGAAACAAGAAGGTATAGGAACATTTAAATATATAAAACATCTTTCAGTAATTGGGCATACCATCTTACTTTTCTAAATATATATACATTGTTCCTTTTTGAAACCTTTTTTCCCTATGAATTGTATAGGTTTTAAACCCAATGCACCATTTGCGTAAAACAGTTTGAAATACTCCTTTGCTATCCTCAAAGGAAATTAATAAAAAATGTAACATATATAATTGCAGAATAATTCCATAATAATGAATAAGTTAAAGGGCAATAATTAATTATAAAATAATATAGAAAATTATCACATCAGTAGTCCATTCATTATTCAATATATAAGTAGGAAGGCTACTTACTGCTCTACCTGTGCCTATTAAGGAAGAGAGAGTTCTAAATTCTGACTAATGCAGGTTTGTGATATTAATGATTAAAATACCATGAATAGCATAGCTAATAGTAATGGGAATTTCCTCTATGACTCACAACTTTTGCTAAGCAATGAATTTTAAAAGTACAGATTTTCCCTTTGATTTATTTGCATGATAGATGCAGTCATAGATATTCAGTGTATATTTAAATGTGACAAAATTCTTTGCATTTAAATGTAAAATACAGCTAGGTTCTATATTCATATAATTACGAATGGGTTGTCAACTTTTTTTCCAAAGCTGTAGAGAACATAAACCTATTATTTGTTTTGCTGGAATGTCCTGTGTGTTATTGGACATCTAGCATCCTTTGTACACCTTCCCATTCATTATGGAGACAATCAAAGAGCTTCCATATATTTCCTAAATTTTCCTAAAGGGCAGTATTAACCACTGAGATAAACTGCAAATGGTGATTATAATTTTGGCTGCAAGTAACAGAACCAAACAGAGGATTTTAATTTTATTGTATGATGAAGTCTGAAGGAAGGCAACCTAAGGTGAGAAAGTAGCCTTATGATACTACCAGCCTACCAAACCCCAGATCTTTTCGCTCTTTCAATATGCTTATCAACACTTGTTTGCAAGACAATTGTTTCAGCACCTCTATCCCCACATCCACATTCTAGAACAGGAAGATTAAAAAGAAGCAAGAACAAGGAAGAAGCAGCATACATATCAGGGAAAAAGAATCCCAAAAATCCCCAGCAGTTTTCTCACTTGTCACAAAGCCACTGCTAGCTGCCAGTAAGGCTAAGAATAGTAGTTTGTTTGTTTCAACTGGACACACTACAATTTCCAAACAAAAACAGGATTTTTTTATAAGATAAAAAGGCATGCCCTTCCTATTCACATGTTCCATCCACCTTGCTCCAGCTCATCAGCTTCCCAGACCCTCATGCAGTTGGTTGTAAATTGTTCCAGCAGCAGCTTTACTGTCTACTTTTCAGGATTAAAAAAAAAAAAAGATGTCAAAAATATAAACAGAAAATTTAAAGCAAAATATGGAGTGACATATTTAATAAATAAACTAATTTAATAAACTAAGCAAAAAAAATGGTTATCTTATTGGTTTGGGGGAAGCAACTAGCAGTATCCATCACTCCTTTAATAAGGAAGAAGTTGCCAGAAAACTAATGCTTAAAGATCTAAATGAGCAGATTTACCATCTGTTAGCGCAAAAAGACCAGGACAACACAAACTTCACAAATCAGCTCAACACTTTATTAAGGAACAAAGTTTCACACAGGAGCAGGGGATGCAGGGGCAAAGTGATGCCATGGTGGGACCCACTTTCCTGGTGGAAAATGAGCCCCTGAACAAAGAAAGGGCCTGGGCTTATATAGGATTCTGAGAGGTGGTCTAGTGAGCATATCAATTTTCTTTGGGCACCCAGGAATTTGGAGTTTGTCAATCAGTGAAGGAGTCACTTTTAGTGCTTAGGGATTTAGGGTCTATTTTATAGGGTGAAATGGGAGGGAGTCTAGGATCAGTGGTCAGTTTCTGGAATTTATTGTACTGGACCTGATGGAGGGCCTGGGGTCAGTTGTTGGTATCCGGAAAGGATTTGTTTGAAGAAGGGTTAATGCTTCAGCCTCTTTCTAGAGACTGCATTTCCAGGTTTGATGAACACCTCCTCCTCAGGGTTTGTTTTATCACATGGAAAGAACTGTAATGGGAAAGGAATCAATGCTTTCAATATATGGATTTCCTTCTCACTCCCCTTTCCCTGGGTCTCACTACTTTTGGGGTTTGTCATTTTCCATATCTAATACCATCCATTCCTGATTATTCTGAATGAGATATTTAGTTAATTTACTGTATAATTCATGAACATTATAGAAAGCTCTTGAAAATGATGATGTATGGACCTAATATTCACAGTACTTATCTATCCTGTCTTCTATCTATCCTCTCCCATTCAGGTAAACATATTATCTTATTTAGCAACTAAATTCATTAGTACATGACAACATTTTGTCAGAAATTGACATTAAATTAGGAGGAATTGCTATCCTAGAAGGCCAGAATGGGCTAAGATATGAGGAAGTCATTCTTTTGTGAACCATTTTGGTTTTGACCCAGAAGAGCTTATTTCACACCCTTTCTCATGGTAGCAAACAGTGAGGGAAACAAATGTTAACCATCTGCACATTAAAACCTGTTGAATCTCTGGGGAATTGGAATTGCTGCCTTTGTTTGTTTGTTTTTAAGCTTCACATTATAAAACAAGAGACTCAGAGTATGTAAGCAGGATTGATTCTACCAGTAAAATGAAACAAAAGCAAATAAACTCATAGCAATTTGCTTCCAAAAGCCACAGCACAACAAAAAAGAGCTGTAAACTTCTTCAGAAGACTTGAAGGGAAAAATATGTGTTTATTCAGAAATGGGATTTCCTGGGGACTTTTTATAACAGTTTTATGGTGATGTAATTCACATAATATAAAATTCACCCTTTAAAAGTATACAATTCAGTGTTTTTTTTTTTTTTTTTTTTTTTTTTTTTTTTTTTTTTTTTTTTTTTTTTTTAGCATATCCACAGAGCTGTGCAATTATTACCACTATCTAATTGTAGGACATTTTCATCATTTCCCCCCAAAAACTCTCTTCACTTAGCACACATTCCCTGTTCTCTCATTCCATTCTCTGACAACCACTAAACTATATTTTGTCTTTATGAATTTACCTATTTTGGACATGTTCTACAAATGGAATCAGACTATATGTGGCTTTTAGTATCTATCTTCTTTCATTGTGCTAAATGTTTTCAAGGTCCATTCATATTGTAAACAGCATCAGTCTTCATTCCTTTCATTTACTGAATAAAATTCCATTGAGTGAACATACAGAATTTTGCTAATCAATTCATCAGCTCATAAGGATTCCCTACCACACAAATTTTTTGCTTCCTGAGTACTTTTGTATGTTGTAAATAACCTGTGTTTGTCCCATAATTAGAATAAAAAAGTATTGAAGCCATAGTTTTGAGATGAGACTAGAGTCCCCTCTTCACTAATTTCTTCTGGGTTCTTGTCTCTCAAATATTGAAGAATAAAATCCAGGAATAATCACAGAATGGAAGATTAAACAGAGAAGAATTTATTCAAAGGAGAAAAGATAGAACTCCAACCATGCAGGAAGGGGACTGATAGCAGAAAAACTCCTTTTGTGTGTTAGTTTAGGAGTTTAACTATGGTTTGGGGCAGAGCATTGAGCAAAATCTATGTAAAATATGAATTAAAAAGGCATCCTAAGGCATCCTGGCTTCCATAGAGTTTACTTCTATCCTCTTTTCTGTGATCCATCTTCCTTCATGTAACTTCCATCTGGGTTCATCCCCACCTATGGTTTTCCACCTCTGGGACAAAGGAGTTGCTGGAATTTCATAGAAGTCTCAGCATAGCCACAGTTTATTTGCCAGAGCTGACAAAGACACATCCCTCCATAGTGGAGAGAGGGGCAACATGGGCTTTGAGTTCCAGACTTTTATGGGGAAGTGATACCGTGATACTGCTGGTTGCCAGTGAGAGTTCTGCTCTCCAAAGTGTTGAAGTTTGAACGTTAGAGAATCACCCCTAGGCAAGCATATAAAGCAAGGTTTACTTAACATAGACTTCTCCCAGGAGGGAGAAGGGGGCCGTTGCTGGTATCCTGGTATTCCAAGAAGCAAGACAGGTCTGCCTATTTTATATGTCCTAGTCTTCTTTGGTTCTCCTGCCTTCTTCCCCTTATCTCTCTCCTTCCTGAGTGACCAGACCCAGAAATGCTTGGTGGGCTGGCCAAAAGGTGAGAAGCAGAAGGGGGAAGGCCAGGATGGAGCAGCCATTAATTGACAACTTTATAGCTCCTGGTAGGGAGGGAGAATTCCTGGGACAGGTTACCTTAACAACAGGTTAGAGCAGGGGCAGGTTCTTGATAAGAGTGGAGAAAGGGCTCTGAAGGAATTCACATTTCAGTCCCTCAGGGAACAATCTCCTACTTCTTAAGACTCAAAATTGGCTTTCTTGATCCAACCTGACTTGATTTACCTATCTATACTGACTGCCAGTCTAATTCTGGCTTCAGGAGGCTCAGGGATTAAATCTGGGTGGGTACTAATGTGGACGATTAAGAGTGGGGTTGGTATGCCCTTGGGTGTGAAAGAACAGCAAAAAATGCAGAATTCAGGCCATAAGGCTAGGGCTGGTATGAGGCGGTGGTGAGACTTTCTCAGAAAGGTCCTTAGGTGGGAAAATGGAGGCTGTCACTTAAGATGGCCACCCAGATGCTAAGCAAGGACCTTACAAGCATCCCTTCAGCCATCCTGTTATTTATTGAAGTAGCTGCAACTCCATCCAGATTGAAGAGGAGAAAACAGAGACCCCACTTTTAAATTTGTCATAAAGTTGGTGGGGGGGCTCTCATTACCAATATCTTGTCTCCAGTGCCAATCCATTAAAAGAACATGGTTTTAAGAAAAAGGAAAAAGGTTTATTGCTTTGCTAGCAAAGGAGAAACACAGGGACTTCTGTCCCAGAGGCTGTAATTCTGTTCATCAAGGAAAACAGAGGGTTTTTAAATAAGTGACTCATTCCAGATGTTCCCTGGGTGGGTAGGTGGGTGGAGGTGATTCACTTGTTAATTTGGGAGATAGGCATCCTGAAGTCTGAATTACTTGATTCCTGTGGTGGGTGCTAGCTCTCAAAGAAAGATAAAAGGGCCAATGAGGGAAAAGGTTATTATGTTTCGCCTGAGATTAGGGAGGAGTAGAGGGAGAAGAGGAAAAGAAAATATCCATTTTAAAATAAGCCTCAGTGGTGGAGCCTCAAGCATGAGGTGGACCACTGTTACAGTGTTTTAAAATTATCATACCAAAAAGGGTATGTTTTGTGATGGGTAAGGTTTTGCATCTTGAAAATAATTTGAAATAATTGAGTTTGAAATCAGAAAAATAAGCCATCATATTATTTTACCCACTTGACACAGAAGATACAACCACATTGGTATCAGTAAAACAAGGTAAAAACAAGCTTAAAAAAGAAGCTAAATAAAACTAGCAGTGAGAAGAATTTTGAAAAAAAATTTGGCTCAATTAGAGTTACAGAATTTGAGCCAAAACTTTTGACATTAAGGTTTATGGGAGCACAAACCAAAGAGTAAATGTACATTACATACATCTTAACTAAAGATAAAAACCTATTAAATCTCCACCAAGGTAAATTGTAGTCTTCCATGGAATTCTACGTGAACTTGATCATATGTATGGTTACTTATACAAGAGGCATAAATAATAAATATAATAATCAGCAACAATTGTAAAGTGAAGGAGCCCTAATTAGGAAGGGCTGTTGCAGCTAGCTGGAAGCCATAAGTTCCACCTGATATGTATGTGACGCACCTGTAGGCACCCGCAAAGCTGAAGGTATATAACT
This sequence comes from Tamias sibiricus, assembly GCA_025594165.1. NCBI lineage: Eukaryota > Metazoa > Chordata > Mammalia > Rodentia > Sciuridae > Tamias > Tamias sibiricus. The sequence continues at coordinate 50,136,671 of CM046667.1, read as the reverse complement.
GGGTGAAAGCGGTCCGAGTTAGGAGAACAGAGAATTCAGCCAGTCGGGCAGTCACTCGGTCGGTCAGAAGAATCAGAGCGGCCAGAACGTAGGCAGAGCGGTTACAGAAGAGAAACCAGATAGAAGACAGAAGAGAAACCAGATAGAAGAAGTAATGACTGGTCAGAGTTAGGCCGAGACTCCTGAGGAAGACAGAAGACAGAAGAAAGAAGAAGGAAGAAAGAAGAAGAGAGAAGAAAGAAGCTCTAATCTTTCTCTAAGCTAAGCTCTATCTTTCTTTCTCTCTAAGAAGCTAAGCTAAGCTCTATCTTTCTTTCTCTCTAAGACTCTAAGCTAAGAAGACAAGAAGAAAAGCTCGCTTTAATCTTTCTCTCTAAAAAATCTTTCTTTCCCTCTCTAAGCTCTCTCTAAGAAAGTAGAAGTAAAAGTAGTAAAAGCTTAACTCTGCCTCCAAGAGTTTTTCCTCCCGGGTTACGGTACCAGGCAGCTTACAGTAAAGCAGTTACTATGTCAAGGTACCAATCCTTAGTTCCTTGTATGTTTAGGCATTTAATTTTTACAAAAATTCTGTAAATCAGCTTCTATTATAGTCCTTATTTACATACAGAGATACTAAGGCACAGTGATTTGTTGATCCATGATGCAAAGAAAAGACCACTGACTCCAATTTTAAATCAAATTAAAGCAAGCTTATATTGTGTACACAAGAGAGCGTGGCCACTGGCTGCCCCTCCCAAACACTGGGTCAGGATCAGCCCTGCTCTCCGGAAAGACAAGGTTTTTATAGTACAGAAAGTTAAGTTACAGAAAAAAAAAAAAAAAAAAAAAGGGGATGTCTTGGGATCTTACAGCTAACAGGGATTTGGCAAATGTGATACGAAGTCAGATAGCAGGCTAATGATCTACATGGCTTAACATTTCAAAGTAGGGAGTAAATGAAGATTCCTGTTGGAATTTATGAGGTGCCACTGAGGTTTTAGGGAGGGTTGTTATCTGGTCAAGGAGAGCCAGGCCTGTGTGAGTTCAGAGCACAGAGGCAGGAATTCCAAACAAGATTTGCCCTCAGAGTAGGGTCAGGCCAAATAAATATCTTAGTGGAACAGAAATGAACTTTTTTTTTTTTTTTTTTTTTAAACTTTGTGGCTCCCAATCTTACGATAGAATTAGGTTGGCTTCATCATTCCCCCTTGCCTTATGTGTCCCTTTCAAATCTTTGATAGGGTAGGGAAGGGCTCTGGAAGAATTTCACTCCCTCAGGGGACAGTCTCTAATCTTCTGGACCCACTCAAAATTGACCTCCCCAATCCACCTGACTCAATTTACCTACCTATACTGACTGTCTATATGATTCTGGCTTCATATTTCCCTTTCTAATTTGAGGAACATTTTATTGCTGTAAGGACAAAGGGGGAATGATTGTGTTCTGGCTGCTTCAGAGCTGAGAGGGGGCGATGTGTCGAGGTGGGGTAAATAGTTTGCAGTTCCCTTTTAGAAGTCAGGTCAGATCGAAGTCTGGGTAGGGAAGAACAGGTTGTAAAATCATCTGGGGATTAGTGCTTCTGTGAGAGAGAAACAAAAAACTACGAGCACTGAGTAAATATTGCAGCATCTGGAACATGTCAATGAATATCATGAAGATGATGAAAGTCAATAGACTCTCACCAGGAATGTGTGAAGGCTGAGAAGCTCTCCCCTTAATAAGGCCAGAGTGGACAAGGCCTTTATTTGGGAATGTAAATCTTTAACATCCTCAGAGTTACCTGGAATGTAAAAAACAACATTTAACTTTTAATGTCACAGAAGTCCACCCCCATAAGATGTAGTTAAGCTACTTAATGTCATCCGTTCTTGTAAAACCTTTATAGTTGTATGATCTCTGTGTCTACTAGAGAACCCTTTATTTCTATTACTTAGGGCTAGATAATCATGTTAACAAATATTAATTCTACCTCTATAGGAGGTTAGGAAGATCTATAGGCCTTAAACTGACTAAAAACCCTCTGACTTGGCAGTTTCACTTGATAGTTATTAGGCATTCCTTCCTAAGAATCTTTCTTTTTAAAAAATATTTTTTGTTGATAAACCTTTATTTTATTTGTTTATATGCTGTGATGAGAATCGAAACAAAGTGCCTCACACATGCCAGGCAAGTGCACTACCATTGAGCCATAACCCAGCAAGAATCTCTCTTTTGTAGCCTCAAGTCTTACTTATTTTGGGGGCTAATACAAGAGTATATCTTGAGTTACATTTTATTATTATTATTATTATTATTATTATTATTATTATTATTTGTTTAATGTTCAGGAATGGCTGTGTTTTGGTTTTAACTGTTTTTGCTAGGTGTTTAAGACCAAATTGGTCAAAATTGACTTTGTTTCTATCTGCTGTTAAAGTCAGCTGAGCTCCCAAGAGAGTCACTTTGGGGTAACTTGAGAGCAGCTTCTTCATTTTGCTAGTGCCATTTGCTACTATTTGCGCTAGTGTTAGGATCCAGGTCTTGCTTGACTATGTGGCTTCCCTTGGAAGCATTAAGGATGTCTCCCTTCTCCAAGGACCCTTCACTTCATAGCAAGTGCACTGATTGGCTTTCTGTTCTCCAGGGGTCTCATTAATCTCCTGATCAGAAGGTATGTGGCCAGAGATGCAAAACTCTTTAGAGAAGTTCCCTGTTCCTGGATTCAGACTGACTCAGAGGGCAAGAGCCAAATATTGGTTTTCTTGGCCCTTTTAATTTAACTTTAATTTTTAAGTTTTGATCTTAAACATCTAGCAAATCAGTCTTACCAGTCTAAAATTAAGAGTACACTGGGCTTTAACTTTAATGTCTATGAACCTTACAGTCATTTACCCTTTTTATTAATTGGGGTCTATATTATCCTGTCTGTCCCGTAGGTGATGATGGCTTTTAAAATTAACCCAGGTGTGTGTTATTAAAGCAATAATTCTGCGAAAACATTAATAGGCAACACTTTAGACAGTTTATAAGGAAAATACAAAATAAAATGAACAACAGTTAAAATATATTTAGTTTGTGTAATAACTATCTTGAATTTTGGCTGAGTTATATATTATATCCCCTGTTTGAGATCTAATAATCTTAACAACAAAAATCAATCTTTTGAACAGAATGTTAAATGAAGTTTGGCCTACTTTGGAGTCATTCTGCCATGTAATAAGGTGGGAAGCAGAGCCTTATCTCAGATAAAATGGGGCTCTTTATAAATTTTTATAAATCTTAAATAAAGTGTTCTAGTTCTGAAGCTGATCTTGGTTTTTAAATATCATTTTATAACATTTACATATATTGTTGCTTGAATTAACATGAACATTAGCTAACACAATGAGATATTACATTTAAAACAAGAAATAAACGAAAGGCTGAGAACTTTTAACTTTTTTGGAAAGTAGAAAATGTTTTTTTGTTTTATAATATTAACTTTTTACATAGATTAGGCTCTCATTAACTTAAAAATACATTTAATTTGTACCCCAGTGTAAAAAAGTAACATAAAACTTTATATTTTATTGATAACAGGTCCAGATGTAGAACATTAAATGATATAAATTTTCAATGAAGTTTGTCATCATTATAAGCCCAAAATTACAATACAACTTTAGTTTGGAGAACACCAGCTTGATATAATGTTCTTTTAAAGCTTCTACTTAAAGACTTGTATACTTGGAAGATATGAACATATTTAATATATAAAGAAGAGTAATAGTGCAACAATTACATTGATTTTTTGTATTAATCAAGTTTAGCTCTTAAGAAATAACATATTACAATATTTCAAAATAACAGTTGTTTAACCACAGTTGTATAATCTTTAATTCCTTCAAGATTATTTGCTCAAAAAAAATACAAAACTTAAAAACACAATGTTATGGGTAAATTAGTGTTTTAAGAAATCTTTGTCTTTTTTTAACATATAGATTATCAGTACATTAACATTTGACCTTAGGGGGGGAAAAAAAAACCAACTTACACAGACCTTTTTATCATTATTTACCCTTTTTATTTACTTTACACATAAAGACTTTCTTTTTTTTTTTTATTTACATCTTTAGTTGTACGGGTTTACACGTGGTGCTGAGGATCGAACTCTTATTACTTTATGAGCACATAAAGCCCCATAAAGACTTTCTTATCTAGAAACACTTTCTTTTCTTTATACTAAATATGGTTTCCATACCTAGAACCTTTAATTTCTTTTTCCCATCTGTTAACCCTCTTTTCTGTTCACATTTTGAAACAATCCTTGTAAATTTCTGAATTTAGGCAAATTATTTATCCTTAATAAAAATAAATATTTTGTGTTATTTACAGTACTCTTAATTGGAACAGTTGAAAACTTTTTGGGCTTTTTATATAATAATCTTTTATAAACCTTTGTATATAGAATCACATCTGTTTTACCATTTCATGAAAACACAATGTTCAGGTATACACTTTAATTTTTTTTAGCAACCTTTTTTTTTTCTGTGATGAAAAAGCAACTGCGACTTTTTTTTTTTTGTCTTATTCGCTCACACGTTTTTCTTTTCATTGTGTGTGACAAAGCAACTTTTTTAAAAAAAAAACTTTTTTCTTCATTTACTAATTCATGAAAACAATCAAAAATGTTACCCAATGGAATTTAAAGAGTTAAGAGTACTTGTTGGTATATTTAACAGCTAGCATTTTAACCTTATAAATTTAATCAGATGTTTAACAAACAAAATTACTCACAAATGAGTAATCCCATGTCAAAACTATTTTACTTATTTTGTCAAAATATCAGACAAGTGTATTGAACACTATTAGCCATTTCTTTCCTTATTGAAGAGAAGTCCTAGAACCAAGGGATATTAGACATCAACATTTTATTAGTTTTTTTTTTTTTTTTTGACCACCTACAGAGACTTGTGAGTTAAGTTTAATTTTAAAGACATCTTTACTTTCATTTGTTTACCCAATTTAAATTGAACAACCTTTTTTTTAAATCACGTGAATTAAAGGTATTTGGATCCATTTTAAAATTTTTGTGAGCGCTCATTTTCTATCTGCCAATCTTATATCATGTACATGATATATGGACATACACACATATAGACATACAACACATAACACAAGTGTGCACACATACACAATAGCAAATGCCTGTGGCTTTTTGTAGGCCATCTCCATTGCAATGTTACAGATGTTAAAAACTCTATAGTTCAATAAAAAATAGGACTGGTCAGAAAAAAATTAACCTAGGGGCATAGGATCAAAATCATGAGCTCAAAAAAATACATATTGAATCTAAGATAAAGCAAGAGTCTTAGGAAAATGACATGCTGTAAAGTACCATACAGTTTGCTTTTCAGTTTAGTCTAATGTAAGTTCAGGTAAAAGACATTTTTACTTTTTTTTTTTTTTTTTCTTTTCTGGGGCCTGAGCCATCTCCTACTGAGCTTGCCTGCTTCCCCATTTGCATTTCAATGTAAGTCCTGGCTGAGGTCTGGAAGGAGCTGGGAAAAACTGCAGTTCTGAGCAGAAACCTCATGTCTAAGGCATTTTAACCAATTTTTAGTTGGTAACCAGACAGGTCTAGATGAAAATTATGATATCTTAGTTTTTATTGCTTTTGAGAACAAAGCAATGTTAGGCTCCTTAATGAGATAAGCCATTGGCTGTAGAGCAGGTCTATTTCCTTGTGATCATTTTTTGGGTTATTTTTCCTCTCTTAGTGACAAACAGGTCAAATCTTGCTCTTAAGCCTGTTCATAACATAGGGGGAGGAAACCTTTTGGTAATAGGCTGTTCAGATATTCCTAAGAGATCTAAGGTAAGAGGTGAGATCAGAAAAGCTAGTGCTTGTATTCAAGGGAAAATAGACCTCTTAGCTCCCTACGGAGAAGCAGGAGAAGAATACTTGGGTATTTGAGGCTAAAATTTGGCTAAGTAAAAGCATAACATCCTTCCAGGTGGGGTCAAACATCTGGCATAAATTCTGGAATATCTCAATATAAAAATACCTTGATTACATCTGAGCACAGGAACAGTAATGGGAGATTTTAGACTGGTTTATGAAGGCTGACTATGTGAACAAAGGGAACCTGGATGTTTCTTACTAACTATCCCATGGCTTTCTTTTAGTTCTACAATCTGAATTGCTATTGTTTCTGATTGGAGAAGGAAAGGGAGCCTACAGGAGGAATGGATCGGGGAGGGAGGAAAGAGAATCCTCCTAAGAGTCCTGCTATACTCACACATTAGAGGCAGCACCTTTTGCATATAACTTAGTTTTTTACTGTTAAAACTCCTTATTAATTATTTTATCTCTGACAAATCAACTTTCAACTGCAAGATTGTACTATATTTTAGAAAACCATTTAAAGACCAGATTGTTACAGTAAAACATCATCTTTTTTAGACACATTTACATCAATAGGTGACCCATTTAGCCAAGATCATTTACAAGAAACAATCTATACGATCAGTATATTATTGCCCATGTCTTAAAGGTCCAGAAACAGATACAAACAAAAAACCACAATGACAGACAAACAGAGAGTATCCCCAAACTATGGCGACAGACAGGAACTTTTAAAACAGACAGACCAGATAGGGGAAACTTTCTCCAAGTTCCGAATTCCCACTTAATTGTGGCTCCTATTCAGTGGTATCACAGAGGTCCCCACAAATGGACCAGATGCTCTCACAAATGGGAACCAGAAATGTAAAATCAAGGTCTCTGTGTGGTGACTTTACTGCATTTAGTTTTATTTTTTCTCAAAGTAGACAAAGGTGGAGCAATCCTTACAGTGCAGGGAAGGAAGGTCAGTATTCCCCTGAACCAAAAGGGGCTTTAGCAGTTGCTGGGAGTTCCTCAGTCCCTCCTCTTACTTACAGGAATAGCTCATTTGGTTCAATTGGACCTTAGGAACATTCACCAGTCTCCTAAATTCCCAGTAGTCTGCTCTCAAAAAGTTCACCTTACATCCTCAGCATGGAAGTACAATTGCTTGGAATGCCAGGCCTGCCCAATAAAGTGGAGTGGGGGCTGCTCTGGGGTGCCAAAATTTGTAGTAGAAAGTTCAGGCGCTGTCCCCAAAGCCAACTAATGTCAATTATATAATGAGGACACAGTTTTGAGAAAAAGGAAAAAGAAGGTTTATTGCTTTGCTAGAAAAGGAGAAACACAGGGGCTTCCTGTCCCAAAGGCTGTAACTCTCTCTATCATGAGGGACAAAGGGTTTTGAATGAAATTTTTTAAGAGTTACATTCCAGTAGGGATTCCAGGGGTGCCCTGATGGCTGTTAGAAATCACTTGTCAATTTGGGAGATATTCATTTCCCAGATCCCCAGCAGGCATCTCCCTCCTGCAGTGGGGATGCCCAAGGCAGCCAACTAGGAAAATAGATAACATTGTCTCCCTAATTCTGCTTAGTAAAGGGGGGGTAAGGTTTGTCAAAGTTCCTTAAAATATGGCTCAAAGGAGTATCAGGCTTACTTGTTTCATTCCCCATTTTGTTGTTCAATTTTCTTACATTTACACCAGAGAAGACACACAATGAAAAGGCAAAAAAACCCATATAGAACACAGAACAAGACACAGAGGAACAAGAATCAGGTGCCAAACCAACCAGGGAGCAGTGCAATCAATGTCTTGGTAATGCTCCAGACAGGAGTGCATATGTGCCTCATCAGGCACCTCTCTGTCCCCAATAGGAATTCCTCACCAAACCAGTACCAGAGGACAGTGCGACATTTTGCTACTGTCCTAGACAGGAGTGTGTATGTGCCTTGCCAGGCACCTCACTGTCCCCAGAAGAGATCTCTCTTAAAACCCAATACTAGATGTTATGGGGGCACCACTTACCTGTGGAGGCTTCCTTCACCAGATGCTCGCTAATTCTTTTAGTGTGGCAGTTCACTCCAGCAATCCAAAGAACTGAAGGCACACCTCTTATGAAACCTCTCAAGCTGTGCACCCCCTGGGGCAGTATTCCCTCAATTTTTGTGGTGGTCTGAATCTGGCTGCAGCCTCCAAAAATGTTGATCCATGACGCAAAGAAAAGACCACCGACTCCAATTTTAAATCAAATTAAAGCAAGCTATATTGTGTATAGAAAGAGAGTTGGCCAGTGGCTTCCCCTCCCAAACACTGGGCTCCAGATCAGCCCCACTTTATGGGAAGACAAGGTTTTTATAGCACAGAAAGGTACAAAAAAAGGGGGATGTCTTGGGAACTTACAACTAACAGGGTTCTGGCAAAAGTGATACGAAGGCAGATAGCAGGCTAATGATCTACATGGCTTAACATTTCAAGGAAGGGAGTAAATGAAGATTCCTGTTGGCATTTATGAGGCGCTACTGAGGTTTTAGCGAGGGTTGTTATCTGGTCAAGGAGAGCCAGGCCTGTGTGAGTTCAGAGTACAGGCAGAAATTCTAAACAAGATTTGCCCTCAGAATAGGATCAGGCCAAATAAATATCTTAGTAAAACAGAAATGAACTTTTATTTTTTTTTTTTTTAAACTTCATGGCTGTTGCTTCCTGACTTGGAGCAACAATGCCGCCACGGGAGAAAAACTCGGAGGCAGAATGAAGATGAAAGAAGGTTTTTTATTCTTCGGCTTTAGCAATCTCTCAAAACTCTAACACTGGCTCTTTCAGCAACCTCTCTCTTTACTTCTTCTGACTACTGACTCTTTCTTTACTTCTACTGTAAGCTACCTGGTACCGAAACCCGGGAAAAAATCTCGGAGGCAGAGCAAAGCTTTTCCTCTTGTCTTCTTAGAGAAAGATTAGAGCTTCTTTCTTCTCTCTTCTTTCTTCCTTCTTCTTTCTTCTGTCTTCTGTCTTCCTCAGGAGTCTCGGCCTAACTCTGACCAGTCATTACTTCTTCTATCTGGTTTCTCTTCTGTCTTCTATCTGGTTTCTCTTCTGTAACCGCTCTGCCTACGTTCTGGCCGCTCTGATTCTTCTGACCGACCGAGTGACTGCCGGGCTGACTGAATTCTCCGTTCTCCTAACTCGGACCGCTTTCACCTGGTTATATACCTTCAGGTTTGCGGGTGCCTACAGGTGCGTCACATACATATCAGGTGGAACTTATGGCTTCCAGCTAGCTACAACAGCCCTTCCTAATTAGGGCTCCTTCATATTCCTTCCCTTTAGTTTAAAAAGGTGCTTTAATTCTATTTTCTCTATTTTATTTTCTCTATTTTATTTTCTTGTCCCTACCTAGCTTTTCACCTTTTGTTTTTAAAAGGGTGGATATTTGAGCCCTTTTTGAGAAGGTGCTGCGGCTTTAAGGAAGCCTACTGCTGAGGAGCAGCTAACGCACTTAGTTAAGCACAATTGTATAAGCGGCTTTGACTTTTTTTTTTTTTTTTTCCTCTTCTTTATTTTTCTTTATGGCTTTCTTGCCAAAGTTCAATGGCTTTTTTTTTATGCATGGTTTTTACCATGCTATTTAATTCTCTATTTTCTTTTAAGCTCATGGCTTTTTTCTTTATACTAAAGCTCAAGGCTTTTTCTCTATATTTTTTATGGCTTTTGGCCGGCTACTCTGCTTCGGCTTAATTCTTAACTGGCCTCAACTGAGTCAGAGGCTATGCTCTCTTTTTTCTACTCTTTTTGCTGGTCTCTACTGAGTCTGAGGCTATGCTTTTTTGTTGCTCTTATTTCTTAGCTTTTCTTCTCTGCCTGCCGAGCCCCGGACGGACCACCATTTGTAAGCTAAATCTCTCGGAGGCAGAGTAGAGCTTTTACTACTTTTACTTCTACTTTCTTAGAGAGAGCTTAGAGAGAAAGAAAGATAGAGCTTAGCTTAGCTTCTTAGAGAGAAAGAAAGATAGAGCTTAGCTTAGAGAAAGATTAGAGCTTCTTTCTTCTCTCTTCTTTCTTCCTTCTTCTTTCTTCTGTCTTCCTCAGGAGTCTCGGCCTAACTCTGACCAGTCATTACTTCTTCTATCTGGTTTCTCTTCTGTAACCGCTCTGCCTACGTTCTGGCCGCTCTGATTCTTCTGACTGACCGAGTGACTGCCCGGCTGACTGAATTCTTCGTTCTCCTAACTCGGACCGCTTTCACCCGGTTATATACCTTCAGGTTTGCGGGTGCCTACAGGTGCGTCACATACATATCAGGTGGAACTTATGGCTTCCAGCTAGCTGCAACAGCCCTTCCTAATTAGGGCTCCTTCATTCTACTTCTTTACTTTCTTTTACTTTCTTAGAGAGAGCTTAGAGAGAGAAAGAGAGAGAGAGAGCTTCTTCTTTCTTCTTCACTTTCTTTTACTTTTACTTTCTTAGAATGAGCTTAGAGAGAGAGAGAGAAAGAGAGAGAGAGAGAAAGCTTCTTTCTTCTTCACTTTCTTTTACTTTTAATTTCTTAGAGAGAGCTTAGAGAGAGAGAGAAAGAGGGAGAGAGAGAGCTTCTTCTTTCGTCTTTCTTCTTTGGCAGCCTCGGCCTGACTCTGACCAGGAACTATTACTTCTCTCTCCTAACCGCTCTGACTCTGATTTCTTCTTCTGACTACGTTCTGGTCGCTCTGACTCTCTGACCCGAACTCTTCTTCTGACCGACTGAGCGACTGAACAACTGACTGAATGAAAGCCACTTCTGACCGCTTTCACCCGGTTATATACCTTTAGCTTTGCGGGTGCGTCACGTGCATATGATTATTATCAGGTGGAACTTATGGCTTCCAGCTAGACGCAATAGCCATCTCCCTGATTGGGGCTGCTTCACATGGCTCCCAATCTTAGGATACAATTAGGTTGGTTTCTTTGGTATCTGTAGAAATCTATAATAATTTGTCCCCTAAAGGGAACATTCTATCTCCATTCCTTTTGCTATCAAATTCTCTACAGATAAAGTCTATATCTAGCACCTTACCTATATAACAAATATTTATGCCTTTGTAAAATTTTCTTTCCTCCCCTATTAGCCAAATTTTTAAAATTTATTTATTTTTTTATTCTAAGATGTTATAAATGACAGCAAAATGCATTACATTTCATATTACACATATAGAGCACATTTTTACAAATCTCTGGTTGTATGCAAAGTATATTCACACCATTTGTGACTTCATACATGCACTTAGGGTAATGATATCCATCTCATTCTACCATCTTTTTTTTTCTTCACCCTTTTGCTCCTTCCCTCCCCTGCCCTCCCCATTGACCATTCTAGTGTTCCTCTAATCCTCCTATGCTCGCCATCCCAACCCAACTGTGAATTGGCATCCTTATATCAGAAAAAAATTTGGCATTTGGCTTTTTGGGATTGGCTAACTTCACTTAGCATTTATTCCCTAACTCCATCCATTTTCCTGCAAATGCCATGATTTTATTCTGTCTTATTGCTGAGTAATATTCCATTGTGTGTATATATCACATTTTCTTTATCCATTCATCTACTGAAGGGCATCTAGGTTGGTTCCACAGTTTAGCTATTGTGAATTGTGCTGCTATAAACATTGATGTGGCTGTGTCCCTGTAGTATGCTGTTTTCAGGTCTTTTGAGTAAAGACCAAGGAGTGGGATAGCTGGGTCATAAAGTGGTTCCATTTCAAGTTTTCCAAGGTATCTCCATAGTGCTTTCCATATAGGCTGCACCATTTTGCAGTCCCACCAACAATGTATGAGTGTGCCTTTTTCTCCACATCCTCTCCAACATTTATTGTTGTTTGTGTTCTTAATAGCTGCCATTCTGACAGGTGTAAGATGAAATCTTACAGTGGTTTTGATTTGCATTTCTCTAATTGCCAGAGAGGTTGAAAATTTTTTCATGTATTTGTTGATTGATTGGATATCTTCTTCTGAGAAGTGTCTGTTCAGTTCCTTGGCCCATTTATTGATTGGGTTATTTGTTTTTTGGTAATAAGATTTTTAAGTTCTTTATATATTCTAGAGATTAGTGCTCTATCTGACATGTACGTGGTAAAATTTTGTTCCCAATTAGTAGGCTCTCTGTTCACCTCACTGATTGTTTCTTCTGCTGAGAAGAAGCTTTGTAATTTGAGTCTATCCCATTTATTGATACTTGGCATTAATTCTTGTGCTACAGGATTCTTATTAAGGAACTTTGGGCCTAATCCAACATGTTGGAGATTAGAGCTTACTTTTTCTTCTATTAGGTGTAGTGTCTCTGGTCTAATTCCTAGATCCTTGATCCACTTTGAGTTGAATTTTTTGCATGGTGAGAGGTAGAGGTTTAATTTCATTTTATTGCATATGGATTTCCAGTTTTTCCAGCACCATTTGTTGAAGAGGCTATCTTTTCTCCAATGTACATTTTTTGGTGCCTTTGTCTAATATAAGATAACTGAAATTATGTGTGTTAGTCTCTGTGTCTTCTATTCTGTGCCATTGTTCTACCAGCCTATTTTGGTGCCAATACCATGCTGTTTTCTGTTACTATTCCTCTGTAGTATAATTTAAGGACTGGTATAGTGATGCCACCTGCTTCACTCCTCTTACTAAGGATTGCTTTGGCTATTCTGGGTCTCTTATTTTTCCAGATGAATTTCATGACTGCTTTTTCTATTTCTATGAGGAATGTCATTGGGATTTTGATTGGTATTGCATTGACTCTGTATAGTGCTTTTGGTAGTATGGTCATTTTGACAATATTAGTTCTGCCTATCCAAGAACAGGGTAGATCTTTCCATCTTCTAAGGTCTTCCATAATTTCTTTCTTTAGTGTTCTGTAGTTTTCATTATAGAGGTCTTTCAAGTCTTTAGTTAAGTTGATTCCCAAGTATTTTATTATTTTTTTATGCTATTGTAAACGGGGTAGTTTTCCTCATTTCCCTTTCAGAGGATTTGTCACTGATATATAGAAATGCCTTAGATTTATGGGTGTTGATTTTGTATCCTGCTACTTTTCTGAATTTATTTATGAGTTCTAGAAGTTTTCTGGTGGAATTTTTTGGGTCTTCTAGGTATAAAATCATATCATCAGCAAATAATGATAATTTGAGTTCTACTTTACCTATCTGTATCCCTTTAATTTCTTTCGTCTTTCTTATTGCTCTGGCCAGCATTTCAATTACTAAATTGAATAGAAGTGGTGAAAGAGGGCATCCCTGTCTTGTTCCAGTTTTTAGAGGGATGCTTTCAATTTTTCTCCATTTAGAATAATGTTGGCCTGGGGATTAACATATATAGCTTTTACGATGTTGAGATATGTTCCAGTTATCCCTAGTTTTTCTAGTGTTTTGAGCATGAAGGGGTGCTGTATTTTGTCAAATTCTTTTCATGCATCTATGGAGATAATCATATGGTTCTTATCTTTGAATCTATTGACGTGATGAATTACATTTATTGTTTTCCGTATGTTGAACCATCCTTGCATCCGTGGAATGAATGCCACTTGATCGTGTTATATTATATTTTTGATATGTTTCTGTATTCTGTTTTGGTAGAATTTTATTGAGAATTTTTGCATCTATTTTCATTAAAGATATGGGTCTGAAGTTTTCTTTTTTGGATGTGTCTTTGCCTGGTTTGGGGATCAGGGTGATGTTGGCCTCATAGAATGAGTTTGGAAGTGTACCCTCTTTTTCTATTTCCTGAAATAAATTAAAGAGTATTGGTATCAGTTCTTCTTTGAAGGTCTTGTAGAACTCAGCTGTGTATCCACCTGGTCCTGGGCTTTTCTTGGTTGGTAGGCTTCTGATGGCATCTTCTATTTCGTTGCTTGAAATTGGTCTGTTCAAATTATGTATATCATCCAACTTAAGTTTGGGCACATCATACAACTCTAGAAATTTGTCGATGCAGTCAGTGTTTTGTATTTTGTTGGAGTACAAGTTTTCAAAATAATTTCAAATTATTTTCTGTATTTCCAGTGTTTGTTGTGATATTTCCTTTTTCATCACATATGTTAGTAATTTGAGTTGTCTCTCTCGTTCTCTTTGTTACCCTTGTTAAGGGTCTGTCAATTTTATTTATTTTTTCAAAGAACCAACTTTTTGTTTTGTCAATTTTTTCCTTGGTTTCAATTTCATTAATTTCACCTCTGATTTTAATTATTCCTATCTTCTACCACTTTTGGTGTTGGATTGATCTTCGTTTTCTAGAGCTTTGAGATGTAATTTTAAGTCATTTATTTGTTGACTTTTTCTTCTTTTGAGGAATGAACTCAAGGCACTGAACTTTCCTCTTAGAACTGCCTTCATAGTGTCCCAGAGATTTCAATATGTTGTGTCTGTGTTCTCATTCACCTCTAAGAATTTTTTAATCTCCTCTTTGATGTCATCTGCAAGCCATTGTTCATTCAGTAGCATATTATTTAGTCTCCAGGTGTTGAAGTAGCTTTTATTTCTTATTTTATCATTGATTTCTAATTCCATTCCATTATGGTCAGATAGAATGCAGGGTAGAATCTCAACTTTTTTGTATTTGCTCAGAGTTTGTTTGTGGCCTAGTATATGGTCTATTTTAGAGAAGGTTCCATGTGCTGCTGAGAAGAAAGTGTATTCACTTGTTGAAGGATGAAATATTCTATATAAGTCAGTTAAGTCTAAGTTGTTTATTGTATTTTTGAGTTCTATAGTTTCTTTGTTCAACTTTTGTTTGGAAGATCTATCCAGTGGTGATAGGGGTGTGTTAAAGTCACCCAGAATTATTGTGTTGTGGTCAGTTTGACTCTTAAACTTCAGGAGAGTTTGTTTGATGAACATGGATGCTCTATTGTTTGGGGCATATATATTTAAAATTGTTATGTCTTGTTGGTGTATGGTTCCCTTGAGCAGTACATAGTGTCCTTCTTTATCCCTTTTGATTGACTTTAGCTTGAAGTCTACTTTATTTGATATGAGAATGGAAACCCCTGCTTGTTTCCTCAGTCCATGTGAGTAATAGTATTTCTCCCAACCTTTCACATTCAGCCTGTGATGTCTTTTCCTATGAGATGAGTGTCTTGGAGGCAGCATATTGTTGGGTCTGTTTTTTTGATCCAATCTGCTAGTCTATGTCTTTTGATTGGTGTTTTTAGGCCATTAACATTCAGAGTTATTATTGAGATGTGTTTTGTATTCCCAGCCATTTTTATTTCTGGTATTTACCTTGACATGGTTTCTCTTCTGATTGTTTTTTTTTTTTTTTTTTTTTCTTTTAGTGTAATACCTCCCTCTGTTGATTTTCATCATTGTTTTTCTTTTTCTCTTCATGGAATATTTTGCCAAGGATGTTCTGTAGTGCTGGCTTTCTACTTGTAAATTCTTTTAACTTTTGTTTATCATGGAAGGTTTTTATTTTTCCTCAAATCTAAAGCTTAATTTTGCTGGTTATAAGATTCTTGGTTGGCATTCCTTTTCCTTCAGAGCTTGGAATATGTTGTTCCATGATCTCCTAGCTTTGATTGTCTGAATTTAAAAATCTGCTGTGATACGAATTGGTCTCCCCCTATATGTATTCTGATTCCTTTCTTTTGCGGCCTTTAAAATTCTATCCTTGTTCTGTATGCTAGGCATTTTCATTATAATGTGTCTTGGTGTAAATCTGTTGTAATTTTGTACATTTGGTGTCCTATAAGCCTCTTGTATTTGGTTTTCCAATTCATTCTTCATGCTTGGGAAATTTTCTGATATTATCTCATTAAAGAGGTTGTGCATTCCTTTGGTTTGAAACTCTGTGCCTTCCTCTATCCCAATTATTCTTAGATTTGGTCATTTGATGCTGTCCCATACTTCTTGGATGTTCTGTTCATGGTTTCTTACTATCTTCATTTTGTGGTCAACTTTATTTTCAAGATTATATACTTTGTCTTCATTGTCTGAAGTTCTTTCTTCTAGTTGATCTAGTCTGTTGGTTATGCCTTCAATTGTGTTTTTTATTTGATTAATTGTTTCCTTCATTTCAAAGATTTCTGACTTTTTTTTTTTTTTTCAGTGTTTCGGTCTCTTTTTTGAAGTAATCTTTTGCTACCTGTATTTGCTGTCTTCTATCTTTTTGTGGTGGTCAATTTTTGCCAGTATTTGCTCATTTAGGTCATTCTTTGATTCACAGATTATTTTAATTATGAACCTTCTGAACTCCTTTTCTGACATTTCTTCAACTTCGCTGAGCATGGGTTCTGTTATTGTAGAATCCTGGTTTGTTTGGGGTATTTTCCTCCCCTATTTTTTCATGATGTCTATTTGCTTAAATTTTTTGCAGTATAGATCTGAGTTATTACAGATTCTTCCCTATATTTTTATAATACCCTTGCATCTTGTCTGTGCCTCCCCTTAGCGCTGGACTATCAGAACCTGCCACTGACCCTCAAAGTATGCTACCTGGGGCTGGGTTCACAGTGGTTGGTGTGGGCTGAACTGGTTGAATCTGAGCTCCTGTGGTGGTCTGGGGCTAACCGCACGGGGGTGAAGATCCGTGGGATTGCCCTGGGCCCGCCTGGGCTCAGGCAGAGTTGGCAGGTCTGACCTTGCTGTCTCCTGCTCTGGGGTGGAGGTCGGTGGTACTGGATGGAGCCTGGGCCTGGCGGCACTCTGATGTAGGGCCCTGGGACTGCCCTGGGCCCACCTGCACTATAAGCAGAGTTGGCGTGTCTGTCCCTATTAGCCAAATTAAATGACCTTTAATAAATCCTGTGCCTTTGTTGATTTTTGATAGGTTTAATCTTTTTTTTTTTTTTTTTTTTGTGGTACCGGGGATTGAACTCAGGGGCACTCGACCACTGGGTCACATCCCCAGCCCTTTTTTGTATTTTATTAGATACAGGGTCTCACTGAGTTGCTAAGTGTCTCGCCATTGCTGAGGCTGGCTTTGAACTCGCAATCCTCCTGCCTCAGCCTCCCAAAGTGCTGGGATTATAGGCGTGCACCACCGCGCCCGGCTCTATGTAAAACTTTTGATTGTAGTTCATTAACAAGCATTTCTGAGGTGTGGATCTAATTTTTCTCTCTGGATTATTTACTGACTCAGGACATTTACTTAGTGACTGACATTTACTAGGAGTTAACAAGGAAGTAGTGAAGCTACAAACTTTCCTCATTTCTGTATGTGGTCTTGTACAGTCAACCAAAACACTAGTTATTGATGATTTACTAAGTGGTTAGCACACTCAAAGTGCTGTGCAGCAAAAAAACAAAACAAAACAAAACAAAAAAACAAAAAAAAAAAAAAAAACAAGAGAGATTAAATCCCATCCTAAATCTAAACAAATTTCCAATCTGAGCAGAGATTTTGATTCTGCAAATTTGGATGGTCAGGGCTGACATTATCCACACTTTTACAGCTATTGAATGATGAAATATAAAACAGAACATGATATGCAACCTTAAACTAGCCTCTTGTAATTTAGGTTGTACTAATCTGTTTACTTCATTTCAGAATAAAGAAGATTGAATCATATCCATTGCAGTATATTATCATAATTCATTATCATACTTATTTTTACCTTTTCCTGTTTCTGTATTTTATAATATTGCATTGATTTTTATGTGTTCACTTTATTCACTATTAAGTTTTATTATTAGGCTTATGTTGTATTACACACATATGCATGTATGTTTGTGTATGTACACTATATACATATATATATATATATATATATATATATATATGTTGTGTGTATATTTATAAAGTTGGTACAATAGGGTGTTATCATTGTCTTTGACCTCCTAAATGGTGATATTTGAATACTTGTTCTAGGACTCCTGATTCTTATTGCAGTAAGGAGGCACTTGCAGAAATGCTATAGAAATATGAAGGAGAGTTCTTGGGTCATATACCATGTTGCCACTGTTTCCTTCTTGCTCCTATCTTATACTAGTACCCCTCAGCGTATTGTATAAAAGATTCATTGGTTCTAATTCATGTTGTCCTCTGGTACTACTTTTCATGCTAACTCAGCCATAGTAGAACTGATGCCCTGGCTTATACTACAGTAATATTGCCTTCAAGCTTATCAAACAGAAGAAGTTAATTCTTATTTATTATTAACCCCAATCAGTAACCTCTGCCCAGCAGCACTCTGAGACATATTTTGTTTTAATGAAGTGATGACATTACAAATTCTTGAACCTTCCTATACTAGTGGAGAAATATGTGAATGTGTGTATTAATATATCCTACTTCTCCTGAATATTGTTTTCCTACAAAGAACCAACTTCAACTTCCTCTAGTATTAAAACATTTAACTTGATTGTTGTTATAGCATAATGTTACTCAAATGTGAGTAATAGACTGGCTAATTTAAAAAATATATATAAAAATATCATGTCAACAGTGTTCATTACAATTATTTTAATTAAAAATATTTACATAAGCACAAATACAAAACAAAGGGCAAAATCTTTATGGATAAAAGGCATATAGGTATATAATACCAAAAATATTTTTCCAATTAAATAAAACACAAGTAAGTACAAAAAATAAAATTCAAATGCATAATCTTAAGGATGTCTGATAAAAGTGGCTTTGGATAAATTAAATGATACTTTCTAATGTGAATATAGTTCTAGGTGCAATGGTTCAATTTGTTTTTAATTCTCAGCATGCATTGTGAAGACTCAATTATTTCTCTATTTTTCCCCACTAAAACCTTTTCTGAACACTCATTTATACATTATAACTGTACTTTTGCCGTCATGTCATCCTATACTTTTCTGTCATTAGCCTCTTCCCATTACAAAAGTATAGTATTCTGTTGTAGTATGTTATTTTCATTATCCCACAACCAAACAAACTATGAAATTAGGAAACTGAAGTTTCAGACTAAAAAATTTTGTTCATATAAAATTATTCCTAAGGGAAAAAAGTTGTCCTCTTATAACTGGGAAAAGAATTTAACACAAAATACAATATGCATGCAACTAGAATGACTGTTCTTGTTATATTAGAAGAGGCCATACGGCAATTAGGCATGATATTTCAGCTAAGGAAATTTTATACAAAGATATAAATGTGCATGGAAAATACACAGCAGTGAAGTTTCATGTCTTAGGCTGTTTTGGGTTACTATTAAAAAATACTAGGTAATGTATAAAGAAAATAAGTTTATTTGGCTTGTAATTTAAGTGCCTGGGAAGTCCAAACTTCATCAGACCTGCATCTGGCAAGGACCTCCCTGGCTGTGTCACAACATGGTAGATGGCATTACATGGTAGGAAAGAGAGACAGGGACAAGAGGTGCAGGGTTGGAGGGAAGTGCCACATGATGAGACATGGAAGGGGCCAGGCTTACTCTTTTATAATAACTCACTTTCACAAAAATATAATTAATTCCTATGAGATCTGAAAGAACAGCATTAATCCCTTCTTGGAGACAGTCGAGATCCAAGCACTTCCCACTACAGTCAACCTCTTTTTGGCACATAAACTTTGGTCATCATATCCAAATCATACCAAGTAGTTCAAAAGCAGTTTATAATAATTGCTTGAGATTATCTCATTGATTAATTTAATATAACATAATGTCTCCTTTTTATTAGAAATGAAAACAAAATATTACTTTCTTTATAAAATGCTCATTAAAATACATGGAGAATTATGAAACAAAATATTAATAAAATGCAGTTATTTTCACTAGTTGGATTATGGATATTAATTATTTCATTAATATTTCATTCAATATTTAATGAAGATTTATCTATGAGATGATCATTATCCTAATAGCTTTAACTTATCAGAATTTTCTAATGTGTTTTCAATGACTATATATTAATTCTAAAACAAAATATATTATGCATGCTTTAAAAATAGCATTAGGCATAATTGGATACTGAAGTTGAAATGAATGGGTGAGTAAACCATACCATAAAAAAAAACATTAATTAAGTAGTCGTACTCAAGCAATTCTTTCATACTTCAAGCATTTATAAAGTCAAATCTTTTTTTTTTTTTTTTTTTTTTTTTTTTGGTACTACAGATTGAACTCAGCAGTGCTTAATCACTGAACCACATTCCCAGCCCTTTTTATTTTTTACTTTGAGACACCATCTCATGAAGTTGCTTAGGGCCTTGCTAAGTTGCTGAGGCTGGCCTTGAACTTGTGATCCTCCTGTCTTGGTCTCCTGAGCCTCTGGTATTACAGACGATGCACCACCATATGCAGCTTAAATATTTCTTTAAAAGAGGAAAAACACAAAGAGAAAAAGTGAGTGACTATCTTCCTATATAGAAAAAAATAAAGCAATAACAACAAAAGTCAGAAACCAAGCCAAACCAAACCAAAACAAAGAACTGAGATGAAATACCTAATCCTTTGGATTTTCTCAAAATGGCAGGCAATATCTATTTTATTCTCCTGTGTTATGTAGTTTCAAAAATTCCTATGATCAAAACATGTATTTTCATAAGAAAAATAGATTATACTATTTGACAAATTCATTAAGTCCAGTCATTCAGTACCACTGATGTTTACACACACACACACACAGACATGCACACATGCATGCACATTTGCCTACACACAAACATACAAACATTGTAAAAAGTATCATGTTTTCCTTCTTGGTATGTTCACTGATGTTTATCCAGCAGATCATCTATACATTATGACATTTTGAGGCCAAGCAATAGCAATAGACAGATAGATATAGACATATCAAAGTGCATAAATACATTCTACTGTCATGTTTAACTAATTAAAACAAATTTAAAAATTTAAAGAAAGATTCAATTGTATTCTAATGGGCATCTTCTGGTCTCTGACTGAGATCTTTAATAAACTCAAAATAATAGTCTATAAATGCATTAGTCTAACCTAAGGGGGACCTGTGAAAAACTGCTTATTCAGTAAAATAAATGAAAAAGATATGCATGGAGGTACAGCGCCAAAAGTTAGGTTAAAAGATTTATGAAGAATGGGCTGGGGTTGTGGCTCAGCAGCAGAGTGCTCGCCTAGCACGTGGGTGGCCCGGGTTCGATCCTCAGCACCACGTAAAAATAAGCACATTGTGTACAACTAAAGCAAATAAATAATTATTTAAAAAAAGATTTATGAAGAAGACAATCAAAATGGAGAAAGGGTAATTGAGTCTTAATCCCATTATTTCAAAAGCAATCTGTATATTCAAGCCTCTCTGACTTGTTCAATGGGAACAGCATGTAGAATGAAAATAAGACCACAACAATCTGGAGATTCTGAATGTGTTTCATAAACAAAATATTCTATATTTCTAATCAGGATATACATAAAGATTGTTCTGGCTTTCATACTCATTCTGTTCTCTAAATTGTCTAAAATGTTAATATTTAAGAGTAGTCACTAGCTGAATGTGATATGGATTTGAGAAAAGTATCTTTAGAAGATAATAGTACAAAAACAAAGAAAACTACCTTGTTGCTTGCTTAACATAGGCATGTGGCCCATCTTTCTGGGTTGCTAATGGTTTGTTCTTGCAACTTGTAGCATTATTTTCAGCCCTTAGCTAATACAAGAGGACAAAACTGGTTTTGATATTCAAAGAAAATGTAATTACTAATACACTTTGTGCCAGAAAAGATAGACAGATGAATTGGTTAGAGCTTCTCTCCTGGAGAACTCCTTATCTAAAAATCACTTGATCTTGAAAAACTCAAACCAAACCACATAATTAACCACACAACTTTCAAAGAAAACAAGGCATAACATTGGTTTAAGTGCTAAGAGCAGATTTTTTCTTTCTTTCTTTCTTTTATTTTTTTTTTTTTTTTGGTACCATGGATTGAACTTGGGGCCATTTGGCCACTGAGCCACACCCCCAGCCCTATTTTGTATTTTATTTATAGACAGGGTATCATTGAGTTGCTTAGTGCCTTGCTGTTGCTGATGCTGGTTTTGAAATCTCTCTCCTTCTGTCTCAGCCTCCTGAGCTGCTGGGACTACAGGAATGAGCCACTGCACCCAGCCAAAGGGCAGATTTTAATCAGTAATATACTACCAAAATAAGAAAAAAGAGTCCAATATGAACTGGAATGCATTTCAATTTATACTGAGGTGACTGGGCATTTTAAAAGGAGAATGAGAGAATGGGGATGAGTGGGGACTCTAATGTGTCAGGGAAGTGAAAATTTACAAAAAATAAAATGGAAAGTAGGGTTTGGTTTGTATGAAACCCATCCAGGTATACTAATAGGTACTTATGCAAATAAAGATCCTGCCCTTCAACAGACACTGCAAAATAGGCCCCACCATTAGATTTTGGGTGGAATGAATAGTAAATTCTTTTGGCAGCCTTGTGTTTGCTCAAGCTTCCACTTTCATGAGGATTGAGTCTTCCTAAGTGTTAGAAATTATTAGGACAAGAAGTTACTCCGGAACACCATGGTAGAAAGGGATGTTTTATTGGGGTACCACGTGGCGTGGTAGGGGACAAAAGGGCAGGGAAGGTAAAAGGAAAAGGGAAGGGGAGGACAAGGACAGGAACAAGCACGAACAGAGAGTGGTTTCAGTCCGGGGGTGGCTTAAATAGAGTGGGGGGTCAGAAAGCCCCCCCTGGAGCGAGTCTTTGTCTTATAGGCTACCAGAGGTCATAAGGTAGTGGCCAGGGCACCTGCTGGTCAGTTTTTTTTCTGGTCATGCTGAGGATGCTGGGAGCTGTAGTTTTTCACAAAGCACCTGGGGAGGTGTGGCCTTCCACCTGGGAGGCGCAGCCTCTTGCCTGGAGTCCAACATTCCCCCCTTTTTGTTTTCTTAGGAAGCGGGGCATCGTGTTTCAATCTGCTGCTTCAGAGCTGAAGTGGGGCGATGTGGGGTGTTATGAAGGGAGGAGATGTGGGCAGGCAGGTCCAGCTGGAGGGTGAAAAAATTCCCAGGAGGTAGGCGTGGAAAAGATGAATCTGTCCAGGTATGGGATGGATGAAGTTTCTTTGAAGCCATAGGTTGGTGAGGGTGTCAAACCAGGCTTCTGCAGAAAGTCACTGAGGGACTCAGCCAGCTATCTTTTCGAAGAGCATGTAGAAATTGTGGGTCTTGCGAGTTTGCAGGTAACACTATTATGGAAGTAACAAAGGGAAAGAAGGTGAGATGGATTATTGTCCATAGGCCTGTGTTCCACCAGGTGGGACTTATGGTGAAGAGGCCAATGGAGAGTGCGAAGCACATCACAATGAGCATCAGGTGGCAGCATAAGGGCAGGACTCAGCAGGGCTCTCTGGTTGGAAAGTCATCCGTTGGTTTTTTTTAACAGTTGATTGTCCCTGAGAAAAACTGGTTAAAGGTTTAAAACAAGAAAAACAGAGAAGATTATTTTGAGTTGGTATCGGGGACATGAGAGAAACGAATTTTTAAGGGATCAGTGGGACTGGAAGAGCAAGTATATTGAGGTAGTTGTTTGTCATCTTTTTGTGGATCTTCAGTTGGTTGAGCAGCTGGTTTTAGTCTGGAAATATGAATCCAAGAAGTTAAATTTTCTGAGGTTTCATGAAGCTTAGCGGCTGTGGGTGTGCACAGCACAACCTGGAAGGGGCCTGTCCACTTTGGGACAAGGGAGACCGATCTTGTGTCTTGTGGAGGGGAGAAATATACCCAAGAACCGGGTGTTAATGGAAATGAATCAGTGAGTCTACCTGGGTCAGGCAGAATGAAATCTTGGCACGTCCATATCTGATGTCTGATGAAGGATAAGAGAGGAGAAAAGAGATCTTTGGGCAAGGGTCTTTGAATTGGGGAAATTCCAGGTGGAAGAACTGGTCGCCCAAACATAACCTCAAAAGGGGATAATAAGGAAGGTTTTTTTGGGGAGAACTCAGAGCCTAAAGAGGGCAAGGGGAAGTAAGAGTTTTATTACTCTCTACTTTCCCTGAAGACATGGGGTAATATGGGATGTAAAAATGTTGAGGAATGTTAAGGGAAGTTGTTAGAAAAATGCTGAAACATAGTTAACTTAGCCGGGAACACCATGTTAGTGAAATAAAAGGGTTTATTGGGGTGCCACGTGGGCAAGGGTAGGGAAAGGAAGGGAAGGGAAGGGGGTAGGGAAGGGATGGACGGGAATAGGGACAGGATGGAACAGAGGCAAGCACGAACAGAGAGCGATTTCAGTCCGGGGCTGGTTTAAATAGAGTAGGGGTCATAAAACCCCCTCGGAGTGAGTCCTTGCCCTATAGGCTAGCAGAGGTCAGGGGGGGGGTAGTGGACAGGGCACCTGCTGGTCAGTTTTTTTCTGGTCATGCTGAGGATCCTGGGAGCTGTAGTTTTTCACAAAGTACCTGGGGAGGTGTGGCCTTCCGCCTGGGAGGCACAGCCTCTTGCCTGGAATCCAATACTAAGAATGTGGCCATGAACTGTTAAAACCCATGTCACCATTTTTTTTTTTTTTTTTTTTTTTTTTGTCTTTGTAGATCAATGTTGAGCCTAGTTAACCAAAGGCTCACAGGAGACTGACTCAAGTTCTGTTAAAGTCTTTGAAGGTTTCCTCTCTAGTCTAGGAAAGAAGACACATTTTTCTTCCTTCTGAAAAATGTTAGTCCATTTGTCATCCAATTGCCTTTTGTTTATGAAGCACTGCCTGAAGCACTTTGTTGAGAATTGGTAGTGGAGGACATTTGCTGAATTGGGCAAGAGATCAGGCATTTAATCAGGAATATCTCAGTGGAAACAAAAGGAAAAAGATAAAATGGAGAAGAATGTAAATCTAGTTTGAGTTCAGAAAGCATTATGTTGAGAAGATTTTTAAGCATTAGAGTTCTAAGCATTTTCAGGTGGTAGAGTAAGGACAGAAGTGGCAATATGATTGATTTTCCTGGTTTAAAGTTGGAATGTTTGTGCTGATGGCATAGACATCAATTTCCCAATCATGGTTGTCTCCCACAGCAGAGTTTGGATGATGGAGGGGTTCTGCTAGACTTTGTAAATGACCCCTGAAGCAGCATCCCCAGACACAAAGGTTGCCTATTACATGAGTCCTTGTATTCCTGTCCTTTGAAGTTTATATCAAGTCCTCTGGCTTCAGTGTGTAGGTTTTGTTTGTTTGTTTTGTTTTTGTTTCTATATCCAGGGGAAGAAGGGCAGCTGCAAGAAAACCTGAGTCCCAGTAGGAATCTGGGCAGACATACTTTAGTTCTCCATGATGCCAAGTCTAGAAGCAGGGAGACAAATTGGAAATGTCCATTTGGAGAGTCATAGCAAGGTATTTAAGGACACTAAAAGGATTACAAATTTGGCAAGAACTGACAAAATGTGTAAGATGTAAGATCCTGTTTAATTAAAAAAAATTAGCTCAAATAAAAAGAATGGGACTGGAATCTGATCACCAAAATGGTGGGTTTTACTTTTAATAACACAGAATAAGACTGATTGGATGAGACTATTTCCTATATCTAGGAGTACCAGAATGTAGTTAGTTATTAAGATTTGAGCTCTGGGAATACTTTCAGTTGTAATAAGATCCCTGCTACTTTATGCATTCCATGCTCTCAGATGAGTCATTTACCTTCTCAATACCTCAGTTTCCTACTCTGAAAAAGGGACATTAAGAGTATATACCTAATAGGATTGTTTTTAAAATTAAATGAGCAAATTACTTTTGTGTTTGACACATTGCTATAAACTGTTACCTCACTAATATACATTTATAACTAATATACTTTCTTGTATTATTAAGAAAAAAATTAAAGTCATTAAATGTACATATTTATACTTTCTTGTATTATTAAGAAAAAAATTTAAAGTCATTAAATGTACATATGCAGAATAAGTTATTATAGGTACTGTATATATTTCATTAAATAGGGTGCTTTTTGACATATTGAAAACACACTAACCCCCATTTCCCCAAATCTTTTTCATAACTGCTTTAAAATGTCTTTAAACTAGGTTACAGATGCATTTATAATAAACATGTTTATTTCTCTTGAATAGCAGGTTTATAATCATATAGATTACAGTTGTAGTAGTGGAAATTCTGATTTAAAAGGGATTTTTCCAAGTAGCATACAGAAATTAAGTTAATGAAGTAATAAATTAACTGATAATACTCTCTAGGCTGAATTCATATTTTGCACATGTATGAATAAAAGAAGAAAAATAACAAACACCATTTGTAGCCCTGACATTAATAAACATTAGATGAATTTTATAATCAACTGGGATTTTATAAAATTATAAAATATGAATTTTATAATTTTATAACTTATGTGGTTTATCCAACTTTACATAATGGTTCTAAATTAATAGTTATGAAAGTATTTTTATAAAATGTAATTAATACTTAGAAATTAATTGTGAATTCTGTGTTTATTTTATAGATTTATATATTAACTATTATTGGCTAATCATATATATGTATCATTATGTATGACGTATATGTATTATTAACTAATATCTATAAATATGTCTGTATCTCTATAAAATATTTTATATATAATTTATATATGAATATATGTAACACATATATATTTATAAGGATATGTATTTATAGATATTGACTAATGTTTCTGATTATTAGAATTCTCTAGTTCACCTGTGTGAAGACAGCCTTATTCTTCAGCTATGTATTTCTTATTCTATCCAGAGCCAGAGCCATCAGACATTATACATGCCAAATTTTTTCCTCTCTGGCGAATCAGTTTTCCTTCTAAATTGCTTGTTCCTCATTTTGGTTGATGATGTGAATCTTTCATTTGTTCTTCATTTTAGGCTGTGCCCTAGCTTTACAATTTTTTTCACATTCTCTGCTTTCAAATTTTCCTCCTCTGTTCTTCAGCCTTAAATAACAATATTTTCCAATTTCCAGATAAAAGAGTCAAGACTCAAAAGAGTCATTAGACTATTACCATAGGTGATACTATTCATTCACCTTGGCCTTGTGGAAATATCTCTGAAATCAAATAAGGGCTTATGTATGTCAACTTGACCTTAAACCCAACCATAGTTTATATATATATATATATATATATATATATATATATATATATATATGTATATATATATATAATATTATATATATACACATATATATGCGTGAATAGTTTTTTATATGTTAGCTAGTATATCTTCTACAATATAAATATGCCATGAAGGTGTAGACTATGTATACTGCAATCCTCACTGTCTACAGTTTCATTTTGTGTGGTTTCAATTACCTGCAGTCAATTATGGTCCAAAGATATTATATGAAAAATTCTAGAAATAATTTATAATGTTTAAAGTGCACGTAATTATATGAAGTGTGATAAAATCTCTTGCTGTCTGATTCTGTTTAACCCAAAATGTGAATCATGCCTTTTTATTCATGCTATATCCACTACCCACCCATTAGATACCTAGTAGCTATCTTGATTATCAAATTAATTTTAGCAGTTATCACTATGCTTGTGTTCAAGTAAACTTTATGTAGTAGTCGTGTACTATGCCACAATGCCTACATCATTCTCACTACATCTCATATGTCATCTTTGTTTCATCTCACATCATCACAAGAACAAGTGTAAATACTGTATAACAAGGTATTTTGAAAGGTATATAACTTGTTATGGAATATTTTAATAATTATTCTATTTTATTGGTTATTGTTAATCTCTTATTGTTCATAACTTATAAGGTAAATTTTACCATAGTTATGTATGCATGTGAAAAATCTTAGTGTATATAGAGTTTAGTATTCACTGGAATTCTTAGAACATATCCCCCAAGGATAATGGGGGATGACTACATATTATTTAGACAATTTACCAAGTGCCTGCCCATATTAAGCACTGAAATATTTTCTTAATGAATTAAGATAAAATTGAAAAGGGAAAATTTAATTTTGTAACTTAGCATTCCCTCCTTTTCCCCAAAAATAATAAATATATGATGGAGCAGAAGCAATACTTTTAGTTTTAAAATTGAAAAGCCTTTAACATGATGGTACAGATAAATAAATGAAACAGGAACTGAGTATAGTATGATGATTGAAATAGTGCCCAGTACACCCTTTTGGTTGACACTGAAAGTAAGTTTATCATACCAAATCTGTGCTATTCAGCTCTAGGAAATGTGATTTAAATGAGACATTGAAAAACTAGAACCAGTCTAGCAAGCAGCTGATAATGTTAGGGATGGATAAGCTATCTTCAAACTTTCAAAAAGCTGTTCAGGGGAAAAGAGATGAAGTATGTTCTTATTAGGGTGAGAAGAAAGGAAAGGGAGCCAGGTGTCCACCCAAGATTTAAATAACTAACTAACTTGTTTACAGTTTGAGATGGACAAAAATAGAAAAAAGCTTCAATTGGAAGTACTGAGTTCTCTCACCTTGGAGTATGAGGCAGAGGCTCAAAAACTATTTGGAATGCTGTGGAGAGATTTGGGCACAAACTAGAAACTGGGGAATATTAAAGAATTTTATAATATTTTCATTAGTACCTTAGTAGCGGCTGGGAGTGTTTCAGGGACCATCTCCAGGCTGAGGAAAAAGACTGCAAGCTCACCAGCACCTTCACTGCCATCATCATCAGCAGCCCTTTAGTTGAATTGCTCAATCATTGCATATTTTGTATTGGACTTTTGTGTCATGTTCCTTTTGAAGAAACACTCCATTTAACCCTGAGATTATTGTTGCTGATGTACTTCTCAATAGTCCTTGTAGAAATTTTACTTGTATTTATGATGCTTGAATGAATTAGGATAAAAGGAATCTGTTGTGTGGCATAACTGATTCTTTACTACAATTACATACAGATCTTAAATATTTTATTAATAAATATCTTTAAATATTAGCATTATTTTGTACTTATTTCCTAGCATGTTAGTGCAGAGTTGAGGTAGCCAAAAGCAAAAAAAAAAAAAAAAAAAAAAAAAAAAAAACCAAAACCAAAACCAAAAAAAAAAAAAACAGGGAAAGAAAAAGGAAAACAGATGATATATGGTTATCCATATTAATCTGCTTTTGTGTGTAACAGATGGGACATTTTGAACAGTGCGTTGTGCATTGACAAGAATTTCTGTAGCCAGCTGATGCTTTTCTATTAACCAAGAAGGAGA
Source organism: Tamias sibiricus (assembly GCA_025594165.1). Taxonomy (NCBI): domain Eukaryota; kingdom Metazoa; phylum Chordata; class Mammalia; order Rodentia; family Sciuridae; genus Tamias; species Tamias sibiricus. Next base: position 50,107,796 of record CM046667.1, on the reverse strand, counting down.
TAAATGTAAGGAAACAACTATCTTCCTATATGTTTTCTTATATTTCCTATCCTCGCCCCAAAATGATTTGTTACATTCATTATATCTTCTCCCTGGAAATAAATTCAGATTACAGCTTCTTCCTAATTTTTGCATGTGCTTTTTGTTATGTCTTTGAAAATTCCATTCAATTTGATAATTTGGATGATTCCATCAAGGGAGCATAAACTATTTTTATTAAGTTTTTTCCCAGGTCGTTAGGTTTAATGATCTATGTGAATGTTTTTATACTGATTTATATTTATATTTTTTGTTTTTTCTTCTCAAGCGCCTTGTGAATGGTGACTAGCAATATCTTAATTTTCTGAACTATTTTAAATCATCAATTTCAACAACTCAAGTTAAATTTAAGTTATATATACCAATGATAAAAACATATCTGTGGGGCTGGGGTTGTGGCTTAGCACTCGCCCAGCAGTTTGAGGCACTGGGTTTGATCCTTAGCACCACATAAAGCATAAATAAATGAAGCTATTGTGTCCATATGCAACTAAAAATATCTTAAAAACTTATATCTAACAGATATTGAATATCAATGTTAATATTCTAAAGTCTTGAACTTTTGTCATGTTTCACAGGGATAGAAATAAACCTAAGCACTATGGTGATGTATGTCTTACTTCGTAATTATTTGCTGAATAAGTGGAAAACAGAGAAGTGGATAGTTTTGCTTCTTGCCCATCTTATTTATTTATTAAAATGTTTATTTTGAATTTTATTTGTACCCTTTTTAGTAGTATAAAACCTGATTTCACCTTTAACATGTAGAAATTACCTTTTAGTTCTAAAGAGTTTCTCATGTCTTAAAGTAAAATTTAAATTTAGATTGGGAAGCCCTATTAATGTAATAATTTGTACTTTCAAAATTATTAGAGGGCTGAGGTTGTGGCTCAGTGGTAGAGTGCTTGTCTAGCATGAATGAGGTTCCATCCTCAGCATCACATAAAAATAAAACAAAGATATTCTGTCCATATAAAACTAAAAAATAAATATATAAAAATATTAGAAAGGTTATAAATCTGAAATTTAACATAAGATTAAATAAATAAAAGTACTAAGACCTCAGTGAGCTAGATCCCATGTCCAAAAAGTAGGCAATTTCACTTCTAAATTTTTATTTTTAAATTCAAACATCTAAATTGTGGAAAATGGGTGGCAAATGGATTTCTGGTATATTGAACATGTAACAATGGGAAAATGTATCATGGGTTGTGAAAGATATCCCAGCCTTCTATGATACCGAGACTTTTAGCATAAGCGAGTGATAAAATTAATCTCAACTCTATCTCTGATAACTTGAAACATGTGGAACCCATGATTACTCTGAAGTAAGCTGAAGAAGTAGAACAAATGCTGAGATTCACAAGTTACTGAAGAGGTACCCCTTCTTCATTTAGGGTAATGTGTATTATTGAGAATGCAGATTGAGAGAACACCCTGTCCACAGTAAAGTGGCTTGGGAAAATGTTTTATCCTAGCACAACTTGAAATTTCTACTTAAGGCTATTCTACATGATATTTGAAAAGATGATATGTCCAATATAAATGCACAAGAGGCCCTGAGGGCTTAGTGTCTTTATTTACATTAATGTTTTTCATAAGTAATTCTATTTTGGGATATAGGCTCTGGTATATATGTAATAAATGTGACCCTTTTTAATATCAGAGTTACCCTTAGGATGTAAGTGCATTTTATATCAAAGAAATATATAAATAAAATGAATAAAATATTTCTGATACATAAGATCATTGCAAATGAGTCATCAAGTCTCTCTCAGTTTTTATTGGATTATAAGAAAAATGCCTTGGGATAGAGTGAAACTCACCAAAGTACATTGCTGAGGAATGGGGGTAGGAAAGTTTTCAGAAAGGAGAAACCCCTGGGAAGAATTTTTCTACTGACTCTCAAGTAATTCATCTCAACAGAAAATAAGCTGATTTTCAATCAGCTTAAGGTAATAGAAGATGTCAGAATTACAGGGTGTTTTTGTGTGTATTTGTGTGTGTTTGTGTGTATGTGTTCAATATCCCACTTAACCAGCTGGTGAACACCCTAGGAATAACAAGTGAATCATAAGGTGGAGTGACATTCAAGCACACTTGTTTACTTTAAATATTGATATTTTCTCCTTAAAATTATATATGTAGAAAATGTTGTCCTTAGAAACAGCATGTTTTGGTCAGAAAAATAAATAACTCTTAGTTAGATTGCCTTCCAATGTTTTTGGATCTCTGGGCTGGGGAAACATGACCTGAAGGAAAACTGCGGGTTTTTCCACTCTCTATATTCCATCAGAAAGAAGGTAAGGTATGATCAGAAGCTATAGGTACTGAAATGCTTATAATAATTTTATCTCATAAACTGTCAGCTTAATATTGCTAACAATGTAGGACTTCTTCATGGCAGAAAGAATGAGCCTCTCCAGAATGATAGTTTTCTCAGTTTATGGTGTGTGTGTGTGTGTGTGTGTGTGTGTGTGTGTGTGATGTTTTTTAAAGTGGAAAATATTTTGGTGTGGGAGGTTGATAATCTTAAAAGATAACACTGATAACACTAGGAAGTTCAACCAACCAAGAATCATCTGCAAATTGGACGGAATTCAATGGACACAAGAAACTCGATTTTCTGTTTACCACCCTTATTTTTCCAGGACTTATAGTGCATGGGTCATAAAAGACTCAATAAATGACTATTGAATGAATGAACAAATGAAAGAGTGCACAAATAAATATGTCTCTGGGATTTCAAGATACTTTTGTGTTTATGCATCTTGCACAGCTGTGTCCTTGTAAATTCATAAATAAAGAGAATGTTTTATTTATTTTCTGGAATGACTGATCTTACAAAACTGGAACAAATAATTCTAATGAATAGAAAGTACAGTGAATGAGGATTAAGAAGACTGAAGCCAATGTGTATACTCTGAGCCAATGTTGTCACCTGTGAAGGAGATTGATAATGCTTTTCTCTGTTATGATGTTCCCAAATTGTGCTCTCCAAGAAGCATATTATTACATAATATATTGAGTAGTATGCTCTCTAGTGTTTTTTACTGCTTGTCCAGTGCCAACAGAGTAATCTTTCTAAACATACAGGCCAGTGCACTAGGCATATATTTGGATTTTTGTTTGAATTACTGTTTCTCTATTAGTCATTCCATAATGTCTAGCAAGCTACTTCATCACTCATCTAAGCAATCATGAGAATATGATGCATTTTTCTATGAGAATTATATAGCTAATACACACAAAGTCAGTGTCTGGCCAAGTGCTTGAATACTCATATCTGATGTCATTGCTATCATCATCATCACATATATAACAGTGCACCCTAATTAAACCCATACATTACCACCATTGTCTACCACAGGTAAACTAACTACTAAACATGAAATGGTGGTTTCTTCAAATCTAGTTCATGGTTACAGTTTTGGATTCATTCACCACAGCTCCTGACTGCATACCTTACTGGACTCAGCAATACCATCCCATCTGCAATTCCTGCACCTTTGTAGTGTTTATTCTGCCTTCAATGTACCCCTTTTCCCTGACAAACTTTCTATCCACTAAGATTAACAAATGAGATAGTCACAGTCTTAACCTTCTCCCATTCATTTAAAGCAAGAACATTAGCTTTTCAAGTACTAGGAGTGATTTTTCTATGATGGCCCCTAGTAGGTCAGATTGGAGAGTCAATACTACAGCACTACAGTGTCTGACATAAGTAACATATGCACTAAGAGATGCTCTTGGCACCACATAACAAAGTGGCCTTCTTGTTGCTTATAATGCTTAGACTTTCTTAGAGCAGTGTATTAAAAATAATGGTTTTTTTTATTGCAGTTGAATTTGCTATTATGCGGAACTTCTGTGCAGACCTGTTTGGGAGACATAATTCACCTGAGACTATTAAAAAAGAGAATATATGGAATACATTGTAATCATTAGCATTTTCAGAAAATGCTCCTGTATACTTTACCATTATGTTTCCCATCTCAAGAGTTGTCTTCATATTAAAATATACAATGGAATAGATAATGTTTTGAATGCAAAGGAAATATTGGAGACAGTAATGTAATGGTGGTATGACAGGGGATGAAACTGTTACAACTTTAGAAGCAAAGAGGGGCACCTTTGCTCAATTTTTGTGTGGATTATTTTTAAAAAGTATCTTTGGGTAAATTTTCCTCACTTTTAGCTGAGCTTAGGTATTTCCATTTTATTTCATTGTTAGTTACAAATGTTATTCTCTCTCTCTCTCTCTCTCTCTCTCAGTCTCTGTGTGTGTATGATTATGTGTGTGTGTAGGGATTTAATTGGAAAAATGACAGGACATTAAAACTTAAAAAATACTATTTTACTGTATATACAGTTTATCTCAAGGTATCACAACATGGGTGTGTTTTTAGTTCCTTTTACTCTGATTCAGTTTGTTAAGCATTAAGATACTATAGAAAGATTTGAACTATTTGAACAAATCTATTGGAAAATAGTTAATTTGATAAATACACAGAAAGTCATGATTGAATAAAAAAGGACATGCTTTTATTTATTAAATTTTGAGACAAATCTTTTGCTCATTATTATAAAATTATGAAGTATTGAGAATCTTCTTGAGTTCTAACTTTGTCACCTCTAAGATAATTATATCTGAGTAACAAGGGTGTTTTGATGTACAATGTCATGTGAAAAGATTTGTGGAAAAGGCATAATGCTACATAAATATTAGTGTTCTGCTGAATACTATTTCAAATATACTTTTGTAAGAATATCAAAGGTCAAAGATAGCATGATTTCATCACATATTCCAATTTAACTGTTGTTAAGTTATTTAAATATCTTGGCCTCACTTGCTTCTTTTCAGTCTACTTCAGAATCTGAACATATGGAATTGGAAAACACTCTTTATCAAGTGAAAAGTTCATGGCTGATATATTTCCTAGGAACAATACAAATATAATAAAGCCAGTTGAGAAAATAAAAACAAAGAACAAAACTACTGTGTTCCAGATTTCTTTCCCGCTTAATTGGATGGTCGGGAAAAATCTCTTCCATAGTATGTAGGTGAAAAATGTGTCAGTTACCTTATTTTTCTCAAATTGTATATGTTAATAAAACTTCACTTGCCTGTGTAGCCACATGTACAATGAGTCATATTTTGGACTGTATAATCCCTTCCCTAGAGTTTCACTAAAATCTGATTGGCCTATATGTCATCCAGAGAACAGGGAGAAAACTGTAGCCCTGATTAACATTGTCCAAGTGACTTGATTTATTTGATGAGGAGGCAACTCCCTCCTTCCCTACTAAATGAGAATAAAGGAATTCCTTCCCATTGGCTATTCCCAAGGCCAAGAAGGTATTAATTATCATCATTCATCTCTCTTATTCTCTGTCTACCTTGGTCTTTTAATTTTGGATGGAGTTTCGTGGCTTACTTAGAGTGACAACTACAGTAGAAAAATCTCTGATAGTGTTATTTGTAGAATAATAACTTCATAATAATAATTCTGTGATTTTTGTACAGTTAAGACTCATATTCATAAATGGTATACTTGGAGAGACAAGTTGCATTGTCTTAGGTCTGTTACACCAAACGGGAACAGTTTAAAAAATCTCAGTTTTTCTTCCTCGGGAGCGCTTTCTTCCCCTTCCCCCACTTCTTTAATGCATTCCTCTATTTCTCCCTTAACTGAGATTCCTCATTAGAGGTCTGGAGAAAATGTTTCATTGTTGGAATTATAATATATCAATAGTTTACATTATATTAATTTTCTAATTTCCTAAGGTATTTTGAAATGTTATGGTAATGTGAAAAATGTATGACTATTCTTTATGAAAAGTTAATTAAAGATTCCTTTTATTCTTTGATGAACAGCTTCATGGCTGAATTATTGCTAGGTTTTTGTTAATTAGATGGCTAAATAATGCTAAATTAGACCATCTTTGTTCTAGTGCTAAATTAGACCATTCTTTGGCAACCTACGTACAAACTATTTTCACATTTTAAAAATTTATGATTCCATGAAAAAGTAAATGCAATTTGAATTACTGTTCTTAAGAAAGAAACTGCCTTCAAATGATGTCATGAAGCCAATTTTAAAATAGAGATATCTACTTTTATAGAAGAAAAGGAGAAAAAAAAAGAATGAATACAACTTCATTTTGAGGGCTTTTTTTTTTTTTTTTTAATTCTTGAGTTAGGCTGAAGGCCAGATTTATAATTGCTCCTGTATATGCTTTCTAAAACTTGCTTAAGGAAATCTGGATGAATTTTCCAAAAGGCAATTAAAGGTTTTCATTGAAAAATTATCCTCCTTCATATATATCGGTGAGGTTAGTCGTTTCCCTGCATGGGTGATATGCTGGACAATATATTGAGAGGTGCAGCTTCAGGCAAAATTAAACTTCTGTTTTTCAAAGATACTGGGATTAGCTTGTTTACTAATTGGTTAAAGCAGCTGCATTTGCAAATTACATAAACCTTAAGTTTTAATCTTAGAAACTTCCTTTTATGCATATTCTAATGAGTCCAGTGGTTCTCTACCTTTGCTGCTATTTAGAACTTTATGAGAGACTTTAAAATTTATAGTTGCCTGGGTCCTGCCTGGGAAGATTTTGAAATAATTGGTTTGGGAGGTAACTTGGTAATTGGGATGTTTAAAAGCTCCCCAGGTGATTATAACATGCAGGGAAGGTTGCAAACCATTGAACTTGTAAACAACATACCAGCTCCTATACAAAAGTCAGTAAATTCAAATTAAAATCATACATTAGAATAAATGGAAAAAAAAAGTCCATGAAGCAGGCACTTCATAAACATGTTTGTAGTAACACATCACTGAATATGATTGGAAAACTTGGTATACAGATTTTGTTACAAAATACCTACTCAAGAAAAAAATTAATTATAATAAAACCAGCAAGCCATTAAAAACAAATAGGAAAAGTCGATTAGTAGATAATGTGGTATAATTATTAAATAATATAGAAAACTGACTTTCAATTTACATTAGATTTATATAGATACATAGAAATAAAAACACTTAGGAAAGACAACAGGATGTTAGCAGCAGAGTTTCTAATGGAAAATGAGCTATTTCTACTTCTGTTAATAGTTTCTATCTTTCTACATACATGTGTATTGCTTTTATAAAAAGAGTAAAATGATGTTTTCTTTAACTAAACAAGCAGGTTACTTACAAATTAATGCATAAATAAAACATACAACAAACCTCCTGGGATTAAAACAAAGCTGTAATCAAAGAAAATTCGTAGCCTTAAATTTTTTTTTTTTTTTTCCTATTTGAGATAAGAGGGAAAGTAAGGGAACTAAACATTTGACTTTACAAGAAATTAAATTAACAGAAGAAAAAATATCTTCTAAAACAGACAAATGCTTTCACATATCTAATTATGAATTATCTGTTTATAAAATTCAAAGCAAAAAAAATATTCTATATTTCCGCATTCATATGCTAAAGCACACATAGCCTCTATTATCAAACTTAAAGACCATAAACTGACAACTATTGACAAATCACAAGAATAAAAATGTTAAGATTCTACAAAATACAACAATTTAAACAAACAAAATACTAAAACTATCATGCTCAGATAGGATTTTATTTCAGAAAAACAGATATGGGAATTTATATCCTTCATTATAGGAAAAGATCATAAGAAAAATATATATTACTTTCTATGCTATGAAAAAAAAAGTATCTGATCCTAAACAGACAAAAACAACTTTTAGCAATGTAAGAATAGATAATAATCCATAAACATGACAAATAATGTCTATCTCAAAACAATAGTCAACTTCCTAATCAATGTTAAAATATGGAAAGCATTTCCATTAAAATAAGAGGCAACTAGAATGGCCATTGAAACTGCTCTTTTTAAAATGCTACTCTGTATATTGTAGCCAATGATATAAGCCAAGTGAAAGAAATGAGAAGTATAATGGAAAAGGAAATCATATCAGGAAATCAGGGAAGTTAGCAAACCATTGAACTTGTAAACAACATACCAGCTCCTATACAAAAGTCAGTAAATTCAAATTAAAGTCAGACATAAGAATAAACGGAAAAAAAGTTCATGAAGCAGGCACTTCATAAACATGTTTGCAATAACACATCACTGAATATGATTGGAAAACTTGGTAAACTGATTAATATGATTGAAAAACTTGGTATACATATTAGAAGATGGTACTATTTTCTACTTGGTACTAAGCGAAATCAACAATGCCAATTATTAAAACTAATGTTTACAAAGCTTGTTACCAAAAATGGCAAGCATTCCAACATAATGGTAACCTTTTACCCAACCATTAGAAATCAAACCTCTCCTTTGCCACAGAAGTACAAAATATGAAATGATTATGAATTTATTTAGCATGAAATTTGGTGATAAACATAACTTTTTGAAAAACATAAAAAGATATTTGAATACATGTACAAATATAGACAATATTTCTTGGTGAAAGATTAACATTTTGGAAATATCTCCCTCAATTCAAAAATATAAAAGAAATGTATAAATATAAGAGAAACATCAAAATTAAATTCAGCAAACAAGGAGACATTGGTTATGAGAAAATTACTCTAAAGTTTATCTGGCAGCAACATACATAAAGATTAGTTAAAAATGTTAAAAACTTAAAAGAAAGTTTATCTTCCTATGTGAATATTAAATGTGTAATGAAAATTTAAAATAATATATATAGACAAATCAGTGAAACATGAGGAAAAGTTGTCAAATATACCCAGTACATTAACAAAAATGCATTTCAAATTAGTGAGCAAATATGAATTATGAAAGAAGTTTTTTTTGGTAATCATGTAAAGATGTCAAAATACTACTTCACATAATGCAACAAATTGAATTTCAGTTCAATAAAAATTGACCAAATTATGCTATGTACCTATATTAATACCCCTCAGTGAATTCCACTTTTATGTATATCTATAAAGCACCAATTTAAAAAAAACTAAAATAATCAGTTACAAATAAGTCTACAAAGCCCAAAGAATAGGGGGAACAATAAGTGATATTATTTTAGTGAGGTGATAGCAAAGGTTTTGTAAAACTGACAGGAAATCAAAATTTAAAAGGGAAGACACTCATAGATATTTAAAAACCATAATTCTTAAAAAAAAAACCCAAAAATAGAATCTAACAACAAATCAGTTAAGAAAATGAAGTCTAAGTCCTAATTTTAAACATATTCAGAAGTTAAAATATATAAAATCCAAAGGTATATGACAAATGATCAACTTGTAATCAAATTAATGAAAATAAAACAACTTGTCCTTTTAGACTTATGACAGGTGATTGAATCAGTACATTTCAGATGAGCAGTTTTGCAACATTAATCAGAACTAGTGTACATACACTTGACCAAGCAATTGCAATTTCAGTGACCTATCCAAACAAATATTTAAGTCATATACAAAGAATGAGTTGCACATATTTGTTATTGAAGTACAAAATAAAAACAACACAAATATTTGTCAGTAGGGGACTATCAAAAAATGAGGATATACTCTAAAGAAGTTAAAATAAAAATTTAAAAGTATTTGCATTCATATTAAAGGTATTCCAAATATATAAATGAAAAAATAAAATATACTATTATAAGATATAATAATCATATATATATATAAATGGTATACTGTGATCCCATTTATATATGTATATATTTATCAAAATATAATTTTTATTATCTTTAAGAAATACAGTTATACATTATTATAATTCTAATTTTTGTTATTAGGATTTAAAAAATGTATTTGGTGCATATTAGTGAAAATAAAATTGTTTGAATAAGCATTTATAATTTCTATTCAAATTATTACCTATACAGGGATAAAGTGCCTTTATTTCATATATTCTCTTATTTAACCATACTGTGTTCCTCTCTTATTTCTCATTCCTCAGATACAGATAGTTTGAGCCACTTTATTTTTTTTAATGCTTACCTTTACAAAGCTGTCATGATGTGCATATCTCTAATTCTTAATTTTCTTATTTTTGTCATTGTCTATAGTCTTTCTCTTATGAAATGAAAAATTGACTAATTTACATATACCCCATTATACTACTTCTTCTATTGACTGTTTTCATTAAATGTAACCCTTCTACCTTTTTAAGTTCAATATAAAAATTTATTAATTATATTAGGAGAGTAATAATAAAGACATAAGTGAAACCCTGAAGACTATCATAAGGTTAATGGAGAACATCCATAGAAGAACCATAAATTTTTATTTCCTTTTTCTATAAATTGTCAGAAGTATCTCCTAACCTTTCAAATGATGAAATAGAGATTTTAATGGCTTTCTGTGTTTCTTCCCTTCTACCTACTTACTTCCCACAAATTCTGTAAGCTGTGATTCTAATATGTGTAAGCCAAGTGATTCTAATATGCTAATAAGTTTGAGAACCACAGTAAAATGAAGGGAATTCTGGGGCCACAGAAAAGCAACTCTGCTACTTTCCCAACTTCTTTCAATAATTAGCATAACACCCCAATTCAAATTATTGCTAAAGAGGTGGTATATAGCTGTTTTGCTACAAGAAATCAGTATAATCTTTCAAGTAATACAGTAATTTGGTTGACTTCATCAGTCCATTTAACAACCCATTCATCCATCCATCCACCCATCTAATGGCTCTGTCTGGGCATCAGGACTAGTGCTTGAAGGATGTTTATTTTACCAACTCCTTCCTATTATTAGTTACTGCCAGACTTTGGAAACAAATGGATTTATTTAAAGGAGCAACCAACTCAACATACTAGGTTAACACAGAGTGGGGTAAGAGGCAGATGTTCTGGTTAATGTGTAAATTATTTCCTTCTTTCCCTTGAAATTCACTCTCAATTATTTTCCACTGTGTTTTTTTCCCCTGTAACCTGCCCTTTAGTAAGTTCTTTGCCCTATGGTTTCCTATTATGAGAAACTGAGGCAAGAGCTCAGTGGCAGAGAGGGAGTGTTCCTGGCTCCCATAGGATTTCCACAGATTAGCTCTGGCCCTCTACCAAAGATCAAATTCTCTTAGTTCTCTATTGCATTTCTATTTGTCCTGGCTCTCTGGAAAGAAAATCCTTCCCCTTGATCCTTTGGGTCTACAGATAGTAATGGGGTTCTCACCATCCCTTCTTGGTTTTCCTAATTCTGATTACGTATCTGTTGATAACTCTGGTAGACTCTCCACGCATACTCCATGACTGGGAAACAACCTTCTCTGGATAAGAACCTGATTAAATTGAAGAATTTACATACACTATGTACCCTCTTATACAGTTATTTGGTATATTGCCATATTAACTTTATTCTGAGAATTCCCAGTTCTCTTTAGTATTGCAACATTTCACATATTTGGCAATGTAAATCTTTCTTATGGAATGCCTAAATACCTAGTGGTTGTACATCTCATTTTTGCATACCCTTGCATAGCTATATTATGGGGAAGTAGAGACTCAAATTATCATAGACAAAAGTGTCTGTGACACAGACACCTGCAGTGATTCCTTTACATCCAAGATTCTTCCACCAGAAACTGAAACTAGGTTCAAGTATTCTAGGTAACATATCAATTATTATCATGGCACAAAAACTATTTGGCTAGAAGTAATCCCAAACTTTTCCCTGAGTACACTTGGGCCACACATTCTTTACTTGTATAGTTAACTGAGGAGATTCATGTAAAGGTGGATTCGCTCTTTGGAAAATTATAATTCAGGAAAAAAGAGGGGAAGGAGGAAAAGGGTAAGGAAGAGCCCATGAACTAGAAGCAGAACAGAGTTTCTGGGAAACTTAAAAGAGGTTTCAAGAGTAGGAGTAGCTAATAGTGAATGAAAGTGAGAAAGAAAAGTTGGGTTTTAAAGAAATGAGCTATGGTAATATGATTAAGAGATTCAAGTAAAGGTGTGAAATCTTCTGTGGTTCCTGGACAGTTCTTTTCACAAATACCAAGAATAGAACACAAGTGTTAAAACTTTTTAAATGTTTCAGAAGCTTAATAATATTTCTTAAGTCTTGCTTTCTTTGCTTGCCTTTTATTACCTCCTACCTTCACCCCATTGAGTATTTACATGCAAGGCCTTCTAGTAAAATCATTAAAATGAGTTTTATGAATCACTCATAATAGGCAGGAAGTACTAGGAAGCTGAGGAGACAATAATCCATTCACAGCTATTAAAGTATGAGTAATTCCATAACAAAAAAGAAAAGAAAAAAGGCAGATCATTAAAAACAGTGGTTGTCTTAGGGAGGATGCAGTTGTTTTTATTTCTTTCAATCTATTGTCTTTTCCAAAAGATTGTAGAACTTCTATGGTCAGACAAAAAAGAAGTTAAAAAACTAAATTAGAAAATTGTTTTATACTCAATCTCCAATGCCAGGGAATTTATAGGACATTAGCTGCAATGTTTATAATAGCAAATAATTGTATCATGGTCATACTATGGATTATTATTTAGCAGTAAATATATTGAATTATACATATATGGAAGAACATGGAATAGTCATAAAATCATGATGTAGAATTTTATAAAAAACAGTTTAATTGTTGGAGCACTGAAAACATTTTTTATTATAGGGTCAGATAATAAATGTTATAGGCTGGAAAGCCATAATGGTATCTATTTCAGAAACTTTGTATTATTGTAGCACCAAAGCAGCCATAGACAATATGAGTGAATAGATGTGGATATGAATCTAAAAAATAAAAAACAACTTGTCAGGCTCCATGTGCTCTAGTGTGTTGACTATATATTAGACAACACTCCAGAAAGCTGAATCATAGGAAGACCTAATCAAAATGTCATCTTGGCATACATACATATGTAGTAAATAAAAGTCTATAAAAACATATGAACAAAAAAACAAAGGCAAGAATATGACAATCCCCAGCTACTGAATGACATTGAACCCCTAGGTAGGGGTAAGAGTACAGCAGAGTGAGGAACTAGCATTAGTACATAGGTTCAAGTGCAAGTTATTATTAACATTTCAGTTTTGGGTTCACATATATGTTACATATATGATATAGGGCATCATATACTTTTATGAATTAAATATTATGTTTCAAGAAAAGACAGAATGACTAATAATTGGGGAAAAATTAGATGCAACCACAGGATTTGAGGATTTGAGGCAAAGCATACCATGTATTCTTTTTTTTTCTTTTTTCTTTTTCTCTTTTTGTACCAGTGATTGAATTCAGGGGCACTCAACAACTGAGCCATGTCTCCAGCCCTATTTTGTATTTTATTTAGAGACAGGGTCTCACTGAGTTGCTTAGTACCTCACATTTGCTGAGGCTGGCTTTGAACTCACAGGATCCTCTTGCCTCAGTCTCTGAGCCACTGGGATTACAGAGGTGTGCCACCACACTGGGCTCACCATGTATTCTTTAACATTCTGAAACATATCTTGGAAGCCAAGTGTGTAGAACTTTATTTCTTTAAAAAAATTGCATCTATTACAATCATATTTACAATATTCTGATAAATGTTTCCCATTAGTTTGACTAAACCTGCCCATCTAGTGGTTTTGATGATGGCTGCCAATATTCATCGATTCAGTTGCAATTTCTGAGATATTCTTAACTCTCTAGGATCTCCTTATATTAAATCTTTATTGCGAATGGATTTTGTTAATTATCAAAGCCTACAAATAGCAGAAGAATCAGTCACAACATCATTCCACTAGAGTAGAACTTTTAGAAAGGAAGCCAAATAACAGAGAATTAAAATACATTGAGAAAGATTAAACCTATTGCCACTGGGACAAAGACCCAAATCCTGATTCATCACTCTGCATTCTGGCCTGTGTCCATGCTCCAATGCTCCTCCCTAACTGGATGTGCATCTATCTCCTTAGAACCGGGGGTATTTATCCTGTAATGGATTTTCCGGCAACGTGTCTCATTTTAGCTGCTTCAGACATCAAGATAACATCCTTGTCACTGCCTCTCTGATGGTTCCCCATTCAACACAACTCATTTAATCTCAGGACACTTTTTCTCACAGTCAACAGTTTTTCTTTTGTGTAATTAAGTCTCATTTTTTGTGGATAGATCCATTTGTGCCAGAACTCCTCAGCCGCCTTGAAGCTTGCACCATTCAGTTATTTTTAGTGTTATCTCTTTCCTTTCATTAGCACAGAGCTAAACTGTGCATATTTTTTTTCTTTCAGCTTTACAAAGATTAAGATCATCTAGCTCCTTAGTCATTCATTTTAGCTGTTGCATTGAATTTTCTACAGTTCATTTAAATTATTTAGTTCACTTTAATATGCCCCAAATAGTGAAGGCACCATTTTCTAACATCTTATCTCCTACCCCTCCCAGTGGTAGGTATAAGGATTATAAACCTCTGTCACTCTGCATCTTTGATCTCATAGTGGGTGAGCTCCAAGCCAAAATATAAATTCAATAAAGCTTTTCTTAATATTTCTAGTCTCTACTTCTGGCTCCCTTTCCTGAGTGTTAGCCCTTTACACCTTTTAACTTTTCAGTGTCCTCGTGTTTCTACTTGTTTTCATACACTTATTTATTTATTTGGTAGCAAGGATTGAACCCAGGGATGCTTAACCACTGAGCCAATTCCCCAGCCAATTTTATTTTGAAACAGAGTCCCGAAAAGTTGCTTAGAATCTCACTAAGTTTCTGAGGCTGGCCTTGAACTTGTGATCCTCCTGCCTCAACATCTTGCCACCATGCCTGGCTTATTCAAATATTTATTTTGTCCTCTTATTTCTACCTGTATTTAAAATGCCTTAGAGATCTGGTATATACTATATTGCCATACCCTATTGTACTTTTACCACATAGGTGGTAAATATATTGATGAATTATGTATGAGTTTGGAGCTTTCTATTCAGATATGGTGGCATGCATCTGTAATCACAGCCTGATACAGGAGGATTACAAGTTCAAGACGAGCATGGCTAACTTAGTAAGACACTCTCTCAAGATAAAATGAAAAAAAAAAAAAAAAAAAAAGAAGAAGAAGAAGAAGGGCCAAGGATGTAGCACAGTGGTAAAGCACCCGTGGGATCAATTCCCAGTATTAAAAAAAATATATTACTATGTTAAAATGACTATCTCCCCAAATAAATCTAATAATTCAATGGTATTAAAAATAAACTTTTAAATGGGATGGTTGGTAGAATTTGAAAAAAAAATGAATGCATGCTGAAGGACGAATAATATTCTCAAATATACTAATTCCTAAATATATCCTGTAGGAATTGCAGGAATATCAAGTAAATATGAAGGATTTATTACACAGGTAATGCAGCAAAATTCACAGCTATAAAAATCCAAAGAGTATAACACTGAAGCAGGTAGGAATATATTATTGTGGGTAGAATGAGGACAATGTTTTTTTGTTTCATACATATATGTGCCAATATTCCTTTTTTATATCAGGAGAAGGCATTCATATATTATTTGTAAAGTGTGAAAACTAGAAAGGAATAGTGTCATTTAGTAGCAATTTTTGAATTTGCTATATTCTAGAAATTTTTCAAGATGTCTTATAATAGGGCTTGTCTCAGAGAATTTTTATAATAATCTTAATGTTTCTGTGTTTTAGAAGAGAAAAAAATTACTGGTCAAGGTTATACTGCATAGAAATGCTAGAGCTGGTATTTGAATCAGGAAGGTTGTCTATGTATAAAACCACTGTAAACCACTCACAGCATTTCTCTCTGTACTGAGTTGCATGTGCTTGGAAAGCAAAATATCTTGCATTATATAATGGGGATAAGTGAACCAAGTTACAGAAAAATATGTATACTAAATTTTTAAAAAGCACACATGTGTTCATGAATGTATATACATATATACTATATACTATACATATGGAGACAATCTGAAGACAATCTAGAGGGATTCAAAGTAATTGAAAAAAATAAACTGCTTATACTGTAAAAAAAAGTTTGGAACTTTTTCTGAAGTTGAAATCTATGCACTCTAGTAGGAAATAGAGAAAAAAGTATTCATAATATGGCATGCACTCATTATTTTTATTATACATGTTTTTATCTATTGTACAAGTTTTAAAATACAATCCTACACAGTGCACCTTTCACAAAGGAGCATCATCAGTAATCATAAATCAGTATTAGATAGCTATGTATTTGTGATCACAGCTTGCAAAAAAATCCTTATTCTAACAGAATCTCATTTAAACATTCTTTTCTATAAGGAAACTATCAGACAAGATAAAAAAATCAAAATTCCTTCCTTCCTTCCTGAAAAACTAGATCTCGAAACTCATTTTACTTCTAATAAAAATTGGCTAGGACTGAATGGGGACTTTCCACGTTAGATGAGTAAGCATAATCCAATCTGTCACAGCTTCCATTGGACTTTTTTCTCTTATATACTCTATTTGACTTGGTACTATAGGTACTTGAATTACTTTCTTTTACTTTTCTTGGTAATGGGAATTGGGATTGAACCCAAGGGTGCTTTACCACTAAACTATAGTCCCAGTCCTCTTTTTATTTTTTTCATTTTGAGACAGGGTATATCTAAATTTCTAAGGCTTGTCTCCAAATTATATTTCTCCTGCATCAGCCTCCCAAGTTGCTGAGACAACAGGTGTGCACTGTTGCACCTGGAAATTTTCATACCTTAATATGAAATACAGCTTTAAGCTGGAATATAAGTTGATATAGCTAATTTACATATACCTATATGAACAAATATGCAACTTCTCAATTGGCTAATTGTTCTGTATTACATTTAGTTAGCTGGCATTTGTTTTTCATTCATGCACATGAATACTCTTACATTCATTAGTATTTGATGATAGCACAATTATGTTTTCTACAAAAATAAAATTAAATCAATTGGTATATTAGCATGAGAGTATATGCATATGCCTATGTATATATGCATTTGTACACTTAAACCCTTGTTTGAATCTCTCACTAACCTTAGCAGTGAAAGTATATTTATTCATATATATATATATGTATATATATTTGTCAATGGACCCTTATTTATTTATTTTTATGTGGTGCTGAGAATTGAACCCAGTGCCTCACACATGCTAGGCAAGCGCTCTACCACTGAGCCCTAGCCCCAGCCCTCTTCTTTGTATTTGTTCCTCATCCTAAGCCTTAGCAATATATTCAGCAAATTAGAATAGTAGTTTATGTATTTTCCAATTTACTTGTAATAAATATGTATTATCTGCATATTCTGTGTATAAATATAAACATACAGTACCTACATAAGGCAATAATTAAAGTAATGCAATAAATATCAGTAAGCAAGCATTCTCCCCATACAAACTAGAGAACACAGCTTTGTTGTTGGGTGACATGCCTAACTTTAGAAAATTTAGGATTATTTCCTTTTTAGGATATCATTTGTACTGTTAACCCATTGTATTTATATAAAAGCAGGTTATTATAAAGCTTACCTCTAAGGAAGGCAACAAATATACTTCCCTCCAAAGTTGAGGCTTTCACCATTCATTTAACACATGTATATTAGTTACCTATTATAAGATTGGGTTAGGTGAAGATAGAAAACCAAATAAAGACACTGCATTTAGTTCATCATCTAGTTCAGTTTTAGTAGATAAATTAATATATTGGATTTTGCATATACAATAATAAAGATACATATTGCAAAAGGAAATTAATGATTCTCCTTAGATTGTGGGGGAAGGGTTAAAATTTGAAATGAATCTAAAAAAAATATAAGGATTTACCAAATGGAAAAAATGGGAGTATGGAAGAGTAGTGGTTGAATTCCAAGAGAGAGGGACTAGTATGGGCAAAAGTTTAGAGGAATGAATTACATGGTGTCTCAAATGAATAATAATAATAAGTATTTTATGTTTATGAAATTTTCAAAGCTTAGGGGAAGTTCCAAAAGTGGGACTAGAAAAGCAGGTTATGATTGGACAGTGAAGGCATTTAACAATATCTTAATGAGCTAAGAAAAATTTCTATAATGTTTTATTTGTACAAGTAACAAAAGTCCCTTTCAGTAAGAACTTAGGGGAAGTTCTTACTTCCCTAAGTAAAATAGACATAACAACAATATGGCATCATATATTTCTATAACAGTTTTTGCTTTTCTAGCTATTTTCAGGTATATGGTGGATTTTGATATACATAGTAACCATGTTGTACATGGCACAGTATCGTCAGTTTTCATCAGGAGAAACAGTAGAGCAGTTAGAGGAGCAGTTCAGAGAGAGCAGCAGGCACGTCCTCTTTATGCTGTGTCACCTTCCATACTCTTCTTTAAATCAAAGAATGCAGAGTAAAAGGGAAGTTTAGTAGCATTTAGCTCCACTACACTGCACACCAGATATACACACAGGCAATCAATATGGTTTGGACCCAGCTGATATAATTTGGTGGAGCTATAATTGAATTTTCTCCCTTCTTAATATCATTACACCTACAGAACATCTCCAATTAAGTGCCACCCATCATTCTCAAAATTAAATATCTCAAATGGAACTCATTATCTACTCCCACATAAACCTGTTCCTCATGACTATTTCCCCTATCTATTATAGGCACCACTGCTTTCAGCCTCCCAAATTTGAAATTCCTGGAGTCATTTCTCCTTCTATTCCTTTCTTCATTCCCAAGCCCAGTCACTGAATGTTGTTGACTACTCTTAGAAATTATTTCTATACATAACTTCCTTTATATTATGGATAAGTGTTTTGGAATGCATTTAAACAAATCAAAGAATCAGTGAACAAAAATTGAAGCCTTGAGTAAACAAATAAATATTCACTATTCTCATTTTACTATTCTCAATGCTTATCTGTAGTACTACAACCTAAAGTTTGCAATGTGTGAAAGAATCTGAATGTAAGTAGCTGCTTAAGTTAATGCTATAATAATAAGAGCTATGGCTTCTCACATGCAAATTCTTTCAAAGTCTCTTATATTAAAGTATCTCTTCTTTTATAAAACATTCTTGGTTGCTTTATTTGGGCTATGATAATGCTATTTAGAAGACATGATTGCAGGTTTTAGATCTCTAAAGAGATTGCCAGAGGAAATTGATTGAAAAAGTAAGGGCAAATACTGATTAATTTTTAAATAATTTCTTAGGATATGACCTTGCATTTTCACTTGCTAGATGCCATTGTTAATGAGAATTTTACAGATCACACATATAAACATTCCTGTGTACAAACCAGTAAGTAGCCATGATATTAACTAGATAAGTACACAGTTAAAAAACAAGGCAAGGGGACTGGGGTTGTGGCTCAGTGGTAGAGTGCTCGTCTAGTATGTGCAAGGCCCGGGTTCAATCCTTAGCACCACATACAGATAAAGGCATTGTGTACAACTAAAACAAATAAATAAATATAAAAAAAAAAGACAAGGGGGAATAACAACAGTTTTCTCAGTAGCAATCAAATTACTGTGGCATGGCATAATGAATAGAATAAATATTCACAAAGTACTTTATCTCTGTATATCTGGAAATGGGCATGGTTTGTTCCTTGAAGAAAACTGTTAGATGACATAAAAAAGTGGTTCTTAGGATGAAAAAATGACATAAGGCTGCTTGCAAAAAGATCAAATGAAGTCGTTGCTGCTTCTTGAAACATTAGAGTAAAAAATAATTTCTAATATTTTATCTAATTTTTATTTATTTATTTTTTTGGTACTGGGGATTGAACTCAGGGGCACTCAACCACTGGGCCACATCCCCAGTCCTTTTTTGTATTTTATTAGAGACAGGGTCTCACTGAGTTGCTAAGTGCCTCACCATTGCTGATGCTGGCTTTGAACTCCTGATCCTCCTGCCTCAGCCTCCCAAGTGCTGGGATTACAGGAGTGCGCCACCACGCCCGGCTTATCTAATATTTTTTATCATGTAATTATTAATATGTACTTTTCTTATTATAAAAGTATTGTTGATTATTACATTTAAAGTTCTAAAAGTTTATATATCCATGTTGGCCTTGAACCATTTTAGTGGGTAGGGAACTTGTTTTCTCTTTGGAAAATGGAGACTGCTTAATACTTGGGGTGGTTTTATATTTTAGCACCCAGGATACATTTTACAAGAGATATGGGAAACATATGCCTCTTCTTTCTAACCAAATAATCTTGTCTGTACATACATGGCTGCCTTGAATATCAGATTCAGTGTTCTAATTAGGGAGATAAATTTCCAGAAGGATATTGAACAAAATTGTAGTAAGATTAACATGGAAGCTAAGGATTGAAGGGATGTGGTGATTAAATCTCAAATCTACTTCAAGGAATTTATAACCTTACTGAGAAATCAATGTAAATACCTAAAAACTTATCCCAAGATTGTATTCATTTGGTCAGTAGATTTTTTTCTATAATTTGTATATAGTATATAAAATTAAGCCTTTTAAACCTTGTCATCCTTCAGTGAACAAGTTGCATTTGCTTCGTACTATTCTTCATGTATTTACTAAACAAACATTTATTGAGCACCTAGGTCTTACAGAGAAATTAATTTGTCAGACACTAAGCCAAGACCTTTACATATAATGTCATAATTAATTCTTTAAATTATTTTAGTTGTAGGTGGACACAATACCCTTATTTAATGTATTTATTTTTATGTGGTTCTGAGGATCAAACACAGTCCCTCACCTGTGCTAGGTGTGCACTCTACCACTGAGCTACAACCCCAGCCCCTTATATTTAGATCTTATACCAACCTACTGCATTTGACAGGGTTATAATGCATATTTTATTTTTTTAATAAATAAATATAAATTTTATATATTTTAATAGATAAATATATAATTAGTATGTCAATTGCATTATGATGTTTTGATATATTTATATTATACATTTATTTAATCAAGCTAATTAATGTGTATTCCTCAGTTACTTTTTGTGGTGAGAATACTTAAAACTACTCTCAACTATTTTCAAGACTATAACACCTCATTATTATAGTCACCACATTGCACAATAAATTTCTTGGATTTACTCCCCTAATGAAAATGTTTTATCCTTTGCCTAACATCCCTGTCACTGACCCCCTCATTGTTCCCAGCCTCTGGTAACCACCATTTTACTCTCAACTTCTAGGAGATCAAATTTTTAAATTCCACGTATGAGTAAAAACCATGCAATATGTGTGAGTGCTTGTCTGAACAATATTTCATTGTGTATGTGTGCCACATTTTCTTTATCCATTCATCAGTTGATGCATGCTTAGTTTGTTTCCATTTCTTGCCTATTGTGGATATTGTTGCAATAAATATGGGCATGCAGATGTTTCTTCAAAATACTGTTTTAATTTACTTTAATATACACACACTAGCAGTATATTCACCCATAATAAAGATAAGAAAGTGAAGGCTTGAATGTTTATATCAAGCAAGATATAACAGCCAGGCAGTGGCCAAATTACTCTAAGTTATCAAATGCCTATGCTTTGTTTTTGTTGTGCTCATGTTTCATCAAACTTAATATATTCCTTCTACACTTTTTCTATAGTTGTAGTCATTCCTTAAAAGTTAAATTATTTATAATTTAGATTGTAATATAGCCATATGGTGATTGAAATGACCCTGAAAATTAATTTATCTCCTTTTATTCTAATTTGTTATACATGTTTGCAGAGTGCAATTCATTTCATATTACATATACACTGTACTTTTATATACTATCCTCCTGAAAATGTTTTAAGTGCTATTCTTAAAGTCTTCCTAGAAATGAGTATTATCCTAGTTACTTTATCATCAATTACATTATATTAGTGGCAGTTTCATGAAGCTCGTTTGCTGAATTCAAGATATGGCTTAGGTAATCTAGGAGCCAGAAGGTTAAAAACCTCTGAAAGTGAATACCTTTTTCCCAGTGGTGTGTTCTAAACACTTAGATTTTATTTACTATATCAAGTGTTTTATCCCTTAAAGTTTCTTGGAGGATACTGTCAGAATGAAAAGACTCAAAATAATGGTAGAAGTCTTTCAGAAATCAACATTGTCCAGGGCTGAGGGTACACATCTGTGATACAGTGAGTGATTAGAATGTATGAGTCCTGAGTTCTACCCCTATATTTAAAAAAAAAAAAAAAAAAGCAATGTTTGCAATTTGCGATGTTGTAGCTTTAAGATTATACTTTAAAAAAATAATTGATTAACATATAATAATGTAACGCCAGGTGTGGTGGCACACGCCTGTAATCCCAGCACTTGGGAGGCTGAGGCAGGAGGATCGCAAGTTCAAAGCCAGCCTCAACAATGGCGAGGCACTTAGCAACTCAATGAGACCCTGTCTCTTATAAAATACAAAAAAAAAAAAAAAAAGGGCTGGGGATGTGGCCCAGTGGTTGAGTGCCCCTGAGTTCAATCCCCGGTACCAAAAACAAACAAACAAACAAACAAAAATAATGTAACATGCATATATTTGTGAAATACAGCATGATATTTCAAAATATGTGTGTATAATGATCAAATTACAGTAATTAGCATTTCCATCTCCTCATATTTTCTTTTCTTTTTTTATTTTTATTTTTGGTACCAGGGATTGAACTCAAGGGCACTCGACCACTGAGCCACATCCCCAGCCCTATTTTGTATTTTATTTAGAGACAGAGAGACAGGGTCTCAGTGAGTTGCTTAGTGCCTTGCTGTTGCTGCAGCTGGCTTTGAACCCTCAATCCTCCTGTGTCAGTCTCCTGAGCCACTGATAATTCAAGACATGCGCCACTGTGTCTGGCTTCCTCATATTTTCTTTAGGCATACAGTTTTTAGTTCCTCTGTTCTAGTTATCATAAAATGTGAAACGTTTTTGTGAATTTGAGTTAAACCATTGTGCAGTGGAATACTATAATTTATTGCTTCTATCTAACTGTTTTTTTTGGTACCCATTTATTCCTACAGCATATATATTTTATATACATATTTTCACAGTGGTCTCTTACAATGCATATCATTAAGTAATAAAGAATGAAAAACGTATTCCGTGTATAACATTACTAACTGTTGATGTGGTCACCTGAATTCCAAAAAGTCACAGTTTGAGAATGGAATAAACTATATATAGTATGCCAAAATGTGATCAATTTGTCCATTTTGATAAGGGTTTTCAAAAGCCTACTTACTTAGTCTTTTGTAAGAATTTGAAGTATTATATTAAAATTTGTGTTCTTAGAAGCCCTAAATATCATCAAATCCACTGACATCAGAGCTAATTACTGCTTTTATTCCTACAAACTAATCCCAAGCTTTAGTAGTATAGCATACTACTATTATAAATAAAAATTTAAAAATGTTTAAAGCCAGCCTCAGCAATTTAGCAAGGCCCTAAGCAACTTATTGAGACCCTGTCTGTAAATAAAATATAATAATGCTTGGGAATGTCACTAAGTGGTTAAGAGTCCCTGGGTTCAATCCCTGATACCAAAATAATAATAGTAATGATAATAAATAAAATAGAAAGCTAATCAATTCCATCATGTTGGAACTGTACCTGCTATATGGGCAATTATTTGAAATAGCCTTTTTACCCATTGAATGAACTCAGGTAAAATTAGTAGGCTAACTAAAATTTTGATATTCTAATTTTTATTACATAAAGTTGAGGCTCAATTTACAATCATGGACTTATAGGAACACAGAGTCCAAATGGCTGAGGGATTGTTTCAGTTTTCCAATATCAATAGAATATTCTGGAAGTACTTCTTCGATCATTTCTGTATTTCCCTTTTGACATTTTCTTATCTCCTCATGCCAGAAACTTCCAGTGTTGATATTTACTTAAGATTACTCAGGTACTTGGATATTTAAACTTGGTAGTTTTTAGTGTGTCTATAAATTTGCAAATAATATTTGAAAGCCTCATTTTCTATAATTAAGTCTGATAACCAATCTCATTTTAATGTATTTTTGATTTGAACTCATTTTCCTAGTTAAAATTAAAACATTATTTTACAATGAGATGTAGCTTAATTTAAAAAAAAAAAAAAACAGTAAAGACAGACAAGTCCTACAAAACCTATGAAAACATTATTTGAAAATATATGTAGCAAGTGATATTGACCAAATTTTATTGTTTTACTTTGTGTAGGTTCTAATATGTAACAACAAATCCTACCATCATGTACAACTATAATACACCAATAATGAGTCAAAGAGAAATGTAATTAGAAACAGTTAAAGACACATTTATGGCATGATTTTGAACTTATCTTTCATATTTCCACCCACCTGGGGAGTCTTCTAGCTTTCTCTACCTTTTCCCTCTGCGTTTTTTTTTTTTAAACCTTTGTTTTATTTATTTATATGCAGTGCTAAGGATCGAACCCAGTGCCTCACTCATGCCAGGCAAGTGTGCTACCACTGAGCCACAGCCCCAGCCCTCCCTCTGCTTTAGCTTATGGTCTTATGATGCATCTACCAAACCCTTTATATCTATAATCATGTAGTAGCTTTCTTCCTTAATTAAAAAGTTAGTGATAGTAGAAACCGACTCATTTGTCATTGTATCTCGTACATGTCCTGTATGTACCATACATGGAGTCTAGTAGTTAAACACATTTTTCTATAAATTATACATGGGGTGGATAAATGGGTAAATAAATGTAATTGATTGAGTATATACATGTATAATTCTTTCTATGTAAACTATTTTTCAAGACTAAGTGACCTCTAAAGTACCCTTTGAATTCTAATTATCTAATTAGTTGCACATAGTACAAAATTCAAAGAGGTATACAAAAAAGGGTACACAATGAGAATAATTTTTCCTATTTTATCCCTCAGGATGAGTTATCCTCCTTCACTCTTACCAGAAGAGGTTGATATTAGTGGTGTCTTATGTATATTTTCAGAAATATGCTATATATGCATGTATACATACACACAAGCATAAACACACACTATATATATATATCTCAATTCATAGCTATCAGAAAGGTCTGAGAATACCAATTATTGCCTACCACAAACTGTACAGTATATTATTAAGCTTCTTGTTCTTTGCCTATCTGGTTGGTGAAAAATTGTCTTATTGTTTTAGTTTACATTTATCTATTCATGAAAGAAGGTGGAAATATTTTCAAATGTTTAAGAACCATTTTTATTACTTTTGTTCTGAACTCTGTTCACTTCTTCTGCACGTTATAGAATCCCTTCTACAACTGGAGCCAATTGACAAATGAGAACCAGCTTCTATTTTTTATCACAAACAGTATGATCCAGCATGTTGAAACCTACTAATTTACTTGACTTAGCTAATTGCATGAGTATTTCAAAAGGTAAACTGCACTGTCAAGGAAGGATTGGTTCAAAATTCTTGATCATAATACAGTATGCCCTTTAGGATATGAAAGCAAATCTGTAGAGAGGTTCCAAAAGCAATAATGAAAGTTTTATACCCATCTCAGGAATTTTGCACAAGCTGTTGCCTGCATAAACATTTACCACTATTAGCATGTTAGGATTATTTCATCCTTTAGCTCTCAGTTTAATTATACTTCTCTGATTATGAAATCTAGATGAGTTTTCCCTCTTTCCCTGGACTCTATTTTAGGTATTCTTTATCTTCATATCTGTTTTTAATCCTTCTACAATAATTACCATATTGTGTGGTTAAGTTATTTTTTCATTTACTTGTCATTCCCTATAATAAAGTGGAAGTTCCAGGAGAGCAGTTTTCATGTATGTCTTGTTTACTTTTTATCTTCACTAACTGATCCATAATGTGGCATGAAATAAACATTCAAAAATATTTGTGGAATGAATAAGAGAACAAAATCAACTAAGTTCAGGTTTGTCAAAAACTCAAGTTATTACTTTAGAACTATTTCAAATATGTTTTTCCAGGAGACTGAATTTAATTCAGTTGAGTTCTTACTGTGTATAAGAAAAAAGATAAGGGGATATGGAGAGGGAAGGAGGGAGGGAAAGAAAGAGGGAAGAAAGAACAAGGAGAGACAGAGGAGAGAGGGAGAGGGGAAAAGATGGAGAAAAATGAGAGTATTAATGTAGATCCTTTCAAGGATCCAAGAGATGTTACTTCTGTACTTATTCAACTATTTATTGCAAGTGGATTTTCCAAGTATAGAAAGATCAAGGTTAGACACCATAATTGCCTTGAGACAAATGGAACAAGAATGCTTTCAGGCTCAGACATAATAGATAAACAAATGCAAAACTGAGAGAAATTATTGAAAATGGTTTTGAAACCTAATTTTTTCTTACTAGTATCAGGGAAAAGAAAATATTTTAAAATCATAATAATGCCTTGGATTCACACTCTTAGTTGAAATCAATATAAAATGTATTTTAATACATTATATATGCCAGGAGCCACCTGATTGTTTTGACTAGTATGAAATAGTGATAATTTTAACTGGGCTCTTATCTACCTACTGTTTGAATGGGGATAGAAGCTGATGAATTAAACTAAATTAATTGAGATATAAGAATGAATTCAGGGCGGATCCAAGATGGCGGATTAGAGGAAGCCGCACTTCAGGACAGCTCCATGGAAAGAATCCAACAAAGCAGATAAATTGCCTTTCATCATATATATATGGACTGAAAACACCGATCTCCTGGATGGTTTGATTACCACTACCAGAGAGAGAAAGAGACAAGCTGTCTGCAGCGGCTGGAGCCGCGAGGCTCCTGCAAAACCGCCTGGGTGGTGCACAGGCCGTGCGAAACAAAGTCAGTGTGGGGAGACCGCGCTACTACTGCAACCCCAGCCAAACTCACGGCACACCAGCGTGAAACCGGCGATAAAGACCAGGGATAACAGCCGGCGGGATTGGTGCTGGGGAACCACGGGAGACCGCGGGGCCACACACCAGTTCGGAGCCACACTCCGCCGGACGCGACCCTCAGTAGTGGGGCCCCGGACAGAGCGGCACAGAGATCTGCGATTAGCAAACAGGGGCAGAGTGGAGCGGGCCAGTCTGAAGCAGCGCTGTCTGCACTACAGTCACAGGTGTGGCTTCCCGGTGCGATTGGCAAGCATACGGGAGTCTGCGGAGCTGCTGTTGACTGGAAGGAGAGCACCGCCATCTTTGAAAGCTTCAGGGGCTGGTCCTGACAAAGGGAAGGAGACGGAGAGCGACTGCTGCATCCATCCAGGGACTCTCCAGCTCTCTGAAGACAACGCACAATTGGGTGAGACTTGGGTGGTCATCAGGGGAAGGCGTTTCTGAGGCTGGCACAGCGGCCACAGGGGGCTGCAACTGTGGGTGGGCTTGGGGAGGGGGTGCCTTCTGGAAGGTCCCCTTCCCAGCGCCATTCATCTGCTGACACACACGGTCCCCCTGGGCCACTCCTTCACTGAACCGTGCAGCCGCTGGCCTAGGATGCAGCCTTGATTTCACTGACAGGATCACAGACTGTGATCCAATAGCAATTGGTTTGAACTGGAAAGGAAAAAAAGAGGGGGGCTTCCCAGGGCCCGTTTTGTCTGAGACTTGGGGTTTGACTTTTTTTTTTTTTCCTTTTCTTTTTATTGGTCTGCTTGATTTTTTGGATTGCAGGGAGGGGTTTTTTTTTTTTTTTTTTGTTTGTATGTTTGTTTGTTTGTTTATTTTTCTTTTTCTTTTTTTGGCTTTGTTTTGTTCTGCTTTTTTTTTTTTTTTTCCTTCCGCATTGATTGTTAGTGTGTTTATTTGCTTCCGCTCCTTTTTTCTTTCATTCTTTTCCTCCTTCTCACTCTTGTATCTTTTCTTCCTCCTCCATCTTTCATGTTTACATCCTGCCAGTGCATACTAAACATAGGCAAAAACAAGTTATACGCAAAACTTGGGATTTCTAGAACCGGCGCAATTGAACTGGGTAGCAAAGTGGTGTTATATATAGTTTACTCTCTATTTCCTTGATTCTCTCTCTCCTCTCTCTTACACCAATTCCTACTCTTTTATCATTTTTTTCTTTTTCAACTTACTATATATATAAATTGATCTTTTTACCTAATTGTCAACCCCATTCTCTTTCTTCCATCATCTACTGATACTAAACCACTTCCACTAAACCATTTCAATAGATATCTCTTTTCATACTTTCCAAGAAAGAACAATTCAAGACACTTCCTTCTTCCTAAACATAACACCTCTGTATCCAATACTTGAAGCTATAAAACCCTATCAGAAACGTACAGAGTAAATTGGAAATAATATCTGGGTTAACAAAATCTGTACATTGTGACCAAACTTGGATTTTCTGAATAGAAAGTGTTAGGTTTTAAAAGTATTAAGGAATTATAAGGTGATCTGATAGTACTACAGGAACAACATAAGGCTTTAAGGTAAAATCGAAACAGTCAAGGTCCCACAGTGCAGGAAGAATAGACACACAAGCAACATGAAAAAACAAGGAAAGAAAATGACACAAACAAATCAAGATACCTCATCGGTAGATGTCATGGCAAGCACAGTTGGTCAAATGCCAGAGATGGAATTTAGAAATTACATATGCCAAATGTTTATGGAACTTAAGAATGAACTCAAAAATGAGATGAGGGAGCAGGTACAGGAGGCAAAAGATCATTTTGACAAAGTACTCCAAAAACAAATACAGGAAGTAAAAGATTACTTCAATAGGGAAATAGAGGCTCTAAAGAGAATCCAAACAGAAATTCCAGAAATGAAAGAAGCAATAAACCAAAATAAAAGCTCAATTGAAAACATCTCCAACAGAATAGACCACCTGGAAGATAGAACCTCAGACAATGAAGACAAAATATATGTCCTAGAGAAGAATTTAAACCATACAGCAAAACTTGTTAGTAATCATGAACATAACATCCAAGAATTATGGGACAGCATAAAAAGACCAAACTTAAGAGTGATCGGCGTAGAGGAAGGGGCAGAGTTTCAAGCCAAAGGAATGAGTAATCTATTTAATGAAATAATTACAGAAAATTTTCCAAGCTTGAGGAATGAAATGGAAAACCAAGTTCAAGAGGCATACCGAACACCAAACAAACAAAATCTCAACAGATCCACACCTAGAGACACATTATAATGAAAATGCCTAATACACTGAGCAAGGAGAGAATACTAAAAGCCACAAGAGAAAGGAAGCAAATTAAATATAGGGGGAAACCAATCAGACTATGTTCAGATTTTTCAACCCAGACCTTAAAAGCAAGAAGATCCTGGAATAGCATATTTCAAGCTCTGAAAGAAAAGGGATGTCAACCAAGAATCTTATATCCAGCAAAATTAAGCTTTAGATTCAAAGATGAAATAAAAACCTTCCACGACAAAGCAAAAGTTGAAAGATTTCACAACTCGAAAGCCAGCACTTCTGAGCATCCTGGGCAACATTTTTCATGAAGAAGAAGAGAAAGATGATAACAAAAATCAACAAAGGGAGATATTAAACTAAAGGAAATACCAACCAGAAGAGAAACCAAATCAAGCTAAAGACCATAATTCAAATAAAAATGGATGGGAATAAAAATCACATCTCAATAATAACACTGAATGTTAATGGCCTAAACTCGCCAATCAAAAGACACAGATTATCAGAATGGATTAAAAGAAATGACCCAACAATTTGCTGTCTCCAAGAAACACACCTCATAGAGGGAAAAGTCTTATCACTCACATGGCCAGCGGAAGCAAGCAGGGGTTTCCATTCTCATATCAAATAAGGTAGACTTCAAACCAAAATTAATCAAGAAGGACAAAGATGGATATTTCTTATTACTTAAGGGAACCATCCATCAACAGGATATAACAATCATAAATCTGTATGCCCCAAATAATGGAGCACCTACATTCATCAAACAAACGCTTCTTAAGTTCAAGAGTAAAATAGACCACAACACAGTTATTCTAGGGGACTTCAACACACCTCTCTCACCAATGGATAGATCATCCAAACAAAAGCTAAACAAAGAAACTTTAAGCCTCCTCAAAACAATTAACAATTTAGACCTAACGGACATATATAGAATATTTCATCCCTCAGTAAACGAATACACATTTTTCTCAGCAGCACATGGCTCCTTCTCCAAAATAGACCATATATTATGTCACAAGGCAACTCTCAGCAAATATAAAAAAAATAGAGATACTACCCTGCATGCTATCGGACCATAAAGGGATGAAATTGGAAATCAACGACAAAACAAGGAATAAGAAAAACTACTCCATCAACTGGAAGCTAAACAACATGCTACTGAATGAACAAGGGGTTGAAGAAGACATCAAAGAGGAGATCAAAAAATTCCTAGAGGTAAATGAGAACACAGATACATCATATAGAAATCTCTGGGACACTATGAAGGCAGTAGTAAGAGGAAAATTCATTGCACTGAGTTCATTCCTTAAGAGGAAAAAAACCCAACAAATAAATGACTTAACATCACACCTCAAAGCATTAGAAAAAGAAGAACAGACAAACACCAAGAGCAGTAGAAGACAGGAAATAATTAAAATCAGAGCAGAAATTAATGAAATTGAGACTAAGGAAACCATTCAAAGAATTGACAAAACTAAAAGTTGGTTCTTTGAAAAAAAATAAACAAAATTGACAGACCCTTAGCGATGCTAACGAAAAGAAGAAGAGAAAAAACTCAAATTACTAACATTCGTGATGAAAAAGGGAATATCACAACAAACACCTCAGATATACACAATATAATTAGAAATTACTTTGAAAACTTGTACTCTAATAAAATAGAAAATACTGAATGCATTGACAGATTTCTAGAGTCATATGATTTGCCTAAGCTGGATGTTGAGGCTATACATAATTTAAATAGATCAATTACAAGCGAAGAAATAGAAGATGTCATCAAAAAGCTACCAACAAGGAAAAGTTCAGGACCTGATGGGTTTACAGCCGAGTTCTATAAGACTTTCAAAGAAGAACTAATACCAATGCTCTTCAAACTATTTCAAGAAATAGAAAAAGAGGGAGCTCTTCCAGACTCTTTCTATGAGGCCAATATTACATTAATTCCAAAGCCAGGCAAAGACACATCCAAAAAAGAAAACTTCAGGCCCATATCTTTAATGAACATAGATGCAAAAATCCTCAACAAAATCCTGGCAAATCGGATACAAAAACATATCAAAAAGATAGTGCACCACGATCAAGTGGGGTTTATCCCAGGGATGCAAGGCTGGTTCAATATTCGGAAATCAATAAACATAATACATCACATCAATAGACTTAAAGACAAAAATCATATGATCATCTCAATTAACGCAGAAAAAGCATTTGACAAAATACAACACCCCTTTATGTTCAAAACACTAGAAAAACTAGGAATATCAGGAACATATCTTAACATAATAAAAGCTATTTATGCAAGGCCCCGAGCTAACATTATCTTAAATGGAGAAAAATTGAAAGCATTCCCTCTAAAAACTGGAACAAGACAGGGATGTCCCCTTTCACCACTGCTATTTAACATAGTACTGGAAACTCTGGCCAGAGCAATTAGACAGACGAAAGAAATTAAAGGGATCAAGATAGGAAATGAAGAGGTCAAATTAGCACTATTTGCTGATGACATGATAATCTACCTAGAAGACCCAAAAAACTCTACCAGAAAACTTTTACAACTAGTAAACGAATTTGGCAAAGTTGCAGGATACAAAATCAATACACATAAGTCAAAGGCATTTGTGTACATCAGCGACAAAGACTCTGAAAGGGAAATGATGAAAAATACCCCATTTGCAATAGCATCAAAAAAAATAAAATACCTGGGAATCAACCTAACGAAAGAGGTGAAAGACCTCTATAACGAAAATTATAGAACACTAAAGAAAGAAATTATAGATGAACTCAGAAGATGGAAAGACCTACCTTGCTCTTGGATAGGTAGAATTAATATTGTCAAAATGTCCATACTACCAAAAGCATTATATACAGATTTAATGCAATTCCAATCAAAATCCCAATGTCATTCTTCAAAGAAATAGAAATAGCAGTCATGAAATTCATCTGGAAAATTAAGAGACCCAGAATAGCCAAAGCAATCCTGAGCAAGAAAAGTGAAGCAGGGGGCATCACCATACCAGACTTTAAATTATACTATAGAGCAATAGTAACAAAAACAGCATGGTATTGGCACCAAAACAGACTGGTGGACCAATGGTACAGAATTGAGGATACAGAGACTAATACATTTAATTACAGCTATCTTATATTAGACAAAGGTGCCAAAAATGTACAGTGGAGAAAGGATAGCCTCTTCAACAAATGTTGCTGGGAAAACTGGAAATCCATATGCAACAAAATGAAATTAAATCTATATCTCTCACCATGCACAAAACTCAATTCAAAGTGGATCAAAGACCTAGGAATTAGACCAGAGACAATACACCTAATAGAAGAAAAAGTAAGCTCCAATTTCCAACATGTTGGATTAGGCCCCAAGTTCCTTAATAAGAATCCTGTAGCGCAAGAATTACTACCAAGAATTAATGAATGGGATAGATTTAAACTAAAAAGCTTCTTTTCAGCAAAAGAAACAATCAGTGAGGTGAATAGAGAGCCAACTAATTGGGAACAAATATTTAATACATGCACATAAGATAGAGCACTAATCTCTAGAATATATAAAGAACTCAAAAAACTTTACACTAAAAAAACAAATAACCCAATCAATAAATGGGCTAAGGAATTGAGAAGACACCTCTCAGAAGAAGATACACGATTAATCAACAAATACATGAAAGAATGTTCAACATCGCTGGCAATTAGAGAAATGCAAATCAAAACTACTCTAAGATTTCACTTCACTCTAGTCAGAATGGCAGCCATCAAGAACACAAGCAACAATAAATGTTGGAGAGGATGTGGAGAAAAAGGCACACTCATACATTGCTGGTGGGATTGCAAAATGGTGCAACCGTTATGGAAAGCAGTATGGAGATTTCTTGGCAAACTGGGAATGGAACCATCCTATGATCCAGCCATCCCACTCTTGGGTCTATTCCCAAAGGACTTAAAAACAGCATATTACAGTGACACAGCTATCTCAATGTTTGTAGCTGCGCAATTCACAATAGCTAGGTTGTGGAACCAACCTAGATGTCCCTCAGTAAATGAGTGGATTAAGAAAATGTGGTATATACGCACAATGGAATTTTACTCAGCAATAAAAGAAAACAAATTAATGGCATTTGCAGGTAAATGGATGAAGTTGGAAGACATAATGCTAAGTGAAGTTAGTCAGTCTCAAAAATCCAAGTACCAAATGTTCTCTCTTATATAAGGAGGCTTTTTCAAAATATTGTTGGATGGGGGTACATAGGAGGATTAGAGGAACACTAGAATGGTCAAGGGAAGGGAGGGTAAGGGAGGGAGCAAGCGGGGAGGGAGGGGGGAAAAAAAAAAGGTGGTTGAATGAGACGGATATCATTTTCCTTAATGCATGATTGAAGACCTGAATTGTACGAATATACTTTGTATACAAACAGTTGTATGTAAAAAGATACTAAATATATGCACTATGAATTGTACATATTAAAAATTATAAAAATTAAAAAAAAAATATAAAAATAAATAAATAAATAAAAAAGAATGAATTCAATAAACAAAATATTAAATTTCAACCTTTCTTTTTTGTTTATACTATTTTATTTTATTTTTATGTTTTTTTACTAGTGCCTTATAATTAAAAGAGTGGGGTTCATTGTACTTATGCAGGCATATAACAATTTACCCCAAATCATTCCCTAGTAGGTCCCATTTTCCTCTCCACTTTCTTCCCCATGTTCCTCTTCCTCTACTCTTCTGGTCTTCCTTTTATTTATGTGCATGAATATTTTTATTGATATGTTATAAGCATATATACAAGTGGGATTCATTGTGGTATATTCATACATGCATATAGCGTGCTTTGGTTGATTTTTCCCCAATTCTTCTCCTTTCCCTCCCTTTTTCCATCCCCCTTGATCCTATACCTATCCTCTAATGATTGACTTTTTATTTTTGTGAGATTCCTCTTTTTATTCCCTTTTTTTTCTATCTTAATCTTACAGTCATCAATCACCAGACTTGTTTATAAGGAACAAATGCAAGTTCTCTTTACAAACAAGATTTGACTACCCCTTTGAACCATTACTGAGTTGAGGCATTCCTTATAGCCTTTGAGAAACAGAAGGGTGTAACAGAGTTAGATGACTACAAATATACAGAATATTAAAATCTATGTGGAATATAATGTGTCAATTATTAACTTGTGAATAGTGTAACTACCTATATTTGGTGATGAAGAAAACATAGAAAGGTAGATTATGTAAATGGGGAACCTAAAAAGTCAGGATTGGGATGTAGATAACCTAGACAATAATAGCTATTTTATCTTATTTCCTTTGTAGAATGATTTTAAGTGAATAAAATACCAAATATTAGCATATATAATTTAGTAGAAAGAAATGATAACAGAAAATATAAGAAATTTAAAAGTCAAATTTAAAAGTTTTAGCTTTTTCATACATGTATGTTATGAGTGCAAGGGAAGGGATTAGCACTTACCAGAGTCTATTTGTTTTATGGTTGGGTGATGAAAATTAATTATCTAGACTATTCTCTAGAGATATCCTAGCACATGTAACTTGACCAAAAAATACGCCATATGACAGATTCCATCAGTGTAAAAATCTTCTCATTAACACCAACAATCCTTTTCTCCAACTAAGACTAATTTTCATGGACTTCTTAATTTTATCTGGACTCCTTGATTGTGATTTTTCCAAGCTGGTTGTTCCATAACATTGCTCTCATAATTATTATATTATTCATGTAAAACATTTTCATTTTCCCTGTCGTACCAAGTTTGAATGACTTAGGTTGACTTACAAGGTTCTCTGTATTTTGTCATTTTCCTACTTTTACCTCTTCATTTCCTCAAATCTTTGGCTGTCCTACATATATTTGAAGGTAGTCTCCTTAGACCTTGAATATTATTTCCCAATTTCTCAACTTGCCAAGCTTTTGATCATCCTTTGGGACCCAGACAAAATGTGATATTCTATGTGACACTTTTCATCAATTCCCTAGAGTGAAATCTCCCTTTCCTTTGATACTCCTGTAGCACTTTGTACTACCCTGTACTGTAGAAGATATTATATTGCATGGTAATTATATTTCAAAATACCCTTCAATTCAATTATGAGTACCTTAAGGGCCAGGGAATTATATTATATTATTGTGTGTATCTTATGCTAAAAATGTATTAAGCTTCCATCAGACTTTTCAAATGAATTATGTGATACATTCTTAATGCTGTGAAGAGAGCATTTTTATTCTAAAAATTTATGCTGAAACTTTTGGGATGTTTTGAAGTAAGTTTTGATTAAATAGTACTTGAATTTCAAGAGTCACTTTTATCTCTAAAGGACTCTGAATTTTTTTATGTAATAAAATTTTTAATATACTAACAGTATAGATGCCTACAATAGATAATAAGGTCCTTCTTTATGTGTGTGTATTTCACACAGAAGTCTTACATCACATCTAATTCACTTAAGAATTCAAGGAACTAAATAAGCACATTTGTCCTAGTTAGACTTCAACACAGCATGTTGAACTTTCATTTTAATGCGATTAGTGACTGCCTGGAATTTGGATCTGGATTGCATTTATTCTTCCCTCCTAAAACCTCTAATCTCTACCAAAGGCTGATAGGGAAGTGAACATCCTTCTTCTCTGTCAGAGGAATTTTATTGAGTCATCATTTGGGGTCTGGTGATGATATCTATAGAGCAGCTACATTTTTCAGAGTCATTCAGAAAGATATCATAAACTTCTTGCTTCTTAGCAAGAAAAGTAAATTCCAGACTGACAGGAAGCACTGAAAATCTCTGAGTGAGAAATGACAAAGGGACATGCCTCCAGCACTCCCACAAAGCCAGGCTGCCTTTCTGGAAGTGTGAAGAATTTATTCAGCAAATCTCAATATAAACCGGAAATCCCAATAAATAAAATTCATGCAACAAAGATTGCCCACAATTTTTTATACTATAAAAGATGAGTACAAAGCTGGGGATGTAGCTCAGTGGTAGATCGCCTGTGTAGCATGCATGAAGCCTGGGTTCAGTCATCAGGACCAGAAATAAAAAAGGGTGAATAGAGCAGAAAATACAATTTACCTTCATCTTATTTTTTTTCCACAGAGCTGACAATACAGAGTTAGAAAGAAATTATCAGAAAAGGAAGTTAGGAATTCACAGTTTTCTCCTTGATTACCACTTGAAAAAATATAACTTTAAGAAATGTTCTCATTTTATTTTCTTTTATGTGTGAAAATGTTTTGTGTTGTGAATTTGTGTGTGATATACAGTGAAGATGATTGCAAAGTATCTATGATATATAGTAAACAAACAAAAATTCCTTTTAAACCCCATTAGAGCACATGTTAAACTATCTTCTAGATGTTTATGACAACAAAATAAAGTTCATATTGAACTAATGGGTTTTGTTTGAGAAGAAATAAAATTATTTTCCTTTTCTTCAAACATTTAGCCAGTTATATCTTGAATACAGAAAAGGGAAGATCTGATCAAACTTTCTTATGTACATAGCACAGTGAATCCCAATATCAAGTATATCCACAAGACATTATTAAGTATAAATACAAGATATTATTAAGTATAAATAAATTGCAGAAAAATCAGTAGAGGGAGGGGAGTGGGAGAGTCAAGAGGGGGAGAAGATAAGGGTTGGGGACTGAATTAGGGTAAATTATATTCTATGCTTTTGTGATTATGTCAAAATATATCCTAATGTTGTATATAACTAAAAAGAATCAATAAAAATAAAACTATTTATAGGCTTTGATAAGGAATAGAAAGCAATAAAATGTATTATCTAGAGAGACAAAATATTGACAATTCCATTTTTTTACTCACATATGGAATTACCCACTGTTGAAGAAAAAATAAACTTAATGAGGTCTAATGGGATACAAGGTTAACTAGATTTGCTAGAACTTTGTTTGATTTATATTTTCATTATCTCCTGGACTTTGAAATCAAATGGTAAATTATGAAACTATGTATGTTATTTTTTATTTATTATCCTTATAATATCACAACTGACTCAATTTAAAGTAGATAATATTTCTAGTTACCTGTTCTCAGAGAATGAACATCTGCTCAAATGCATTTCAGCATTTTAATTGTGTTAATATGAATTGGTCAAAATTATATATAAATCTGAGCATAGTCCATGTTGGAGAAAATGAGAATGATGATTATTAACTCTGATGATTTATTTCCCAATGTAAAAAGAGTGTTTTTCCTCTTTATTTTATTCCATTTGGAATTCTAAAAGAGGCAAAACAAATCTTTACCTTTCTAGTGAATATTAGATGTAGAAGTAAATGATTTTATTGTTCATATTAATTAATGAGACTATGTTAATATTGTTTACAGTTTATGAAGCATTTTCATATATTTTAACTAATTTGCCCTAATAGCTATAACCACCTCCTAGAATAGCCCAAGCAAGATGTTGAGAAAATTGTGCAAGTCACACATAGACTTTGATCACTTTTTTTTGTACTAGAGATTAAACCCAGGGGTGCTTTACCACTAAGCTACGTCCCCAGCCCTTTTCATTTTCTATTTTAAAACATGGTCTCCCTAAGTGGCTTAGGGCTTTGCTAAGTTACTGAGGCTGGCCTAGAATTTGTGATCTTCCTGCCTCAGCTTCCTGAGCTGCTAGGATCACAAGTGTGCATGGCCATACTCAGTGAGTTTAATCACTTATCATACTTGAAATAAGTGCTTTTATACCATATACTTGCCAACTTTTAGCCTCATTTGCTTTTTATCTATGAAATGGAAATATGAATCCTGGACTTATGCAGCTATTGCAAGGATTAAGTGAAGAATTGTTTCTAAAGATCTGGCACAGTGTGATGCCCAGCACCCATTATTCCATTTCCTTAAACTTATATAAACTATAGAGAAGTAACTTCAGTGGTGGTACTACAGAGAGAGGGAGTGATTTCACCTTCATTTAACTTTTATCAATTTCCACACCAAGGAACCCCAAGCAAATATACAATTTCTGAAAATAGAGAAACCCACATTTAAGGCAAGTCCTGTGTTTTCCCCCCTCCCATTACTTTCTCAGCAAGATGGCTACATCTGAACTATAAAATGTCACCTAACAATTTAGTAACCAGGATAAATTGTATGATAGTTCAATATTTTAAAAATAAAAATTGATGCAAAATCGTTAAAAAATTTTAAATAACGATAGGACCTGACCTTGTACTGGTGCAACTTCACACTCATGTTCACTGACCTCATCCTACTCTTTGCTCCATCACCAACTCAAGGACTAGAACATTGGTGTACTACTCTCCCTTTGTGCTTCTCCCTTATCTCATCCATCAAAATTCCCCATTCTGAGAGATTAAACATCTATTTAATCATTTTGTAATTTTATGTATTTATTTATATATTTTTATTGATACTGAGAAACCCAGATGTGCTCTACCACTGAGTCACATAGCCAGTCCTTTTAAAAAATTATTTTGAGATGGGGTCTTGTTAGGTTATCCACGGTGGCCTCAAAAGTATGATCCTTTTGCTTCAAGCTTCCTGAGTTGCTGGGATTACAGGTGTGTGCACCTGTAATATACCGAGCTCAATCTTTAATTTTAAAACTTTTACCACATATATATGCTTCAACAAGATTTGTTCAAGTTTATTGTAACAGTTTAAAGTGTGAATTTTTGGGGCTGGGATTGTGGCTCAGTGGTAGAGTGCTTGCCTAGCACATGTGAGTCACTGGGTTCCTTCCTCAGCACGACATAAAAATAAATAAATATAAAGATATTGTGTCCATCTACAATTGAAAATATTTTTTAAATGTGATTTTTGGGTTGGGCATGGTGGTGCCTGCCTGTAATTGCAGAGACTTGGGAGGTTGAGGCAGAAGGATCAGGAGTTCAAAGCCAGCCTCAGCAACTTGGCAAAGCCCAAAGCTACTCAGTGAGACCCTGTCTCTAAATAAAATATAAAAAAAGGGCCGGGGACATGGCTCAGTGGTTAAGCACCCACGGTTCAATCCCTAGTGCCAAAAAAGAAAAAAGAAAAAAAAGTGTGGCTTTTGGAGTTCCTATAGCCTCAATTTGAGTTCTCTCTGTACTAGTTACTAGATAGCTGGCCTTCAGCAATTTACTTATGTTTTTCAGAGCATCAGTTTTCTAATCCATAAAATTCAAGATAATAATAGTACTTATACTATAAGGCTGTTGTGAAAATAAATAAGTGAAAATATTTAGTTCAGTGTGTGGTGCAGATTCTTTGGGTTTTGATTTTATATTTAAATTATATTAAAAGTATATTTGGTACTCAACGTTTTACAATCACATCCCTAAAATTTATCTTGTTTTGTGTGTCATAAGTTCCTTTGTTTCCAATACTACATAAGCAACATAACTGTTCATTTTCTTGTCAGTGGGCAAGAAGATGCTCGAAGATCTGTTTGTTATTTTGAACAGTATTGCTCTGAACATTCTGGTATATATTTCCTGGATCAAATACCTCTACTTTTTTATGCCACAGATGGATATATTAGTATTTTACAATGCCATGCAATGAAATCCAAATCCTATAACCCTATATTCTACTAGCTGTCTCTTGTTTGTCCTTATTGAGCTAGTGATAAACTTTTTTTTTTTTTTACATGTTGTAAATAATTTACTGCCAACACAAAAGTTCATGGTTACTATGAAGTAAAGGTACTGCTGGTCGATACTGAGTCCTGTTCTATGAATCCCTCAGTACTCTTACTCCCAGGGTCTGGTCTGTACTAAGCTAATTACTTTTCTTTTTTGAGACTTTATTGCTTGTTTTAAAGTCTTCATACTCTGGATCATTACCTACTCATTCCAGAATTAGTTGGATCACTCTGTATCTCTAACTTAAGCATCCATAATATGATTTTACTTAGTGAGAACAAATATTCTCTTACTCTATTGTTGGTGTTAATTTTTATAATAATGCTTGATGGAGGGCTACGCATTCCCTTTGAAATAAGGAATTTCTTTTTCATTGTACTTTGTCCTAGTATGGTATGTCTTTGGATTTTTTAAAATTTTTATTTATTTATTCTTTTGCTTTGCTTTTGTTTTGGCAAGCCACAGGCAAGGACTAGAGAGCAAGTAGCTCATTCAGTAGCTGCTCATAGAAAACACAAATGGGAGTAGGAGCCAAGAAGAGTGAGGAAAAAAATTTTAAAAAGCAGTAGTAGTTTGTTAGTGAGCTGGCTGTTGTGGTAGAAAACTGAGCTCAAAGCTCTGGAGACCCTCTGAGGAGAGCTATGGAGTATACTTTGAATTGTTACTCCAAAGGACAGAAGGTGGGGGACTCTGTCCCTGTGCATCATTGATTGATGTTTGTCCAGGGATATCATATCCCTTGTATTTGGTGGGATTAGTTAATTCCTATGACTTTGGGGAGAGTCTTGAGGCAGAAACACTAAGAGATGCAGCTGGTACTTGACATGGCAGGCCTTTGTGTATGTGCAAACTGTTCTTCACAGAGCAGATCAAGTCAGAGGTAGGTCAATAGAATGGGACACCTGCTACGTAGCACAAACTGGATTTCCCAATTATCCAGTACCACGATTTTTTTTGACAACATGATCCAAGATGATAAAATATAGCTCTGTCTTAATGTTGTTGAATCCTTCACATCCGATATCATGTGGCTTACTTACAGACATTTCATTCCATTGTTCAAGTATTTTAGTATCTGAAAGCCCTATAGCCTTTTTTTCTTGATTTATGATTAAATCAGGCAAGATTATTTTAAAATCAGTGTGTACATAACAAGTACTAAATAAATACTTCTTAAAGAGATGACTTTTAAATGACTTTCTATATTATATAGATGTATAGAGAATATAATAGAGCCCTTCAGCAGGAAAACTGATTCTTTAAAGTTGTCAAAAGACTGACAATTTTATATATATATATATATATATATATATATATATATATATATATATATATATATATATTTAACTGAAAGCTTGAAGGAAAATGTTACCAGAGGTTACTTTTAAACTAGGGAAACGATCAATTTTCACAACAAACTATCCCACTGCTTCCCCACTGTAGTCTCTGGTCTGCTATGATTAGTAAATTCACATCTTTCAGTGCGAAAATCTCTGTAAGCTGAAAGGGAACCATTTCCAGGAAAAAAAATTAAAGAAAAAGCTTTTCTAAAATTTTATTTGATAGTTGGTGTATTAGCTTTCCAATCATTTAAACATATATATATATATATATATATATATATATATATATATATATATCTTTTAAAATATATATTTACTCAAAGAATTTAAGAATTACTATGTTAGACTAAAAGATTTATGGTTTAAATAATAAAATAAGCAACTTTGTTTATTATTTAGAGTTGTATTAGTAATTTGAAGCCACTTTTGTACTTCTCCCCAATTCCATCACTTCCCCCCACTGGCACCAGAATTAAGCCCTGGATTTTGCTTTGCGTTATAATTTTGCAACATGTGGATGTATGCCAAAATAACAAATTATTTTGTATTGCATGCTTTTGCATTTCATATAATCAGAATCATGTTGCATCTATTCTTCTGTGACTATTTTTCCAGTTATCATTATGTTGCTAAGATTCATCCATGTTGCCATATTCCATCAAGGGATAAACTACAACTTATTTATACATTCTCCAGTTTTATTTGTTTTTCTATTAAAAACAATGATTCTTATATACACTTAGGAGTGAGAATGCTGGATCATAGGGTTCAGGTATATGGCCTCAGATGTACTCCTTATCTCTACTGGGAGCCACTGGGAAATATATCTGTGGAGGGTCCCTGTATCAGGCTCCATGTCATCTGATTTCCAGTTATCTTTGGATAATGGTGGAGAAATACAGAATTAGAGAAGAGGCCAGGATACTTCTTGTTCTGCCTTTGTTCCATGGGAATAGCAGTGTGTTTGGCAGCTCTGCATATGCTTTGAGGTTCCAGCTGCAACAACCAGATAGGCCCACTGTCCTGCAGCTTTTGGTTTCCAATGAATGACCTTATGCTGGCATCCACTGAATTAAGGTGCCCTTCCTCCTCTCTCTTCTTTCTTCCTTTCTTCTTTTCCTCCTTCCTATTTTCAATATGAAGTGACTTCCAGTTTTTGTTTAGACTGACTGAATAAGAGGATGCATTTCTAACTTCATAAGATTATGCCAAATTATGTTCCAAATTAGTCATGCCACCAACTTAATAAAAATTCTGCTTGCTCCAAATTCTCTCCAACACTTGGTAATGCCAATTTTTAAAGTTTTGGTTACTCTACCAGGTATACAATTTTCTTCCTAGTTGTGGTTTTAATTTAAAGTTCACCAATAAAAAATGAGTTTGAACATTTGTTATAGTTTCCTTGGCCAAAATTTTTAATGTAGACAATTAATTATTAAATATAAAATGTAACTTTCTTTAAATCACATTGAATTACCTGGAGTTTTACCAGTTGATTATCCAGTACCATTTCTATAATAGTAAACTATTATTTATGGCAATTAAATTCAATGTACATATACTGAATTTTTTTAATAGTGTCAGTTATACTCAATTTACTCCTTAAGCAAGACTACACAATTCTTTTTTTTTAAAGTGTCAATAACCTAAATGGAATAAAAATAAAACACTTAGATGATAACAGAGTCACCTTAAATTAACTAATCAGACTCCCTAAATAAGACGTCAGATACAATTAACCTGTTTACCTAATGAGATGCAAAGACATTTTATAACCAAATATTTTTTGAATACTTTTTCTCTCATGTAGCAAATATCAAACTCCTGGTACTTTTTGTAGTCAATTCACATACCATCCTAATACATTCTAAATTTGCAGATGGGATCTAACTAGCATAGATTCACATAATTGGCATGACATAGAATTTTTAAAATATGACCTATCTCAGGAACGTTTTCGTGTGAATCTGGAAGATTCTTTATGGTGTTTGAGATCTTACTTTCAGATATTCAGATGTCAAAGTATTTTTAGATTGGGTCTATCAGGCATCATTATTTGGTAATTATAATCTTGTTGATTGACAGCAAGTACTGTGTTCAATTAAAATGTTGTTGCCTTGAAGTGATCCTGGTTATTGCTGGAGACAGACTGCTTGGATCTAAAGTCTCACAAGAGAAAAGAAGTGATTTTAAATTCACCAATATGAAGATATAGGATTTCTCATTAAATGCTAAAAGGTTACTTTTGCCCCCAGACTTTTAAAGTTTCTATTTTATGTCTTAAAAATGAAATTTGGTTACTGTGAAGTTTAGGTGTTTTATACAAAAGTTACTTTAAAAAGTCATTTTACAGCTGTTTATTAAAATTGTGGACTTTTTATTTTGAAAAGAGGGAGAAATTAAAGAAGGTGAAAGCCATGTGATTGTACATATTTCTCATGTGAAAGAGAATGTGCAGCAGTGTTCTCCTGCGTGATAGACTGAACTTGAAATATGAGAAATTATAGGAGTGTTTGATGAGAATATTAATGAAACTACATAAAATAAAGTGTGATATAACTTAATAGACAGTGTTATGATTGAGAAAAATGTACATTTTAAATTATTGGAGTGTTGGTCTTTCAAAGGGTCATAAGTGATTTGTAACTACAGAATTGTTTTTCTCCTTTCTGAGAGTTAATAGAAAGTTAACATAAAATTCTATGAGGTAGGGCTGTGGTTGTAGCTCAGTGGTAGAGTGCTTGCCTTGCATGCATTAGGCCCTGGGTTAGATCCTCAGCACCACATAAAATAAATAAATAAAAATAAAGATATTGTGTCCATCTACACATAATAAAATGTTTTTAAAAATTCT
Organism: Tamias sibiricus; assembly: GCA_025594165.1. Lineage (NCBI taxonomy): Eukaryota > Metazoa > Chordata > Mammalia > Rodentia > Sciuridae > Tamias > Tamias sibiricus. The sequence continues at coordinate 50,063,901 of CM046667.1, read as the reverse complement.
GAGGTAAAAGGACCAAGGCAAAACAGGAGGGATCTGAAGAGAAGTACAGTATAATATATAGATAGGTAAGCTGTGAATTTCTCCAAGTAGATGTTTGAGTTTATGCCTAACAGTATGTACAACTAAGATCAATGAATGAAAAATGGTCATTTATCTAGTTTCAATGTTTTTATTAATCTTGGGTTTATTTTTCTAACACCAGTAAGAAAATTCAAATGAAACTACATGCTTTTATAAATTTCAGATCTCTGAGCGGGATGCATTAATAAGTATTAAAAAGTACACTGCCATTAAATACTATAATAATTTTTTCCATAATTGAATTCTTCTTGAATGTATGAAAACATTCTTTACTAGTCTAAACTTATCCTCAGTGGTGTTTTTGACAAAGTACTGAAATTCCTTTGTGTCCAGATGTTAATTTCTGAATTTTCACCAATGTGTAGTCTAAATACAGAAAAACTTGGTCAGAATTATGATTCTGAAGGAAAAAAATTATAGAAAGTATCAATTAGTTCTCTCTTATCAGTGATTAATTCAATTAAATAGTTGGATTTTTCATTATAGAGCAGTATGTACATGAAGAATAAGCACACTATTTACTGTAATCTATAGTAGGATATGAAGGGAGATTATGATAAAAGGATAAAGATTGATAATAAAAAGCCTTGTTAAGATATGACACAAAAGCAAGATGAAAAAAATTTCATAAAATCAAACAAAAATTTCATAGAAAACCTTATATCGGCAAAGAAGTTATATGAACACCAATATGTTTTTTAAATTAAAATATGAAACAAACCATTTCAATATAGTTTTGCAAATAAGAATTTACTCAAGATGTTTCACGAAGTGAAATGAGTGCGACACTGAAGTAATTATTCTAGCAATGATGATATTAAGTGAAACTTTCATTATAAAGTCAAATAATAGTATGGATATTTGCTCATAAATTTACACTGCATTTTAGAGGACATCCTCATCAATGAATAAATACATGAAGTATGTGATTGTCTTTAAATATTCAAGAAAAGCAGTGCATTAGTTCCACTTAATTACATGTAAAATAACCAAACCTCTGTCATTTTAATAAATTAGTCATGATCATAATATTTATGTAGACTTCACTTTGCTTGGCAGATTGATTTGGCCTAACCTCCAAATCGGTGTGGTCATCCTCATCAAATATGCATTTGTGTCCCACTATACTCTCCTTCCTGCATCGAAACAGCATCCTAGCTGGGCTCACTTTTATGCTCTTGCCCCCTTCTATCCATCCTAATTGCAGCATTTGCAGCAACCTTTCAAAAAGGTCAATTAAATCATCTCAACTCTTCATTAAAACTCTCCTCATTCTACCAAGAGTAAATTCTAAATCTTTTACCTTGACCTATATATGTGGACTGTGCCTTTCTCTCCAATTTCGATTCAGCTTTGCTTTGTGGCTTCAGGCAAGCTAGTTTTGTCTTCATTCTTGAATGTAATAAGCTCTCAACCTCTGTGTCTGTATCTACTTATTTACTATTCTTTCTGCATAGGATCTTCTTCTGTTTCAGTTTTCTAAGCAAGCAGTTTTTTTTTTTTTTTTCACTCACTCATTTGTTCATTCATTTACACAATAATTCAGTATCTCTCAACTGAGTGCAATTTTGCTCCCTAGTCAATATTGGGAAATGACTGGAGATATCCATAGTTGTCACAACTGAGTAGAGAAGTGATTGCTACTGGTATCTAGTAGGTAAAAGATCAGGGATTATTACTAAACATGCTACGATGTACAAAAAAGCACATCCTAACAAAGAATTATCTTACAGAAGATATTAGTTTTGCCAGAAATAATTGTCCTTGCAATAATTCAACACTTCTTCTAGGCCTCAGGAATATGGTGATAAACCAAATGATCATGGCCCAAACTTAGATAAGCTGATTCTTTAGAGGGAAGACAGTCAATAAGCTAGTTAACAACTAAATATATATTTTAAAATAATGCTAAGTGTTGTCAAGGAAGAGGTGACCAAAGAGTGACTGGTGAAGCATACTTTGGCGAGGGTGATGTTTAGAGGAGTTGATATTTATGCTAAGATTCAGAATGAAAGATTCAGATATAACCTATATGTATAGTAAATATTTATTAAACATCAATTGTAAAATGTTGCATTTTTCTTCTCCATGTCTTTTTCCTTTGTAACTGGGAATGCTTCAAAGTATTTTTTAGAACCTTTCATCAGAGATTCTTTGCTGAAGGGACAAGTCTAGCATTTGTCTCTTGTGAGCAATTAAATCCTCACAAAATTGGTGAATCTCTAATCTTATGTGCTTCCTCCTCATTTCTATGAAATTATCATAAAAATGTATGTAGCATTCTTAACTTAATTGGTAAGATAAGTGTTGCTGTATGTTTAATCATTAAAAAGAATTGCCATCAAATATCCAGACAGTATAGACTATTATAATACTTTTACAAATTTATTTAGACTAATTTTTAAATATTGTTTTTTCCCCCCTGTGGAAAGTTCTATGGTCCCAATATAAGAAGGCCTTCAGAAATATGTACATATATAACAACATAAGAATAGCACAATTTTAAACCTAGAAGAGAGGGATCTCTTCTTAATTTATGAACAATGTGATAAGCAACAAGTTGTGCCTAGTCATTTGAATTGTTGCCTTTTAATAAATTATTGAAAGGAGCACTTTTGATGTCAACTAATACTTCAATGTTAATCTTTCAACTCAACGTCTATAAAATTACAATTTATTCTGCTTAAAAGTCTTTTGGAATATTGTTTGAATATCCCATAGGCACCTGACCTCACTTACCCAAAACTAAATAAATCTACTATGACCTCTAGCACATCTCTTCTTTCTTTTGGGTGAGGGTATTTCTAAATTCTTGCATGCCAAATAAAAGCCCTAGGAGTCATGACTCAAAGGAATGTGAAGTTCAGGTATTGTTCCATTTTTTTTTTCTTTTTGGTTCTGATGCTAGTTAAGTTGCTGCAATTATTCTTGTGAAAACTCATTGACCCCTGCGTTATGTCTTGTACAAGTTTCTTTACATATCTCACATTTATATAAAAAGATTACATAGAATTCTAGAAGCCAAATTTCATCCTTCCTTCTCACTCATCCAGCACCTCTAACAAGTTAGCTCAGTTCTATCCTGTCTGTTTTGAATGCTTGTGATATATGATACTGTAATCAGTTATTAAATCAGTTGAGGAAATAAATAACTGATATAATACTCAAAATTTTCTATGGTACATTTATTATTATTATTTCCATTTTACAAATGAGAGGAGAGAGACAAGTCAAATAACTTGTCTGAGGTCACATAGCTAAAAAATGGAGAAGTAGAGTTTCAATTTGAGCCATTGTTTTTAATCAACATATCTTACCTCTCATGAGTTCCATCTCCACAAAACTGCAAATACTTCCACCTTCCCATTCCATCCGTACCACCTAGCTTTAGTTGAAGTCTTCAGAGCTTCTTTTCTATATTGTAATGATAATATCTCAAGAAATCATGTGTACTTTAGTCTACCCCCAGCTCAGTCTAAATACTGATAGAGTTAGTGCTTGTTCTACAATGTAAATATTCATATGTAGTTTAGTTAAGATCCATTAATACAGCAGTTAGTTACCTTGGTTACATATGAGAATTGCTAGCTCCCACTCAAGATAAATTACACCAGAATCTCTGGGGATGTGGACCTGAGAATGAGGATTTGTTAAAAGCTTCTTAGGTGAATATAATGCACAGCCAAACTTGGGGACCATTGTTTTAACGTCTCCCTATAGCTTTTAGGATAAAAATATGCTCTTTAGCATGGCACAAAAGGCTTTTCATAATCTGGTCCCTGCATCCCTCTTCCTTTTATCCTCTACCCTAATTCTCTTCTTCCTCCCATTATTTCAGCACCCTCCACTTATATATGCTTCATTCTAATTATGCAAAAATGTTCATTTCCCCCAGGGGTCATGATTTTTATATCACACCTTTATATATACCTATCCTTCTCTCTCAGTGCTTCTTTCGTTTCTTAATTTATTTCAACTCTTGTTTATCTTTCAAACAGCAGGTCTGGCATCATCTTTTTTGGCGGACATTGTTCTATTATTTAGCTATTCATTATTTATTATTTTGTGAGTTAATACATATAAATGGTAAAGAATTAATAAATTATAACTTAATATATATTAATAAGTCTTGATGTCACCCTAGTTTCCCTATTCAGTTTCCCAGAAGTGATCAATATTTCTGATTTTTCATGTAGAGTTCCAGAAATATGTAATGCTCATGCAAATATATACAAATCGGTGTACACTTTTGTACACATGGTAATATATAATATACATTTTCCTCCTCATTTTTCACTAAAACTGTTTCATTTGTTATCTCAACATGCAGAACTTCATCATTGTGTTGAATATCTGAAATATTCTGTGATATACATATACATTAAATTAATCAAATAAATCTCAATATATAGCATTTACTTGGTTTCTGCCTTTAATATTACAAAAATACTTTAGCATAAGGAATATTACAATAGATAGAACATATAATTATTTGTGTTTTTAGTAATTTCAATTCTAGAAGCAGAGTAGCTATTTCAGATGCTATTTGCTTTTATGAAATTTATAGATGAATTACATTGCTCTCAAAATCATTGTGCCCATTTGTTTTGGGAACACTACCTTTTATACATCTCTTTCAAAATACAATCACTGTGGAAATGATTTTAGACTGCAAACGTTTTTTCATGTATTCATTCACCCATTTATCAGATGCTTCTTCCATTTAGAAATTATTAAGAATTTAGCCAGGTACAGTGGTATAACCCTGTAATTCCAGCAGCTCGGAAGGCTGAGGCAGGAGGATTGTGAATTCAAAGCCAGACTCAGCATCTTACTAAAGCCCTAAGAACTCAGTGAGACCCTCTCTCAAAAAATAAAAAGGGGGTCTGGGGCTATTGCTCAGTGGCCGCGCACTTACTTAGTGTATATGAGGCACTGGGTTTGATCCTTAGCATCACATAAAAAATAAACAAATAAAATAAAGGCATGCTGTTCATCGACACTACAAAAATAAATAAATAAATAAATAAATAAATAAATAAATAAATAGGTCTATGGATGTGGCTCAGTGGTTAAGCACCCCTGGGTTCAATCTCTGGTCCAAAATTAAAAGAAATCATTAAGAACTTTCTATGATAAAAAATATATTGTAAGTCTCAAAGCTGGACGTATAAACAACATAAAATGTCCCTAGCTCTCATAGAAAATATTATATAGTGAAGAATAAAGTAAAATCATAACTATAATGTATAATGAACACTATTGTGCAGGTGGGGAATGGAAAAATCTAATCCTACCACAGAGTTTTGAGATTATACCTATAACACGTGTTTTCTAAGCTCATGAGAGTGAGTTAAAGAAGATTTTCTAGGAACACCTACAATGCTCAGTAATAAGAAACGACCTTATGCAGTCAGAGTACTTAAAAGTCCTCAATATGATCATAGAGTAGATGGTTTAATATGTGGTTGGATGACAGATGTACATGTGGGAACAGAAAGACAAGTGGACCAAGGGTTTTATAAACCACATTAAGGAGTTGAAATTCCATATTTTGTCAAGAGTGGTGAGAGGCATATCATAACTAATCAGTGGGTTAGTAAAATAAGATATATATTTTGCAAGATAAATTCATGATGGAGAGAACAGATATGGGATTAGAACTTTTCATATACATTGAGATATTTTGCTCAGAGGCAGAAGAAAAGAAATGGAAACATTGAAAATAGGAGACATGAAATCCTTAGAACTGTATGAGTGATATTAAATGCAGGGGTGAAGGAGAAATGAGAGGCCAGATTTTGGGTCTGTGTCAGCTGGTACATGGTAGTACTTTTACCTTTCTTTCTCATTTGATTGTAAGCTCCCTGGGGCAGAGAAGCTGATTTTACTTATCCACAAACATGTGCCTGTCACATAGATTTCTGATGAATGTATAAACTATACTATTTTGGAAGAGAATCAGACCATATTTTAAAGTTCTTCCTTTTTTGAGGGTTACACCATAGGTGAGCAGGTATGGAGCAATTTTATATTTTTCTCCTGAGAACATAATGTTGTACATTATTCTTTTTCTCAGTAACAGTATATTAACTTTATATTGCACATCCACAATGAGCACAGAATTCATGCCTGCTTATCATCTAATTTTATAATGTAATTTCTCCATCAGAGGCTTAGACATTAATTCTGCTTTGTTACAGGTGTTGCTATAAATGCTCTTCATTTGAAAGGTCAATCGGGTCTCAGTTAATTTTCTTTTAGCTCTTAAATGCTTTAATTGCTATTAATGATGAAATCCCTTTAGTTATCTTTTCTTGCCTTGTTTTTAATTTAGGAAATTTCCCTGGTAGATGGAGACTAGACAATTTATAATTTGAAGTTATTTTCCTACATCAATCATGCTTTACCTTGTTTATGTTTCTCCAGTTTATGCTGCTTCTTGGAAAAGGGTCTCTTTTTCCCTTTTATTTGCAAATCTAACCTTTTGCCTAATGTTTTATCATTTACAGAAATGAATGCATTTATTGTGCATATAAAGAATGGCTTGTTATTTGGGCTGCAAGTCTATTTAATGAATTATATTGAGCAGTGTTTTTACTTTTGTTTTTGTTTATTTATCTACCTATTTATTTATTTATTTATTTGCTGTCCCGTGGATGTACATGATGTTGAGATTCACTGTGGTATATTTGTATATGTACATAGGAAAGTTAGGTCAGATTCATTCCACTGTTCTTTCCATTTCCTGTTCCTTTTTCCACCATCCCAGTCCCCTTCATCTGATCTTTCATCTATGTTGATGGACCCCATTTTTTAACTCTCTTTCTCTTTCTGCTTTCCTCCTTATTTTGTACTAGCTACTGCATATAAGAGAAAACAGTCAACCTTTTGCTTTCTGAGTCTTATATCACTTAGCATGATAGTCTCCACTTCTACCCATTTACCAGCAAATGCCGTTATTTCATTCTTTATGTTGAGTAGTACTCTACCGAGTATGAGCTGTGTGTGTGATACCTCACACGTGGAGGTATCACATTTTCTTTATACATTCCCCTTTGAAGGGCACCTAGGTTGCTTCCATAGCCTGGCTATTGTGAACCAGGTGATCTGTGTTCTTTATAATAGTTCAGACTAACTAGTACTTTGTGATGCTCCTAAATTGGGGATAGAGTAATGTCTCTGACCATTTAAGTACAGGAAAATTTATGTTGTTGATAGGTAACATATAGAATATTTATGAGTAATTGTCAATGCCTAAGAATTTTTTTCATATGTGGTATATATTTGCTGAGTAAAAATAAACTACTACTCATTATAGAGAAATTTGGTATCTTTCTAAACATCTCATGAATATTTTTCCTCCAAAGCAACTTATGTCCTCCTACATCTATATATAGACACATTTGCAAAAGTTCATTTTTACTATTTAAACGTCTATAAGACATTTTATGTGAAAATTAATGTATCAGTGAATAAAATATCTTTGTGTGTGATTAGGAGGAATTCATTTTTATTTCACTATTGCACTCTTAAAATTTGTGTAATGCATAATGTATTTTTTAAAAAAAAATGTAAATATTGCTCAAAATATCTTTATAACCAAAATATATACAGACATCACCATATTAATAATTAAGAGATTATTTATAACTTTGTATAAAACCAAAGATTGAGTTGAATAAATACTTATGATTTACTACAAATTTGTAAAATAGATAAAAGTAGATATTAAGATATTACAAAATCTCATTATCCTTTCTACCTGTTATCCCATTGATGTACACATGTGCTTATTTTTTTCATATTATGATTTTTACATGGTTGTGATTTTAGCATTTTTCTATAAGATCTTCAATAGTGCTACCAATAAGCATAGAACACTTAAGGAAATTTTTAGAAGTAACTCCTCATAATCTGACATTCAGTATATAACCATGTGGAATATGTTTTTTGATGAATATTATTTTACAGTTAGACAATTTCTCATTAGGTAATCTTAAAAGCAAAGTTAAAATTTATTTCAAAACTGTGGCTAAACTTGGAAATTATATTCAGTAATGTATTGTGAAAGCTCTATACAGCAGATTGTCACACCTTGTAGTTTAAGAAGTAATATTTTTTTTTTCTTTTTTTTTGGTACTGGAGATTGAACTCAGGGGCACTCGACCACTGGGTCACATCCCCAGCCCTTTTTTTTTGTATTTTATTTAGAGACAGGGTCTCACCGAGTTGCTAAGTGCCTCCCCATTGCTGAGGCTAGCTTTGAACTCGCGATCCTCCTGCCTCAGCCTCCCAAAGTGCTGGGATTACAGGCGTGTGCCACCGCGCCCAGCCAAGAAGTAATAAATTTAAAGATGAATTTTTCACAATTTAGTGCAAGTATTTGAAAGTGTCAAGTAAAAAAATTAACCTTCTTACACTGTACACTAGTTCATATTTTATATTTTTTCCTTTAAAATAAATTGTAGTAAGAGAGATAATGTAATATTTATTTAAATGTTTAACAGTATAAATGCTCTTTCACATTTTGCAATATGCATTTTTAAATAAATATACACAAATGTTAACATTTAATTCTGGCATGAATGAATTAAAATATAAAATAATTCCTTTCTAAATAATTAAAATATACTGTTAGACTTTTTTCCCCAAAATATTGACACTGACTACTTTACCCTTTTAATATATGTATATATATATATATATATATATATATATATATATATATATATATATCACAAAATTATTTTCATCATTTGGTATGAAATGATGAACACCTGCTTACTAGTTTTCATTTTGGATATCTCTACATGACAGGGATTTTCATCTTTTTGCTTATTCAAACACTTGTTGGTTAATAAATAATAAAATATGTAAAAATAAAATGTCATTTACAATTTTAACACTTCACAGTTATAATAAAATACCTTTAATTTGAGTTGTTTTCTCTTTATTCTTTTGTGCGACAGTTTGACATGGCAATGTGGGCTTCATTTAAAGGAAATATTGGCGACAATTTCCTTTTCTCATTGATAATTAATATAAATATAAGATTTATGTATGTAAGAAATATAAAGCAATAATGAATTCAAGTATGCCTTATAACTTCTGCTTAAGGAATAAAATATTACCAAGAATCTGGAAGCCTCTCTCCTCTACATGTTAACTTCCTCCTCGCAATTTTCTTCATTGTATTTATTCTTTTTTTCTTGTCTGTATAGTTTTACCAAATCAATATATCTTCAGCAGACTTTTTAAGGTTTTTATGCATTTAATCAAATACTATGAAAGAATAGTGTATAAGCCATTATTCTAACAAAAGGAAACCTAAGCAAGTTGAGGAAGCAAGACAAATAATGGACATGTATAAAAGCTAAAAAAGAATACCAACTTTTTTTTATTAATTTAAGATAATATAAGCTCAAGATTGCAAGAGATGATAGAAATCATCGATCTGATGGGTCACCCAATTTTTTTCTTTATTTTTTTTTTTTTTAGTTGTAGATGGATACAATACCTTTATTTTGTTTGTTTATTTATTTATTTTAATGTGGTGCTGAGGATTGAACCCAGTGCCTCATACATGCTATGTGAGCCCTCTACCACTGAGCCACAAACCCAGCCCCCAATGTATTTTTTCTTTAGCAATAAAATCGCTTTGAACAAAATTTAACATAAGGAAGTCTCAATCCAAAAAGTAGTATTAGAGCTGCTCTCCTACAACATGGAGGTTCCTAGAGATCAGTTTCAAATCCACTAATAAGTAAAAATACTTATTTGATTGATGATCAAACCTGGTCACATAAAGTTGAAAATACTCATTCAAATTTATCTACCTTGTTTATGCCAGAGGCAATACAAGAATCCAGAACTTTCTACTTTAGAATTAAGTATAAACATGTTGCATGATATTCAGTAAGTAATTAAAAAAGATTTCTCTAATTAAAAAATTCTCTGCAAGCTTAGGAAAATATATGTTCAGTCTGAATTTCATCAATGACTTTCACAGTTTAATTCTTTTTTTTTTTAAGAGAGATAGGAAGTTTATTTATTTCTTTCATTTTAAAACTGTTTTTTAGGAAGTTACTGTATGTTGGGTGTTTTGAAGCTCAAGTAGGCCAGAATTCCAACCTTAACTTCTCAAACCCCAGTGCCTTTTCCTTGTTTAGTCTTGTGGGTTGTGGCAAGGAAAGGGAGCATATCTCCTTAGGAAAAGAAACACCTTTTCAAAATAGTTCTTATCACAAATTATTTTTTAAAATGCCTATATGCAGTCTTAAATATAGAGCCAAATCATACCCATATTTTATCAAATCATTTTGATTGTTGGATTCTGGAGGCCAGACCCTTAAAAATAAAATGATCTTCCTACATAAGGGATTTGCAATGATATTTAAAATGGATGTGCTTTATTGCCTGACAGACCCTTTATATTGGCAGAATACCATAAGGATCTCATTACATTTTAATTTACTGCTGAAAGTGGAGAAAAGTTCAGAGGGGAAGCCTAATTAGCAAAACAGTTGCCAATTAATCCATTGAACTAAGCCTGCTAAACACAGTCATGCTCTTCTTAACATTATGAACAAACATTTTATATTGATTGGAGAGAATAAAGAAAAAGAAATGACTTGTTTTGAACTTTAAAATACGAAAAAGTGAAGACAAAACCTGGATAAGCTTTTGGCCATATCAATGTCTTCAGCTTGAATTATACAGCACCAGTCGGCAAATGACTTGTTAAAGTTGTTAAAACACAGGAACTGGAAGCTATTAGATGAAGGCTGGTAAATCAGTTGGAACAATCAATGGATAATTTTGATTGACCAAATGTTAAATATTCCACAGATTAGAATCTTCCAACCTAAAAAAATACACTGTTTTTTTAATGAAAAGTTCTCCTCTTTGACTTTATCTGCCTATACTATAAGAAAAACTGATTTTCATTATCATCAGATAAATTATTCTTATCATCTCTCTCTTCCAAACTTCTTTCTTCACTTCTTTTCCCTTATTCCCTTGCCTTCCTTTATGCTGTTTTGTATACCTGATTGCCTAATTATATCTGATATTTTCTAAAATGATTTTTTAGCTACCATTGATATTTTTTACACTGATATAATAATATTTTTTTCTCAGAAACTATAACTTAATAAAACGTTGTTGTAGACTTCTAGGAAGTGGGCTGAAGCTCAAGAAACATTTTAAGGGCATATTTAACAAGCAAAATAAATAAAAATATAAAAATTTTAGTCAGTGTAAAAAACAATTTGTTTTTGTAATTCATATCAATTAGGTTCTTTACTTATAGAGCACAATTTTATATACCTCTGGTTGTATACAAAGTATATTCACATCATTCCTGTCTTCATACATGCATTTAGAGTAATGATATCCATCTCATTCTACCATCTTTTTTTTACCCTTTGCCCTCTCCCTTTTTTGTAATGAACTCTTCTGTCATATATAACAACTTAGAATAAAAGAAAAGGAAAAAAAAAAAAATAGAAGGAAGCAAAATTGGACAAGGGGAGATGGTGGGCTATGAAGAAAATTCAGTGAAGATCTCACCTATTGCATAGGAAATGCTGGAGCCTGATGTTCCCATACCATTATCTGCAATTTGAGTAAGGGGGCCAGGCCTTCAGAGTCCCATAATTAGGCATTGGAGCTAGACTCTCCTTGGGAATGGGTCATGACCTTGGAAAAAGGAACTCTCTTCAGGAAGAGTTGGGAAAGAGGGTCCAAACTGTGGGAGTCTACAGTATCTCCTGCAGCTGGAGAATGGGAACTAAGAGCCTAATGGAAGAAGTCAGTGGAAACAGTGGGGGAAGGAACCTTGGGAGCATAGAACAATTTCATTTGGAAACTTAAAATTAATTGTCCAGATACTTCATAAAAATTATGAACACATTGCATGCACATGAAAATTTAGAAAACATGGTAAAGGATAACATTTTAAAATTTCAGATCATCCATAAAGCAACAAAATAATTGTAAATATTTTGGTGTATGTCTTTTTAATATTTTCTAAGCATATTTATTTTCTTATGAAATAATGGCATTATACTGGGAAAAAAATTAGGTGCTTGAAAACTCATTTTAAAGTATCATCGGAGAAGATAAAAACATACTTCCTCACTTAGCATAACCACTTCCAGTTCCAACTATGCCACTGCAAATGACAACAAAACAGGATGTTCTACTATGTTTATAGACCATATATTTATTTTTCCTTTCAGCAACCTATATTTATAATTAGGTGCAATAAATGTGGCAGTGCAAACATCTCTCCAACATATCAATTCCGATTCCTCTGGATATAGAACCTACACACAGAAAGACAAATATTGTATGATCTCACTTTTATGTGGAACTTAACCAAATTATGCTTCCATGAAGCTAATTTTTTTTATCTAATGCTGGGTGGGAGGAGGGCAAGAATGGAGGAAGAGAAGATATTGATCAAAGATTACAGAGTTTTACTTAGATTGAAAGAATAAGTTTTATTGACTTATTGCACTGCCTTGTGGCAATATTTAATAATGATGTATATTTCAAAATTGCTAAAATAGATTTTTAGCATTCTCACCAGAAAAAATGATGAAGCAGTGAGGTAAAAGATATGATAATTAGCTTGGTTGAATCATTCTATAATATTTACATAGGTCAAAACATAACATGCACCCCACAAATATGCATGATTATTATTGGTCATTTAAAAGATAAAAGTATATTTATTTTGAAACCTACTTTCTCAATTCAAAAAGTCTCAAAAGAAAAGCCTATAGTACTTTATCCTGAATATTTCCTATATCAGTTGCTCACATATTTAACTTTTCATCACATAATAATTCAAGTTCTATTCCACAATGTTCTTGAATCTAAAATGATTTTTTCAGTGACACCTCTGATAAAATGTATCCCTAAAAATGTATTTAAGATGGTAAAGATACTATTTTTTAACAGAGAAAACGGTCATTTTTGTTACAAAATGGGACATGTTTAGTTGATCCAAATTTTAACTTGGGTAACAGTGAAAACTGGTTGTCCATTTAATACCCTATGTTTTGCTTACCTTGCACTTCGGTGAATTGTCTTGATTACTGGAGTGTTATGCGACACCACTTGTTTTATTTCCAGTACTTTAAAAATAGCTCTATCCCTAAACCCCTTAAATAAGATTTCTTTTAGGAACCTTTTTCTAATCTATAGCTTAGCCGTGAAGGCAATGTGGCCTCTTGCTGTTTACTTCTCATTATCTCTGTACTTTCAATTATATATGTAGCTCTTTGCTTTATTTTAAAACAGTTGTGCATTGCTGATGAGCCCTGAAGTCACCAGGGGTGGCTGGTGTCAATAGTGAGTTTATGTATGGCTATTTTTATCCATAAAGCAGTTTACTTCCTGGATGATGAAAGGCACTAAAGTGAAACCTGCCTCCTATTATACCCTAGGGGTGTAATTAAGATGGGTTAGATCAGAGCATAACAATTAAATAAGCTAGAACAGGCTGCTCTGGGTTAGACTAAGGAGTAGGGTTTTCGCAGATTTTTGAACTCTTGCAAAAGCAACAGGATATAGCACATCTAATTCTTTTGATAGCACAGATATGTACATAACCCCCTATGTCATAGTTTCTGCTCAGAGGCTGTGCTCTTAGATTTAATTTTCTTATTAGCCATTACACTCATTACTGTTCATTTAAATCTTGGCAAAATATGCATTACTAGTTCCCTGTGAACTAGATGATCTCTTCCTCTAGACTGTATTATATCTCAGGGACAATTATAAGTGTTATAGAAAAAGAAGACCAGCATTTTTGCCTATTTATACTGTATCTGTCTATAGGCATATAGACACACACACACACACACACACACACACACACACACACACACAGCTCAGCAGTCTTAGCTTCTTATACATACTTCAATAAAAGTATTGAATCAGATTTCCCTCTACCACCCTCAGTTAGGAATAATTCCAGTTCTTTAAAACTTCTAATTTGATTCTTACTGCCATGGTCTGGAACCCCCAAGGGTCTTTTGTATTGCCTTATACTCATATGGATTCTGCCTCTCTGACTGTTAGAGACTGTTTCATTGATCAGCTGTTGTTCCATAATGATCTCAAAATGTTATCATCCATTAAGTAAAGCCACAAGTCAAACCTTTGAGCAACCTGGAAGCCCCAAACTCTAGGTGTGAATAAGCACAATACCCCATAACCCATTACTGTTTGAGGAAAGAATGTTTTTTTAAAAAACACAAAACTGCAGTTTTCCTTTTATATTCCTGGAGAATTCCATTATGATGAACTGAAACAGAGCCATAAAGTATTTGCTTTGTGTCAGTTCTTAATCTTTGTCATGATATTACATAACTAATCCACTTGCTTTGTCATTTTTATGTAGCTCATAAAACAAAATATTGTTGGATAAAATAGTTTTCCTTTACTTTTTGCTATAGACTAAATGCTTTTATCTCCCCAAATTCATATTCCCAATGTAATGATATTTGGAGATGAAGCCTTTCTCCAAAACTGTGAGAAAATACATTTTTGTTGTTTAATTTACCCAGTCTATAGTATTTTGTTATAGAAACCTGAGATGGGTAAGATACTTGTATTATTCCCAGAGTTGACCTCTGATTTTGTTAACACACACACATGCTCAAAGCAACAATAACAATACAGCAAGTGAGGAAGGTAATCGTGATATCAATATCAGGTTTATCTATGTAGATGTTTTGGTCAGGTCTTACCAGAATAATACTGTGTATATAACACTTTTTCCTAACTCAATTGCTTTCAACAAGCATTTATTTTCATGGTAACATGAGTTTGGCTAGCCTAAGATGAGCTGAACATGCCAGTTCTGTATCAGGTCTTCTAGGTTTTGCTTCAAATTGTAGGTTGAGTTTGGAATTCTTCAATGCATCATGTACTGAGATCCACACTGAGGAGGCATGAGCTACCCAGAGCAAGTTGTTCTGGGGGAGGGTGCATGTCATAGGGTTACAAATTAGCAAGCTCAAACATGCCAACCCATTTTTGTTTGTTCACATCCAATTGACAAAAGGAAATCACATTTCCCACCATAGGCTAGATACACATTTCTGTTATCTAGGAGTAAAAAAAAAAAAGAACCAATAAATCAATCTACTGCAGTGGGAAAAGTAGGGGATTATTTACTAGCACCAAGAGTTTAAAGTATCCTTGCTGCTTTTCTATGTGGATATGGAAGAAATATCTAAAAACTATTTCATTTTTCTAGATTGATCATAATAATGGCTCAGGAAATAATGTAGGTGTATTTACAGTTCACTACTTTGCTTAATAACTCCACTGTTTGCCCCAACAAATTTAATCACATCTGAGAGTTTTTAAGGACCTCTATAATCAAGATTACTGAGGAGGAGGAGGATTGCTTTCACATCCCAAGGAGTATATTTTATACAAGATAGTTTACATATATCAAGGAATATATGTTCATAGTCACACACAAAGGGTATATTATTCCTCTGTGTAAGAAAATAAATGAAGACCATGAGAAAATGGATAACACTTTTAAGGGTTCTAAGTATATACTTTTAATATTATAAGGAATGGAGACAAACTCAGATTATTTTATGGTTGCATAGGAATATAAGGAAGATCAGGAAACAGTTTTGACTAACTGAATAGCCAAACAATGATACTATAATGTCATATTGGAAAACCACAACCACCATGTAATTTCATAAATAATTGGACTATTGATGGGAACACAGTGTAGCAGCTGATCGAGCATTCCAGCATTGTAGGTGTTAATCTACCACTCTTATGAGCTAACTGTTTTCATGTGCTGCTTCTACCATCACTTTTACTCCCTCATGATAACAGATTTACTCTAACTTCACAAGAGAAAGTGTCTGATAAAGGCACTACCATGCACCATCATGCATCATGTATAGGAGACTCAAGTACTTAACTCTTTCCCATTCACTTGAGGTGGTTTTTTCAGATGTTGTTTCTTTTGCTTAAATAACTATTGTGGTCAGTATGGTATAATGTGATGTTTGCCTATGCCTGATCCAGGAAACAATGACAGTAAATACACAGTAGCTAGGGGGAATGAAGTTTCCCAAATAATACTTGGTATAATGTTAGCAGAGGAAGGAGGCATAGAAAATGGACAGCTACAATATAATACATATCCACAATGAGCAAGGATCTATTCTAGTCATTTTTTCAACCTTGGCTGCATAATATATCACTAGTGGGTCTTTGAAGAGGTACCTATTTCCAAGTTATACCCCAAACCAATTGAATCAAGACCTATGATGTGGAGTTCACGTTGGTGTATACTTAAAAGTCCCTCAGGTGATGTCAACGTGCATCCAAGGCTAAAATCTAACCTAAAAGACAAATGTGCAGTATGTTGCTGGTCCAGAAGGGCAGTGTATGAGTGTTGTTAGAGTCTGGTGAGTTCTAGAGATTGAAGGCTAGCTATGAGACTGTGTCAGAATTGTGATAGGCCAGATCATATGAAAATTGTAGGTAAAGCTTCTGCTCAATGATTTCCAGGCTCTTAACTAACAAATTTAATACCAGAAAAATCAGACTTCTGTGGGCTTAATTTCTATGTCATATGGTTAAACGAAACATGAACATATACTGGCAGCATACTTAAAATTATGACCCAAATTCAAAAGATGACAAGATTCTAGATCTGAAGGGTGGAAATTCAATTATTGTCCAGGGAAGAAATATTTAAGGTACCTCAACTCAGACTATCATAGCAACTACTTCATGCTTACCAACTCTAAACAATCATGTTTTTCTATTTTCCATAAGTCTTCTTTAACAATAAAAATATTGATGGTTGTATTACATAGTGATTTGTAGATTATAATCTCTCCTCATATTTTCATTTTGTCTTTCTAATAATTTGTTAAGTCCTGATTTTGTTCCAATTTTATTTATAAGAAAACTGAGGGTGCCAGGCAGTGGCACATGCCAGTAATCTCAGTTATTCCGGAGGCTGAGACAGGAGGGTTGCAAGTTCAAAGCCAGCCTCAGCACTTAGCAAGGCCCTAAACAATTTGGTGAGACACTGTCTCAAAATACAAAATAAAAATTGCAGCTGGGCACGGTGGTGCACACCTGTAATTCCAGCACTTGGGAGGCTAAGGCAGGAGGATCATGAGTTCAAAGCCAGCCTCAGCAATGGGGAGGCACTTAGCAACTCAGTGAGACCCTGTCTTTAATAAAATACAAAAAAGGGCTGGGGATGTGGCCCAGTGGTCGAGTGCCCCTGAGTTTAATTCCTGATACCAAAATAAATAAATAAATAAATAAATAAATAAATAAATAAATAATAAAAATGGCTGGGGATTTACTTCATGGTTCTACACCCCTGGGTTTCATCCCTGCTACCAAAAAAAAAAAAAAAAAAAAAAAAAAAAAAAAAAAAAAAAACCAAAAACAAAAAAAACAAAAAAAAAACCAAAACAAAAAAACAGAAAAACACACATTTTCCAGGGTCTTGAATATGTGTTCCCAGTGTCTTAAACATTTCCAACAAATTTTAGAGCCCCAAACTACTAGTGGGGAGAGAGAATGAAAGAGAGAGAGAGAGAGAGAGAGAGAGAGAGAGAGAGAAGCAGAAAGTCAGAGAGTCTGGTTTTCCCACTCCTGTACTAGGTCACATTATCAGGTATCCACAGGCTTAATTCTAGTTCCCTTTATAAATGCTGATTCTCATGAAAGTGATTAAAGGAAAAAATAGAAGGACAAGGAAAGTAAATTTAATTAATTTAAAAAATTACTTTGAACCTTGTACTAATGTCAAAAAATGTAGGTTTAAATTCAAATGATTCTAATATTACTCTGGCTTATTTTATATTTATCTCTTTCTCTCCCTCTCAATCCCTTCCTCCCTCTCCCTCTCTCCCTCCCTCCCTTCTTCCTTTGCTCACTTCCCCTTCCCTCCCTCCCTCCCTTCATCCCTTTTTCCCTCCCTCCCTCCTGTTTTATATATTGAGAAGGGTATTAAGGAGAAAAAACTCTGGTTTTATTAGTTATGTGCTAGAAACTCAGACTGGTATATATGTACAGAAATTAAAGTTGATCTCTAACTCAGCTTTGGGAAAACCACAAGTGTGGCTTCTTGCCACATTTTAGAGCTATACTCTCCAGATTGGCATTGTTTAATGGAAATATAATGGGAGTTACATAAGTAATTTAAAAATTTTAATATCCACTTCAGCAAGAAAAAAATGGTGAAATTAATTTAATATTATACTCCATATATCTGAAACATTTTGACATGTAATCAATATGGAAATATTGAGATATTTTACATTCTCAATAAAACTGTAGTATCTTTAAATTCTCATGAATATTTTACATGTGTCATATTTTCATGAACTAAACTGAAATGTCTACTTACAAAACAATTAAATTGTGTGTCACGGAAAATGATTTTACACTGCTTCAGTTTTAAATCTAAACAAAATTAAAATTTCACTTCTCAAGTCATGCTGGTCAATTTCAAATGTTTTGTGGACATGTACGTCTATGGCTGTCTTACTGGACAGCACTTTTCCAGAATATGAAAAATAGTCTGTCTTTTCTCAAATTACCCAAACAATTTGGTGATGGTCAGTCTTCTTATTATACAAGCAAAATAATGCTACTGGTACTTTTTTGTTTTAGCAGTCACCTTTAATTTTTTTCCCTTGGAGTTGGAAAAGTCTAGTATTAGATACCCCATTTATGATAAGAAGGTGTTTTTTTCCCAGACAATGGGATCCTTGGCCTCATTGTGGCAGTTGGTATCAATAGTTTTGCCTTTCCTGCTCTAGGAAATTTTTCAGTCCTGTAGATACATAGTTTGTAGTTAAGTTTGTCACCAAAATCCTATAGTGAGTGTACTATTTTCTTCTTCTCTCAGTACCTATTGAAGTATCTAGGACATTTAAAGCAGTTAACTAGTCTCTTTTCAAAAAGTCTCATCACAGTGCATCACTATTCAGAAACACTGTGACTTCTGAGTGTCTGCTTCACATCTGTTTGCCCTTTCTCTCTCAGGGTCACAGGCTTTTGTCTCAAGATGATTTGGCTCTAATTCTTGTGTGTGATTTGTTAGCAGTTTGCATTGCATTTTAGTGGATAGGGATTCTTAGAAATCCCCAGATAAGCCTCTACATGAAATGGCAATGAATCTCAGTAATTGCATTTTCCTGTATCTGAACTTAATTTATATATTAAGCCTCCTTTCTGCCAGATCCCACACATTTCATCTTAGTCAATTTAGGTCTAATATGCTACACTTTTCTCTGGGGTTTCATCTTAAATTTCAAGGGGGCTGATATAGTGTCAATATTTGAAGGTGGGTGTGGGGTACCTGATCCTATACATAATCCATCACACAGGGAACTTGTGCCTTGTTTTTAGGCACTAGACCCTCATTCCTCTGTTTGTATAAGAAACTTGACATTTTTCCTTGTCATTCTGGGTCCTCTGAAAATCCATTGAGTATATTCATTTTAAACATGTGGAAAATTATTCTTTTTCCTGCACCCTATGTCCTGCTGAAGTCCAGTGGATATTGGGTAGGTAACTCATGCCCATCTGCTCAGATACACTTCATATTCTTCTACCATGGGCCTAGGGTAACTTGAAGTCTTATTTTATTTTGGGGTGCACTAGGGAAGAGGATCCATTTACTTCTACATTTGGACTGATTCAACTTTATCTTGTTGGAAGTGGTGTTAATGAAGTTTGTGTTTTTTTTTTTTTTTTTTTTTTTTTTTTAACCATCTTGGTTCAGTAATGCACACTTGCCTAATAATCTAACTCTTTACCATACCTTCTCCATCAATCCACAATTTTTTTTCCTAGAGTCAGAGATGAAAAAGATGGCTTAGATGGTCTACTTTATTTATTTATTTTCTCAACACCTTTATTTTAATATGGTGCTGAGGATCGAACCTAGGCCTTGCATGCACTAGGTGAGTGCTCCACCGCTGAGCCACACCCCAGCCTTGGTCCACTTCATTTTACAACTATTATTTTACAAGCCCATATTGGGGATTTTGAAAATCCCAAGACCCACATTTTAACTATTTCCATATGATTGTAAGAATGGGACTGTCATTCTCTTTTTTTTGAGGAGAATGGGGCAGAATTCAAGCCTAACCAAAAGTATGTTAGAGAAAAATATTGGTAAATATCTCAAAAA
The DNA here is from genome assembly GCA_025594165.1 of Tamias sibiricus. Classification (NCBI taxonomy): domain Eukaryota; kingdom Metazoa; phylum Chordata; class Mammalia; order Rodentia; family Sciuridae; genus Tamias; species Tamias sibiricus. The sequence goes on along the minus strand of CM046667.1, from coordinate 50,043,587 downwards.
TTATATCACTAGGAAGAAATTAAGAGCTGACTTAATTAATTTTAAATTACTTATTTTAATTTACTTATTTAATACAAAGGGATCCAACCAAAAACAAAGTTTGTATTCAGGTTGAAATTAAAACTCTGGAGCCTGTCATGGTGGCATGCACATGTAGTCCCAGGTACTTTGGAGGTTGAGGCAGGAGGATAACTTGAGTCCAGAAATTCCAGGCCATCCTGGAAAACATAGATCACATCTCAGTATAAAAATGATAGGCCAATGTTTGTCCTGATTACATTGTTAAACTTTTTTTTTCTTGAGAGAAATGTTCTCATATATTTTACTCCCCTATAAAAATACCTGAAACATCAAAAGAGGAAAACAGAGAATTTAGAATTTTCCTTAGGAAAAAAGATGATTTTCAGAAAAAAATTTCCCAAGCAATCAGAAATTTAAATATAATTTTACTTTATTTAACATTATTTGTACCAATAGTCAAACATGAACTTACAAAAATTCAATGGTGAAGTGAACAAGATTAAAATAAATAACACATTGAAACTTGGATAATATTATTTTTTGGGGGGGTACTGGTGATTTTACCCAGAGATGCTTAACCACTGAGCTACATCCTCAGCCTTTTTAATTTTTAGACAGAGTGTCACTAAGTTGCTGAGGCTGACCTAGAACTTGAGATTCTCCTGCCTCAGTGTCCCAAGTTGCTGGAATTATAGATGTGTGCCACCATACCCAGATGGATAGTAATTTGATGCCAGTGTATGGAAGAGGTTATCTCTTAGAAATAATTGCAAAAATGTTGGTGCTGAATTAAGGAAAAAATCAGATAAAGACACTTCTGATATTCCAAAAATGTGTTCAAAATAAGCTAAAAATATGCCAGACTTTTCTTACTCTTCTTTCCAGGAGTAATTGACAAGCCCTGAGATTTTCTGACAAGTTTATGAAAATTAGTGGGTATTTTTTAGTGTAAAATTTCAAAATATTCTTGGAAAGTAACTCATAACTACATACCTTGATGACTTGATAGGTAATTTGTTTTGTTTTGTTATTACATGACATCAGTGTAAATAGATATATACAACATCGAAATATCTGTGTGTTCAAAAGGGATAATTCTCCTTTCATTTGTTATATTGAATTTTGCATACAAATTTGACACTTAGCTGAGATGATAAAATGCTTTTTAGTATTTTAAAGGTGCAACAAAAAGTGATTAATTTTATAATTGTAATTTTGTAATTTAATGTAATATTTTTTAAAGACATTATTCTACTTGAACATTAGGATGTTACAATCGATTTAGTAGCACTGATTTTTAAATAAGATATACGTGTCACTTTTAGTGATAATTTCAGGAATGTATTGTTAGAGTTTTATCTTAGAAGAGGAAACGTTTATTTAAGGCTCAAGGTTTCCTAGGTTCCATCCATGTTGGGCAAAGTCCATTGTTCTGGACCTGAGTGTGATGCAGTGAATCATGGTAGAAGGGCATGGCAGAGGATGTTGTTCAGTTAATTGCAGTCAGAGAGAGAGAGGACTGGGGGGAGGGGGGGCATCAGCTCAAGAACGTGAGAGTGAGTGAGAGCACAAGAAGATATAATCCTAAAGGGCATAGCCCCAGTGATCTACTTATTCCAATCACATTCCATTGGCCTACAGTTACCACCCAGTAATCCTTTCAATTATTCCATCAAATGGACTCTCATAATCTAATCATTTCACCTCTGAATATTCTTACTTCGCCTAACACATGAGCTTTTCAATGGATACCTCATATCCAACCATAACAAGCTTTAATCAGTTTCTATTTATACTTTTATACTTTATTTTTGCTGTCAAAAAAGTAATTTTAGGGTACTATATGTATCTCTGCATGGTTTTATAACATGTTATACAGATGTGCTAGAATTTATTGAAATATTCTTCTAAGAATATATAAAATATTTTGATTTCTTTGTTATTCTAAATAACCCACTTGAACTTTTTTTGTTTCCTTTGGCCAACTTGCAGGATTCAACATAATTAAGTCAAAGGATATTCACATTTTTAAAAGGATCTTTATATATATAAAATGCTTAACAAAAGTGTTTTACCAATTTACATTACCCTGCAAAAAGAAATTAGGTCATCTAAATTGGGACATAAAACTGTATATGGTTAAATATTTCTATTTTATAAACTGTGTGCAACCAAAATTATGCTTTTTAGATATTAAAATTTAAAGATAAGAACAATTTTGGCATGTTTTCAAAGTAATACTTTGGTTATGGATGTAGCTTAGTGATAGAGTCCTAGCCTATCACTCAGGAAGCCCTGGGTTTGATCCCAGCACCATACACACATACACACACACACAAATAATAATAATACTGACTTTCCAAACTAAAACATAATAATAGGATATTTTATATACTAGAAAGCTGTCATTTTGGAATGAATACATATTTTGTGTCTGCTGCACATGTGTTTTAAACATATTTTATACATAAATACAAAATATATTTCTATATATATACTATAGATATATCTATGCATAGGCATACAGTCATTTCTGCATTTTTATTAGGTATATGTATTTTATATTTTTTGTGCTGAACTGTATTGTTTGATTACAACCTAAGTCATATGCAAGAAGAACATAAGTGTGTTGTGAATAATATATACTTGATGTCTAGATTCTGTGAGAAAGAAAGGCATAGAAAGAGAAGATAGAAGTGTGTGTACATATGCATGTGCAAACTACTTGAAAAGGAGTTGTTGTCCTTGCCATAAACAATTGTAGATACTGCATAGACATTTGAACTTTTTAAGAAATATTAGAATATTTTTTTCTAAACTGTCAAATTTTATTTCATACATCAGAAAAATAGTGTTATATTTTAATTCCTTAATAAGGAGATTTCATTAAATTTGTGCATTACTCTTATTTAACAATATTTTCTAGTATTAAATTAACTTTGACTTTCATATACATTTTTAAAAGCAGTCTAGTAATTAGTATAATATTGTTTGTATGAGTTTTAGTCAAAACATGATTAGTTATACCAATAGTTTATCTCCCAAATCATCTTAAACTTAATTTTCTTCATAGTTACATACAATTGGGATGCTTAATATTTGTGAAAGTAATAATGACTGACTGTTATGTTTTCTAGTTTCTTTTAAAAACCTTAGGTTTTGCAGTGGTACAGTTTTGAGGTGAAAAGTTATAAATGTACCTTCCATCCTCTTTAGTAGTCTGAATATTTTGCATCCAGCCATAAGAAGCGCCTGAAACCTCTAATCGAAATCAAAGGTTACACCACAGGTGTGCAATATCTCTAATTTGTCTTGGAATAATGCAGTACCTTCCCTTGAGTGCTGTGATTAAATTCATTCTAGTTTGTTCAGTTAATGAGAATAGCACATCTTAACCCATAGAAGATATTCTCTCTTTATAGCATTATGACTCTCAGCAGATTAGCATCATTATCAGGGAATAATATTTAGTAAATGAATGCATGTGAGTGGGACTAGTCTAGGATATCCTATGCATTAAATCACAATAGCATATTTCTTGACCTTCAGCATATGACTTTCCAAACTATAGGAATTTTTCAGGTATGTGTCCAGATGCAGTTAAATATATACCATGAAACTAAAGGGCAAACTGAAATTTAGGGCCAACTGAAATAATTTGTTCTCAACACTCAGATGGAGATAAATATAGGCAACATTCTGAAAAAATGCAAAGCCAGTAATAATAGATACATTATCTCTTGTTGGGTGAGTTCAGTGAATATTTCCACACTTTTTATACTTGTGATTCTGGTGTGGTGAGTTATTTGAAAGAATGGTTTCTTATTGCTTGTATAGAGATAGTGTATTCTGTGGTAATGCACCGAGGATAACAAGTATATGAAATATGGGTTCCAAAGCATGTTGGCAAAGTTTAGATATGTGTAGAGTGGAATGTAGTTCAGGAGATAATTAACCAAGCTCTGGTATTACATCAATGTGGTTCAAATTGTGGCAACATCATCTGTGACTTTATGCAGCTGCCTGAATTTTCCTTTAGATTCTTCATATGTAAAATGAATGTTGATAAACATTGCTTTCATGAAAAATTTGTGTAAATTTTAAAATGATAATGATGTATATAATATATTTACAATATAGTAAAGCCTCGACAAAAGGTAGTTGTTGATATTGCTTTAATTATTTAATTTACTAAAAGTTTCTGAATTACTCATTTAATTAATCATATATTTTTCTGTCACTTCACTGTCATTAGACATTTTTCTATTCTTTTCTGTTTCACCTGATTGGAAATCATCTTACTGAATATGTCTGGAATTGTTGCTGAACCCACTATATTCCCTGGATAGAGTATCTGTAAAGTTGAACCACTAAAGATAGTTTGTTCCACCAACTCACTTTTCTATAACCCCCTGCCGTCTCCTAGACCAAAAATCTCATACCTTATTCTAGCCCTGTCTCTCTTCCTGCAGTGCCATGAATGCAATGGCTTATTTTATTCCTGCCTTGCTATTTTGTATAGGATTGCTATAGTCAGTGTGCAATGGCAAAAAGATAGTCAGGGCAGTGGATAAAAATACAGATTGGAGGACAGTCCAAGAACAGGAAGATATCTAGGCAAGTGAGCAATTATTGAGGAAGAGACTCATAAGGAGATAAGTATAGCTTCTAGCAGCAAAGGGAACACAAAATCAGGGCTGAAGGGGCTGGGGCTATGTCTCAGTGGTAGAGTACTTGTCTCACATGTGTGAGACCCTGGGTTCCATCCTCAGCACCACATAAATAGGTATTGTGTCCACCTACAACTAAAAAATTTTTTTTTTTTTAAATCAGGGCTGAAAATAAGGAATCATTTTAAATACTCTATATTGGGGATTCCAGTAGCAGATAATGGAGAACCAACCATGAGCACTGGATTCAGAATTAGACTTCTAAAAACATTGATGAAGCAATAAGAGACACTGAAAAAGAAATAGGTCTGTTAGTATTAAAGTATCAAGCTGAGTTACATCCATCCATCCAGTCATTCATTCAACCTCTGCTGATCACCTGCTCAGTTGGCCAGGTACTGAAGAACCAGAGAGTTCTGGAATTAAAGTAGTTAACAAGATATTCAAGGTCTTTATCTCCTTCTTTGTGAAACTTCATTTAGAGATATCATTCAAGGGTCCCCATCTTAGAAGAATGAAGGTGGATTCCAAAGATTAGGACCAGGGAATGGTTTAAACAGTGGGCTACTGGACCAGTAGCAACATTTACTTGTCCTCAATTTATGTATGTAGAGGATCCTGAACTTTTATGTTTTCTCAGTCTTGGGACAAGACTGGTCCTGGAGGAAGGGATAGTAGGGGAAGTGGGAATGGCGTGTTGAAGTAACTTTGTATGTAATGGTTAAGGAACAATAGGCAAGGGGTATGTAGATCACAGTTGAAAAACCAAAAGTCTTGAGACTGATGGATTTCTAAAATAAAAAATACTACACAAGAAGGCAGGTTCCGGGAAAGTTTCCACAATTAATAAAAGTTGCCAGAATCAAGCATAGATAGTAGTTTGAAAAATGTACATCAGAACTAGTACTGGGAGTACTTTTATAATATAAATGTGAGCAAACTATACTGGATTTAGGTAAGAATGGTGGGATAATATGAAGAAGAGAAAGTTTTGGGATAGGAGAGAAGTGCATATGGAGGAATGATTATTGCTTCTGGATATATTGGAGTGAATAGTTCAGAATCTTTATTCATAAACAGGACACTCGTGGCCCTGGTGCTTGGCATGATGGTGATAGGATTAAAGTCAAGGTTTCAACATACATTCAAGAATGTGTAAAGATATTTTGTTAGTTTGACTAGCAGCTGCTAATTGAATAATTTCTCTTAACTCATCCCTGCTTCCTTATCTGGACCTTCTAATTAAATTTTGGACGTCTTAGAATTTATTTTTTGTCATGGCCAAAACCTTATGCACTTAGGTATTTCTCTTTTTTATCTTCTTTATTGAATATGCTGAGTTTATTTCAAATGCCTCTGTAGAGTACCTACAGAAAAGAAATATTAGAAATATTATAAAAGGGGATAAATTTTATGAGCATTAATTTAAGATACAATGGAAGTCATTTTCTAACAACATATTTAGTTTGCAATAAGCTAGTAGCATATTAACTCTAGAATGGCAATTTTGAAAAGGGAATTCCATGAGCAAAGAAAAAAATACTGGAAAGGTACCAGTAGAATCAGAAATTATGTTTTTTTTTAATATTTATTTATTTGCTTTTTAGTAGTACACAATGCATTTGTTCATTCGTGGTGCCGAACCCGGGCCGCGCACGTGCTAGGCGAGCGCTCTACCACTGAGCCACAACCCCGGCCCCCAGAAATTATGTTTTAAAAGTGCACAAGAAAGGCAATTACCAGTGTCCAAATAAGAAATGGCAGTAATAGGAAACTTATATTTCTGTGTATTTAAAATTTAATAAATTATAAAATTGGTGTTCACTGTTTAAAATTGATTTTTTTTTTTTTTTTTTTTTTTTTTTTTTTTTTTTTGGTACAGGGGGTTGAACTCAGGGGCACTCGACCACTGGGCCACATCCCCATCCCTTTTTGGTATTTTATTAGAGACAGGGTCTCACTGAGTTGCTAAGTGCCTCACCATTGCGGAGGCTGGCTTTGAACTCTTGATCCTCCTGCCTCAGCCTCCCAAGTGTTGGGATTACAGGCGTGCACCACCACGCCCGGCTATTAAAATCAAATTTTTGAGATTAAACTTAAAGCAGGATATTATTAAATGTAACAACAACCTTCTAAGCAAAATGACCCTTGGATTTCTCAGATTCCCCTTGCTGCTTTAATTGGAATGATTGAGATAGTGCTGATAGGTTCACATTTGGGTACATTTAGTTAATTTGCATATTAACAGTAGCACTACATCATGTGGTTCATTCATTACAACAGAATGTTTACTAAAATATTATGCTGGAAAGTATTTACTATTAAGAAATAATGCAAAAAAATGTGGGTAAGCAAAAACATTTTAGGGCATACCTTAGTCCAGGAAGGTTTGTACTCCAGAAAACTGCATGCACACTTGCTATTTGTTCCTTGAGCTTAGTTCATTGTTTCCAACATTTTGTTGTGCAGGATGACTGTGAAATGACTTGCAGGATTTAAAACTCAACTGTGTACATAATATCAATAAATATAGGGATTACCCTGGCTAATATTGACCATCCTTTATTTTTCCTATTCATATTGATTTTGAAATATCACTACAGTGCAAGATTCCATTCAACTGTCTGTGGTTGGGGTACAAAAATTTTTGTTTGATCCTAATACAAGTGAGTGCCATTTACAGAGAGTATTTTTATACATGTGGCTGTCCAAATGCTTAAATATCTCTATGCTAATAATAGAATCATTGATGTATTTACATCAAGTAAATAGTAAGAAACAATTTTGAAATGTATTAAGTAGCATTCAGAGAAACATGGGAACTTCTTACCCACTAAATGCTGACCCAAATTTGTTCTGTTTCCCTGTGAGACTGACAAATTTTGAGTTTAGTATGGTATATCAGTTAGTGTCAAGTTAACAGGTGAAAAGCCATTCTAGTTATTTCAACAGAAAAATTAATTTAACATGATAAATTAAGATCTAGGTATTTTTTTTTTTTTAATTAAACACAAAGTAGGTACCACTCCTGGGTCTGGATAAAAAGAGAAAAGATTATGGTTACTAAATAGAAATTTGAGGGCGGTGGAACTCAAACTTAGAAAAGTAGGGAACACTACCTGGCTGGTGCTGGTGTCTCTGAGATACCAGGAAGGGTCCAAAGAGACTGAGTCCCAGACCTCTCCAGCCAGGTGGTGCTGGTGTTTCTGTGGCAGGTATGCAATGAAACTGGTTCTGTAATTGTTGAAAAACAACTCAAACTGGATCAATAGATGTTACTAAAAAGAGTGCCACTGAGGCATGAAGGAACCAGTCTGGAGTTCTGCTAATATGGACGGCAAGTCCACAGGAAATGAGTAGGAATGAGTAAGTCCTTAGAAACAAGTAGGAATAAGTCCTTTCTCACTCTTCCAGTCTTGCAGTCTCCCTGTAGTGTTTCCTACTTCCAGATCCTAACAAGTAGTCAGTTTGAAAAGCAGAAATAGAGTTTGAGGTGTCTAAGCCACAGCATCACAGCTAGAGTATAAAAGGGTGGGTGGGTGTGATTTTGAGGGAAAAAAAAGTCTCTACTCAGCAAAAATGCCAATATTTCTGTGCTGAGAAATCTGGAAAAGAAAATAATTCTTAAATATTTTCACTGAATTATAAGGATAAAGAAGGACAAAAACAACATTTAAGGTAAGGCAATAAGGAAATGCTTTATATTAAAATATTTTTGTAGTGTGTTAATAATAATTAGATTAAATTTAATATTTCCATTAAAGTGTGATTTTTCAACATCTCCTTCATGATTACAAAATTATGTTTAAATAAGTATTTTCAAAAGATGTGAATTATTACTTAACACCTAATAATTGTTGCTTACTATTGAATATTTGGACATTGTAAAATGACAATATGACATACTTATTTCTGAGAGTGTTAAAAAATATATAACATATTCATAAATGGATTTAGAAGTAATAATTTTGTTCTCTCTAAAAAAACAAACTGCTTCAAATGGTTTAAGAACTATTTGCAATGTTATCTTTAAAATATTCTAAAGCCAAGATAAAGCAAGTGGGCTAAAATTCCTTTTGCTTCAATTGTATTATTTAGAACTAACTTCAAAGAAGAATTTTAGTAAATGTTCAGATTACCTAAAAGGCTTTTTTTTCTCACATACAGTTCAAAGAGGTAGACTGCTACTGGCATCTACCATTCCTAGCTGTACTTATTCTGATATATTTTGCCAATTTCCTTCATGGTTTGTGCTTTATACACATTTGTATTCATAAGTAATTCACTCTAATATCTTAAATTGTTTTAAAAAATAATTGTGTAGAATTATCAGATTTCAAGATAGAAATAAATCTTACTCTATTTAGTTGATCCAGTTTAACTAGAATTATACCATAGACCCAGAATTTTTGAGTTAGAAGATGACATATGAATAGGAAAAATAAACATTTAAAAAGAAATTAAAAGACTATGTAATATGCACTACCACATGGCTATATATAATGTGCTTGGGGGCACAAGGAAGAAAAGATATTTTACTTGCCTAGTGACATATTGGAGTTGGAACTGATTTTAACTATTTCCTTGAAAATAAAAAAAAATTTTTTTCTTCCAACATGGATACAACAGAGCATTCAAATCCATCTTTTCCAGTCATCGAACACATTCTATATGCAATGTGTTAGATGTTAAGATTACTGAGCTGAAAAAGATGTATTTACTTTGTTGGAACTTCTAGCCTATTGGCTAATTAGAAAAAAAAAAAATGCTGGGTAGTGGGAAGTCATAAACCAGTTGTGTTCAGGAACTAGTGAGTAGTTTGGTATGACTGAGGTGTAGATTTTGGAGGGATTGGCACTTGGCAACTAATTAAAAAGAAGGCAGAAAGAAGACTATGGATAGAATGTGGATAGATGATGGCTACTGAGATAAACATGTTTTTTAAAAATAGAAAGGTATTTTTAGATTTGTACTTTTAACTTTAGGCATTTTTGTGAAGTTAGATGTGTATGGGGCGATTACCAGTGGGGAGGTCAATTATATTATGTATATTTAAAAGGGAGAAGAGGAATGAATGCTTAAACAAAGACAGTGGCTGCTGCAATACATGTAGAACATTGTGAAATTCTTTGTCTTTCAGTAGTAGGTGTGGAAATGAAATTATCTCAGAGGTAAATGACAAGATGACATGGCAGTTTTGTACAATGGGAATAGGGCTAAAGTTCCTGATTTTCTGGTAAATATTCTTTTCATGGTGTCATGCCTCTTGTCCAGCCTGTTAAAATGGAAAAGATCATCCATATTAGGAATTAACCTTCCGAAAATAACGCAAAAATGAAAATACCGAACTTAACCAAATTATATCATTCTTTCTAAATGTAGGATACATATCAATTTATAGTAAATTAAGATAAATTTGAAGCCAAAGTAACTGCTGTTCATTCATTCACTAATTATTGAATGAACCACTTCTAGGTGTTAAGAACCAACATTAATGAAGGTGGATATTCATGATGATCTTTACATGGGATTGGCATAGAATGGGAAACAAAGTGATGATAATTTGTGGGTGGGAGGGGTGCTGCAGAATTGTCTAACCTTTTATGAAGCTGAAAGTCAAAACTAGCAAATCAGGAATACAAGCTGTGATGAGGGTCAAGAGTCTATATGTAGATGATGACACTGCCTCCCCTAATGTTTTTTATCACCACAGGTTTCCCTGAGGGCCAAATGTGTTTGACACTGTCCCTGGCATTAATGCACACCATCTATACCTGAATGCCCTCTGCTTTACAAATTTTTACTGAAAGGAAAATAGTAGACTTTTAGTTATTCCTCTGGCTGCAAAATATATAGGAAGGATAATTATAAGATTTGCAGGAATGAAGAGACCTGATGCACAAGGATATCATGACATAAGCAAATGATTCAGGAGTTTATATGAATGAAAATATTGCAGATTTATTTCACCCTGCCTTATTGCTTTTCTTTCACTATTAGAGATTAAAAGTAGCTTCTGGTATTATATCATTTAAAAATATGTAAGTTTCTATAAACAAGTGGTATAGTAACTCACAACTTTATTAAAGAATTTCTAAAGTAATGAATAGAGATCCCCTGCTTGTTTTGCTAAGCAGCTACAAGACAACCATAATATGTTCTATAATACCATTTAGGTAATTTATTGTCTGAATTCTAATAGTAATCAAAATCTCCATAAAGTGACAGACATGGATCCTAACATTCTGATCTGAAGTCAAAGATTCATTTAAGCAGTTTAGCATTTCATTATTAAAAACATAATCCAATCAATCTAATACTTAAAGCCTATTGTTAGAGTGATTTATTTCTTGATCATTTTAGTGTATTGTTACTAAATGTGCTACAAATTTCAATGCCTAATTATGTTGAACCCAAACTTACTTTAATTATCTCATATTCATTAAGTATTGTATTTAAATTATGAACAGGAAATGATGGTTTTGTTTAAAGTATATTCACCTATTAGGTAAAATAAGCTCTATTCCAATCACATAGGAAAATGTCATTTTGGAAGTTTTTTTTTTTTCTTTTGTTTTTTGTTTTTTTTTTGTTTTTTTTCCATGTGTGCCAGATATTCTTTCTATTTCAAACTGACCCCAAGTTCAGAGTGTTATGGATGAAAACAAGGCCAGAGAAGAAAGTAGTAAGTAGAAAACACATTTCAAGTCACGAATAATTGGCAGAACACTACTACTTATTGATTGGTCTTCAAAGATAGTGGAAGGCAGACAACATTCCTGAGAACATTTGTAAATAGGTGTAAGCATCTTTAAAAATAAACTGATTTTTAACTGATACATAAAAACAGAAATATCACATGTACTTATGAGATATCAAATGCTGTTTTGTTATGTGTACATATTGTGTTATGTTTAAATCAAGATAAACATCTATTTTTTCAATCATTTATCTTTATAGTTAATCATTCAGAATACTTTCTTCTAACTTTTTGTAAGTCAAACTAATTGGAAAAAATTTTATGTATTTAGTGAAGGGTGCATGGTAAGATAATTATCTTGCAAATTGAAGTATAGTCCTGCTTAAAAAAAGAGTCCCATTTAAAATACTAAGTTTGATCCATGAAGGAATACTGAATCTACTTGCAAAAGAAAGTGGAGAGATGCAACTTAGAATCCATATCTTTGCTGTCCCCAGTAGATATTTCTCTATATTCAGGTAATATACACTAGCTATTAACCAAGATAAAACAACAGAAAATTACTATGGAGAATTGGATTAAAGGACAAAAGTATAGTACAATAGAGAGCTAAAGAGTGGGAAATGGATGATGGTTTCCTGACAGAAATAGACTAAGTGTGGAAGCAAGGGGAAGAAGTTGATTTCTTAGTAAATTCCCAACAGTACTCACTGATACTGATGCTGTACCCCATTACTATGTATCCAGTATCCTCCAGGAGAAATCGAATGCCCTTATTACCAGAATTGCAGGGGGATGTCTGTTTTTCAGGTTAGGATTTCCTAATGCTCATCTGGAAGGAGGACTTGCATGCAAGTGATTTATTAACAAAGTGTTTCCAGGGATGACAATTAAACAAGCAAAAAAAGTAGAATAAGATTGAGGAAGAAATCACACAAGGGGCAATTACAGGTGAAGTCCCAGCCTTAGGCTGGTTCTCTAGGAATAAGCTGTGTCCAACCTGTGCTTCAGAATTTGTGACAACTTGAAGCATAGGAGCTGGGCTTTGGTATTCCCATATTAGTCAGTCATCAGTTTAAGACCATCCTGAGTTCACATAAACACCAAGGCACTCCCAGATCATTGTTCTTTTGGGAAAGCAGCTTTCACAGACTGAAGACAGTCGTCCAAAGCAATGCAGGTGCAGATTTTTTAAAAGTAAAGCTCACAAAAGCCAGGGGATAGGCATACAGAAATGTTACTGGAATTTAGTGGATCAGGGTGGATGTGTCTGCATTTTTTGTTATAATCTCCAAACTGCTAACTTTTATATTGACCTTAAGTTTTAGCAGTTATCTGAAGGATTAATTTTAAAATATCTTTAAATATACTACAGATAAAATTGTAGGAGCAACATATTTAATATAAATAAAAAATTCAGAATTGCAGCATTGTAAAAAATGCTAATAGTTCAAATGGGGTAGTGTTCCTGCTACTTAATTTTACATTTGTGTGTGACCAAATAGTGTTCCAAAGAGTGTATTTAAACACATGTTTAGAAGAATTCAAAATGATAGTCACGAGACTCTCGGGTAAGGGATCTATTTTTTTTTTTATTCAAAGTTGCTGCATTTACAATAGTAGTATGCATTATAATTCATAATAAACACATAGAGCATCGTTTTACAAAACAAGGTTTGTATATAATGTATATTCATACTATTCGAGACTTCAATCTTGCATTTAGGATAATGATATCCATCTTATTATACCACCTTTTCTTCCCCCCATACTCCCCTTGCCATCTCCCTTCTCCTCCCTCCCCTTTGACCATTCTAGTGTTCCTCTAATCTTCCTATGTACCCCGACCCAACACCACTGTGGATCAGCCTCCTTATATCAGAGAAAACATTTGGTATTTGGATTTTTAAGATTGACTAACTTCACTTAGCATTATATTCTCCAACTTCATCCATTTACCTGCAAATGCCATTATTTTATTTTATTTTATTGCTGATTTAAATTCCATTGTGTATATGTACCACATTTTCTTTATCCATTTATCAACTGAGGGACATCTAGGTTGGTTCCACAATCTAACTGTTGTGAATTGTGCTGCTATAAACATTGAAGTGGCTGTGTCACTGTAATATGCTGTTTTTAAGTCCTTTGGGAATAGACCCAGGAATGGGATGGCTGGGTCATAGGGTGGTTCCATTCCCAGTTTTCCAAGAAATCTCCACACTGCCTTCCATAACGATTGCACCATTTTGCAGTCCTACCAGCAATGTGTGAGTGTGCCTATTTCCCCGCATCCTCTCCAACATATATTGTTGTTTGTGTTCTTAATGGCTGCCATTCTGACTGGAGTAAAATGAAATCTTAGAGTAGTTTTGATTTGCATTTCTCTAATTGCCAGCGATGTTGAGCATTTTTTCATGTATTTGTTGATTAATTGTGTATCTTCTTCTGAGAAGTGTCTTTTCAATTCCTTAGCCCATTTGTTGATTGGGTTATTTGGTTTTTTGTTTTTTTTTTTTTTTTTTTTTTTTTTTGAATTAAGTTTTTTTGAGTTCTTTATATATTCTAGAAATTAGTGCTCTATCTGATGTGCATGTATTAAATATTTGTTCCCAAATAGTTGGCTCTCTATTCAACTCACTGATTGTTTCTTTTAACGAGAAGAAGCTTTTTAGTTTGAATCTATCCCATTCATTGATTCTTGATATTAATTCTTGCACTACAGGATTCTTATTAATGAACTTGGGGCCTAATCCAACATGTTGGAAATTGGAGCTCTCTTTTTCTTCTATTAGGCGTATTGTCTCTGGTCTAATTCCTAGGTCCTTGATCCACTTTGAATTGAGTTTTGTGCATGGTGAGAGATAAAGGTTTAATTTCATTTTGTTGCATATGGATTTCCAGTTTTCCCAGCACCATTTGTTGAAGAGGCTATCCTTTCTCAACTGTACATTTTTGGCGACTTTGTCTAATATAAGATAGCTGAAATTATATGTATTAATCTCTGTGTCCTCAATTCTGTACCATTGGTCTACTGGTCTGTTTTGGTGCCAATTCCATGCTGTGTTTGTAACTATTGCTCTATAGTATAATTTAAAGTCTGGTGTGGTGATGCCACCTGCTTCGCTTTTCTTGCTAAGGATTGCTTTGGCTATTCTGGGTCTCTTATTTTTCCAGATGAATTTCATGGCTGCTTTTTCTATTTATTTGAGGAATGTCATTGGGATTTTGATTGGAATTGCATTGAATCTGTATAATGCTTTTGGTAGTATGGACATTTTGACAATATTAGTTCTACCTATCCAAGAACAAGGTAGGTCTTTCCATCTTCTGAAGTCTTCTATAATTTCTATATTTAGTGTTCTATGGTTTTCTTTATAGAGGTCTTTCACCTCTTTCATTAAGTTGATTCCCAGGTATTTTATTTTTGTTGATGCTATTGTAAATGGGGTAGTTTTCATCATTTCCCTTTCAGAGGATTTGTCACTGATGTACAAAACTGCCTTTGACTTATGGGTATTGATTTTGTATCTTGCTACTTTGCTGAATTCATTTACTAGTTGTAAAAGTTTTCTGGTAGAGATTTTTGGGTCTTCTAGGTATATTATCATGTCATCAGCAAATAGTGCTAATTTGAGCTCTTCTTTTCCTATCTGGATCCCTTTAATTTCTTTCGTCTGTTGAATTGCTTTAGCCAGAGTTTAAAGTACTATGTTAAATAGCAGTGGTGAAAGGGGGCATCCCTGTCTTGTTCTAGTTTTGAGAGTAAATGCTTTCAATTTTTTCCATTTAAGATAATGTTAGCTTGGGGCTTTGCATAAATAGCTTTTATGATGTTTAAATATTTTCCTATTATTCCTAGTTTTTCTAGTGTTTTGAACATAAAGGGGTGTTGTATTTTGTCAAATGCTTTTTCTACGTCTATTGAGATGATCATATGGTTCTTATCTTTAAGTCTATTGATGTGATGTATTATGTTTGTTGATTTCTGAATGTTGAACCAACCTTGCATCTCTGGGGTAAACCCCACTTGATCGTAGTGCTCTATCTTTTTGATATTTTTTTATTCAATTTGCCAGAATTTTGTTGACGATTTTTGCATCTATGTTCATTAAAGATATTGGCCTGAAGTTTTCTTTTTTGGTTGTGTCTTTGCCTGGATTTGGAATTAATTTAATATTGGCCTCATAGAAAAAGTCTGGAGAGCTCCCTCTTTTTCTATTTCTTTAAACAAGTTGAAGAACATTGGTATTAGTTCTTCTTTGAAGGTCTTGTAGAACTCGGCTGTGAACCCATCAGGACCTGGACTTTTTCTTGATCGTAGCTTTTTGATGATGTCTTCTATTTCCTCAATTGAAGTTGATCTGTTTAAATTGTGTATAGCCTCCCGTTCTAGTTTGGGCAATTCGTTTGACTCTAGAAATCTGTCAATGCATTCAGTATTTTCTATTTCATTAGAGTACAAGTTTTCAAAGTAACTTCTAATTATCTTCTGTATATCTGCAGTGTTTTTTTGTGATATTTCCTTTTTCATCATGGATGTTAGTAATTTGAGTTTTTTCTCTTCTTCTTTTTGTTAGCATCATTAAGGGTCTGTCAATTTTATTTATTTTTTCAAAGAACCAACTTTTGGTTTTGTCAATTCTTTGAATTGTTTCTTTAGTCTCAATTTCATTAATTTCAGCTCTGATTTTAATTATTTCCTGTCTTCTACTACTCTTAGTGTTGATTTGTTCCTCTTTTTCTAGTGCTTTGAGGTGTGATATTAAGTCATTTATTTGTTGTTGTTGTTTTTTTTTTTTTTCCTTTTAAGGAATGAACTCAGTGCAATGAATTTTCCTCTTACTACTGCCTTCATAGTGTCCCAGATATTTTTTAATATTTATTTATTTGCTTTAGTTGTATACAATGCAATGCATTTATGTTTACGTGGTGCTGAGGATTGAACCCGGGCTGTGCACATACTAGGCGAGCATTCTACTGCTGAGCCACAATCCCAGCCCAGTGTCGCAGATATTTCTATACAACATATCTGCATTTTCATTTACATCTAGGAATTTTTTAATCTCCTCTTTCATGTCTTCTTCAACCTGTTGTTCATTCAGTAGCATGCTGATTAGCTTCCAGTTTTTAGAGTATTTTTTTTGTTTGTTTGTTTCTTGTTTTGTCATTGATTTCCAATTTCATCCCATTATGGTCTGATAGAATGCAGGATAGTATCTCTACATTTTTATATCTGCTGAGATTTGCCTTGTGGCATAATATATGGTCTATTTTGGAGAAGGTGCCATGTGCTGCTGAGAAGAAAGTGTATTCACTCACTGAGGATAAAATATTCTGTATATGTCTGTTAGGTCTAAGTTATTAATTGTTTTAATGAGACCTACAGTTTCTTTGTTTAGCTTTTGTTTAGATGATCTATCCATTGGTGAGAGAGGTGTGTTGAAGTCCCCTAGAATAATTGTGTTGTGGTCTATTTTACTCTTGAACATGAGAAGAGTTTGTTTGATGAATGTAGGTGCCCCATTATTTGGGGCATATAGATTTATAATTGTTATATCTTGTTGATGAATGGTTCCCTTAAGTAGTAAGACATATCCATCATTGTCCCTTTTGATTAACTTTGGCTTGAAGTGTACCTTATTTGACATGATAATGGAAACCCCTGCTTGCTTCTGCAGCCCATGTGAGTGATAAGACTTTTCCCATCCTTTCACCTTCAGTCTATTGATGTCTTTTTCTATGAGGTGGGTTTCTTGGAGCCAGCAAATTGTTGGGTCGTTTTTTTTTTTTTTTTTTTTTGTTTTGTTTTGTTTTGTTTTGTTTTTTTAATCCAGTCTGACAATCTGTGTCTTTTGAATGGTGAGTTTAGGCCATTAACATTCAGGGTTATTACTGAGATGTGATTCTTATTCCCATCCATTTTTATTTGTTTATGGTATTTAACTCGATTTGTTTTCTCCTTTGGTTGGTATTTCCTTTAGTTTAATATCTCCCTTTGTTGATTTTCATTGTTATTATTCTTTACTTCTTCGTAGAATATTTTACCCAGGATGTTCAGAAGTGCTGTCTTTCCGGTTGTGAAATCTTTTAACTTTTGTGTGTCGTGGATGGTTTTTATTTCATCTTCAAATCTAAAGCTCAATTTTGCTAGGTATAAGATTCTTGGTTGACATCCCTTTTCTTTAAGATCTTGAAATATGCTATTCCAGGATCTTCTTGCTTTTAAGGTCTGGGTTGAAAAATCTGAACATAGTCTGATTGGTTTCCCCCTATATGTAATCTGCTTCCTTTCTCTTGTGGCTTTTAATGTTCTCTCCTTGGTCAGTATATTAGGCATTTTCATTATACTGTGTCTTGGTGTGGATCTGTTGTGATTTTGTATGTTTGGTGTTTGGTAAGCCTCTTGCACTTGGTTTTCCGATTCATTCCTCAAGTTTGGAAAATTTTCTGCTATTATTTCATTGAATATATTACTCATTCCTTTAGCTTGGAACTCTGCACCTTTCTCCACCCCAGTCACTCTTAAATTTGGTCTTTTTATGTTGTCCCATATTTCTTGAATGTTCTGTTCTTGACTTCTTACAATTTTTGCTGTTTAATCTACATTTTTCTCCCGGATATATATTTTTGTCTTCATTATCTTAGGTCCTTTCTTCTAAGTAGTCTAATCTGTTGGTGATGCTTTCAATTGAACATTTAGTTTGGTTTATTGCTTCTTTCATTTCCAGAATTTCTGTTTGGTTTCCCTTTAGAACCTCTATCTCCTGATTGAAGTAATCTTTTCCTTTCTGTATTTGTTTTTGGAGTTCTTTGTCAAAATGATCTTTTACCACTTGTATTTGCTCCTTTATATCATTTTTTAGTTAATTCTTAAGTTCCATAAACATTTGGAATATGTAATTTCTGAATTCCATCTCTGGCATTTGGCCAACTGTGCTTGCCATGGAATCTTCTGAGGACATATGTTGATTTGTTTGAGTCACTTTCTTCCCTTGTTTCTTCATATTGCTTGTGTGATTTTTCTTCTAGCACTGTGGAGCCTCGACTATTTCATTTTTACCATAAATCCTTATGATGCTCCTGTAGTACAATGTTATCAGATCCCCTTATAAATACTTGACACTTTAAAACCAAACACTTACTATTCAGATAATCCCAGTTTGATTACAATGTACGGATTTAGTTAACTAAGATATTGTCTCCAATTTACTGTGTATGTTTGTGATGGGTTTTATAATTTTAAGTGTTGCACACAGGTGATAAGTTTCGGAAGAAGGAAGTAAGGGTATTGGGTTGATCTTTCTTAGGAAGTGTGAAAAGAGAATTCTATGGAAGTGGATTAATATCATCAGACAAGAGAGGAAAGAGAGTGAACGATTTAGTGGAAAGACCGGTTTATATATACGCCAAACTTATGCAACCATTGAGAGAAGAAAAAAAGAAAGGTGGAAAAGCAAAAAAGAAAAGAATAAGAAGAAAGAGGAGAAAAAATAGAGAGATGACAAAGAAGTAGGGATCAGTGTAAAAGAGAGGAAAGAGAAAGTGATAAAAAAGGAGAGAGAGAATAAATTATATATAACACCACTTTGCTGTATAATTTAGTTGTCCCAGTTCTCAAAACCCCAATTTCTGTGTATAACTTGTTTTCGCCTCTGTTGAGAATGCAATGGCAGGGTATAAATAGGAAAGATGAGGGAAGAAGAAAGGGGACAAAAGTGAGAAGGAAAAAAGAAAGAAAAGAGGAATAAAAGCGAACAAACAAAAAACCCACAATCAAACAACAACAGCCACAAAAAAGGAAAACTAAAGTCGAACCCAGGAACAAATCTCAGGAACAGATCTCAGTGAAAAGCACCCTGTTGAGTCCTTCTATTTTTTCCCTTCAAAGTTAAGCCAGTTGTCCCGGATCACGTCCAGGCAATTACGGAGAACCTGGGAAGCTTGCAGACCTGGGCATGTTCTCCTGCTGCCCTGGTGTGGGATCGCCTTTCTGCATTTGGCGAGCTGGGAAAGTCTGCAGGTTGGGTCCTACCCGGGAAGCTTGCAGGCTGGGCTTTTTCTGCTGTGGTCCCGCACTGGGATCGCCTCTCTGTGTATGGCCGGCTGGGAAAGTTTGCCAGTGGGGGACTACCTGGAAAGCTTGTAGGCCGGGGCTTTTTCTGCTGGGGTCCCGAGCTGGGATGGTGTCTCCACTGTGCACAGACTGTGGGTAAGGGATCTTTTAATTTTTTCAGTTTCTCAGTCAGTCATATTAGTCAATATGATTTTCCTGAAATCTGAACTGAGACTGTCAGAAATAATGAAGAATAAGATTTTTGATGGTATTTTTCTACTTTCTACTGACTATAGTACCCTCTTAAGACTGATTCTGTATCAGAACCATTGCTAGAGGGGAAGGTAAGCTGTGACTACCATATATCATATTTATCTACTGGTATCCCCTTGTATTTTTCTTAGTTGAAGCTTTCTGGCATATGTGTGTATCTTATTATTTGATTTTAGTTGCTAACATTATTGATTGTAAATCATTTTGACAGAAACTACCTTTTATCTTAAAGTTTAAATGTACCAATAGGCTACTAAGATATGCTGTGTTCATTTAAAACATTAAAGTAATAGTGTAAGTAGTTGAAATGTGCCCAATTTGGTACAAATTAGTTCCCCTATGATACTACACAGTCAGAAAAATGAATTCAACTGAAAGTAGATGAATTGTTCAACAGCTGCAAACTCTGAATATTTATTGAGCATACCCTATGTGCATTTCCTAGTTGTAGTAGGACATAAAAAATAGAATAATATCCAATATCTTCTGGCCAATATTTCATAATCTACTAAGGAAACACACACACACACACACACACACACACACACACACACACTTTAGTTCAAGCCAGACAATGAAGATAATTCCCAAATCAGAAACATGAACACATTACTGAGGGAACACAAGTGCAGTGGAGACTAATGTTTTTTCTCTGAAGTTGCTGATAAAGGAATGATAAGGCAGGAGGGCAACACGAAATAGTTCATTGAAACACTGCCTAAAAATATTAATGGAGAGGAAGAACTTTATAAAGATAAAGCACAAAAATATAAAATTCAGGTGAAGAATAAGGAAGAGCCAATGGCAATTGCGTTTGGAATAATTACTAGCATCATTTGGGACTACAATTCTTTGTACTTGTTTATTTTTCTTTTATTCTAAGTTGTTATATATGAAAGCAGAATGCATTACAATTCATATTACACATATTACACATTTTTACATATCTGTGGTTGTATACAAAGTATATTCACACCATCCGTGTCTTCATACATGCCCTTAGGGTAATGGTATCCATCTCATTCTAATATTTTTTTTTCTCTCTTGCCTCCTCCCTCCCCCTCCCTTCCCATTGGCCTTTCTAGTGCTCCTCTAATCCTCCTATGTTCCCCATCTCAATCCCGCTGTGAATCAGCCTGCTTATATCAGAGAAAACATTCAGCATTTGGATTTTTGGGATTGGCTAAGTTCACTTAGCATCATATTCTCCAACTTCATCCATTTACCTGCGAATGCCATGATTTTATTCTCTTTTATTGCTGAGTAATACTCCATTGTGTGTATATATGTCATTTTCTTTATCTATCCATCTAGTGAAGGGCATCTAGGTTGGTTTCACAGTTTAGCTATTGTGAATTGTGCTGCTGTAAACATTGATGTGGCTGTGTCCCTGTAGTGTGCTGTTTTTAAGTTCTTTGGGTACAGACCAAGGAGTGGGACAGCTGGGTCATAAGGTGGTTCCATTCCCAGTTTTCCAAGGAATCTCCATACTGCTTTCCAGATTGGCTGCACCATTTTACAGTCCCACCAGCAATGTATGAGTGTGCCTTTTCCCCCACATCCTTCCAACATTTATTGTTGTTTTTGTTCTTACTAGCTGCCATTCTGACTGGAGTGGAATGAAATCTTAGACTAGTGAACAGTCACTTCTCAGAAGAAGATATACAATCAATCAACAAATACAGGAAAAAAATGTTCAACATCTTTGGCAATTAGGGCCTATAATCCTTGTTGTACTCTATAAACTGAATTGGACCATGATGAAGGCTTGGGAATTATAGGATGATAAGTTCTTTTTAGAGTTTGTTCTAATTGTCATTTTGGATCTAGTATCGATAAGAATTATAGCACTAGTGTATTTCAATGATGAAAAGAGAACAAGTTGAAGGTAACATGTTTCCTGGCTGAAAAATCTAAAGGATAATGGAGTCATTGGATACATTTGGAAGTATAGATGATGAGAAAACCATGACAGGGAGGTAATGAGTTCTATTTGGAATATGCTCTATTTGATGTTTTGATGGAATTTTAGAGTGAATGGATTGTTGGAATGTGCAATATTTGGCAAATGTCTGACGATATCTGAGTATGGAGGTCAATGTATAAGTTTGATAGCAATGGTAGTGAGAGGGTAATATAGGTAAGATATCAAAGCTAAAGATGATTTTGGAGTAATCATATATAATTTAATCCAAGAAAGGGTGAATGAGTTGACAAAAGGATATTGTATACAGTCAAAGGAATAAAAGACCCAGAATCAAGTTCCAAGCTTTGAAAAAAATTCACATTTGAAATATGTCCTAAAAAGAGAAGCCAACAAACAATACAGGAAAATAACAGTAAAATGTAAAGTATATGTGACCCCATAAAGGAAATAGTTTTTAAGAAGTAGGTGACTACATTGACAAAAGAAAGTTATTAATCAAAATTCAATTAGGGATTAAGAAAAAAAGCCATTTGGATTTCTGGTTGCTTTGATTAGTTTTAAAAGGAAAAAAATATTGGAGTGGTAGACCATAATCTATAAATTCATTCGCACATTCATTTATTCATTCATTCACTATGTCCTTTATTCAAGAGTCATTAAACCATTCTTTAGTGCCTGCCCTTGGGTATAGCATGGGATTAAAGTGAGATTAGAAGTAGATAAACTGGCAGAGGCAACCATAAACTTTTCTCTCCTGAGAAGAATATAAGAGAACAGAAAATCTACATGGAATAATTTTTTAGGGAGTTTCTGGTAGTGGGTTGAAAGCATCCTAAGATTTTAGCAGTGTAAGTTGGAGGGAAAGGAGTAAATCCAGACCAGACATGATAGAATCCTGGAAAATTCAAGTGTAGCTAAGAGGAGATTGAATTCTGGGGGGCAGGGTAGTCTATTAAATAGAAACAATAAGTCAGGGAACCAGGAATAGATACAGTAAAGTAAGGGAAGTATCAGGGTCTCAGTGAAGAAAACTGATTCAGAGCGCTGTGTCTCTTCCAACAAGATCCTAGAATACTTTTCTGGTTTTATACTGCTATATAAAAATACCCCTAATTTCATGCTTAAGATAATATTTCTTTTATTTCATAATTTATAAAATGTATTTATTGGTTATTTTAATTAGACACGATAGTAGAATCCATTTTTATATGCTTATACAAGCACAGAATATATATTATTCTGGTCACATCAGCAGAATTCAGCAGGGTTCAATGACAATTGACATTACTTCATGGTATTTAGCTAGTGGATGTGCTGGTTCAAAGTGGGCAAGACAGCTTCACACTCATGTAGATTGCCTTGGTGGGAATGTCTGAAAGGCTCTGTCAACCAGAGCGGAACACAGGATTTCTCCAGCATGGTGGTTTCAGGTGGCTTCAGGGTAGTCAGTTTTCACACATGGAAGTTTAGGGCCCCCAGAACAAGTATTCTAAGAAATCCATGAAGAAGCCAAAGTTTACTTATAATGATCTAACCACTGAAGACCCTAATATTATATTTGCTGCATTCTGCTAGTCAGACAAGTCGCAAAGATCAGTCCAGCTACAAGGAGAGAAATTGATGCTGTCCCTTGATGGAAGAATGGTCAATGAATTTTGTGGTCAGCTCTAGTCCATCAGAATTGCTGTAAATAATTTCCTCCTGCTATCATTGTTCTCACAGGCATTAAGTGATCTTGCAGGAGGAGAGCATGTCAGTGGCTTTGGCTAATAAGGACCAAAGAAGGCAGGGGTGGCACAATCAAGCTTAGGGAGGAGGATTTGTATTATCAGGAAGAAGAGAGCTACCACTTGGCAGTATAGAATTGATGGTAGACAGGAGTTATTTCTTGAGCCTTAGGAGTTTTATTAAGGAAATCAGTGCTTATATATTGGAATGTTGACCATTTGATTTCTTCTAGCAATTTCACTGCTTAGGGTCTTATTCTTAGGTCGTTGATCCATTTTAAATTGATATTTGTTCAGGGTTAGAGATAGGGATCTAATTTCATTCTTCTATATATGGATATACATTTTCCCAGAATTATTTGTTAAAAAGGTTATATTTTCTCTAGCCTATCTTTTTGACACTTTTGTCAAGGATCAGTCAAATACATCTGTATAAATTCATCTGTGTCATCTATTCTATTCTATTGGTTTGGTTTTCATGTCTTTTTTTCTTGACATTAACATGTTGTTTTTATTACTGTGGCTCTGTAGTATGTTCTTGGCTATTCTGTGTCTTTTGAGTTTTCCAAATGAATTTTAGGACTTTTTCACCCTAGATCTGTGAAGAATGTCATTAGTATTTTGATGGGGATTGCACTAAATCTATAGATTATTTTTGGTATTATGGTCATTTTGTCAATGTTAATTCTTCCTATTCAAGAATAAGCCAGATTCAGAAAGTCAAAGGTCAAATATTTTCTCCCTTATGTGGAAGGTATATATATATATATATATATATAGAGAGAGAGAGAGAGAGAAAGAGAGAGAGAGAGAGAGAGAGAGAGAGAGAGAGAGAGAGAGAGTAAAAGAAGGGAATTAAAAATGGGATCTCATGAAAACAGAAAGGAGCCCAATAGAGTAGAGGTAGCAGATTGAGAAGGAGGGTGGAGTGTAAAAGGGAGGGCATCAGGAAGTACTGGGGTGTGAAATCTGCCAAATTATGCTATGTCCATGTATGAACATAGTATTGCGTGTGTGTGTGTGTGTGTGTGTGTGTGTGTGTGTGTGTGTGTGTATAATTAGAATGCACTGACTAAAATAACAATAATGAATAGACAACAATAATAGTAAGATCAGTAAAGTACAGCAAGTAGATCAGTGGAGGTAGGAGAGGAGGAAAAGAGAAATTACTGGGAAAGACACTGATCAAAGTATGTTATGTTTATGTATGAATATGGCGTAATGAATCCCACTACTCTGTATAATTTTAATGTATTAATAAAATTTAGTAAAAAAAGAGAATACCGTAAAACAACTTACATGGTTTATTTTGTTTCCTGTGAAAATAAGCTCCATTGTAATTTTCTACTCTCAGTAGTGAGTAGAAGATGATTTAAGAAATAGACAAATGAAGCATGTACCTGCTCTTTTGCAAAACAGGGTTAGAAGACATGTTTTGTGATGTTTTTCATTGTTATTAATGTGAAAATTGGCTATGACTGCTGCTGAAAATGAAGAATGACTAAGGCCTTGCAACTCAAACTGTGCTCTACTATTCAGTAGCAGCAGCTGAGATTTTATTATAAATGCAGATTTTCAGACCAGTTTAACAGCATCCTTAGATGTCTCTGAGGATGAAATTGGGGAAATTATATCTAAGGAATATTTAATTATTCTGATCATCACAATGGATTCAGGTTATATTCCTCTGGATCTATTTGTTTATAGTACTCAAATATTTTGTATTTATTACAAAACTTCCATAGATGATATAATTTATTTTATTAATACAAATTCAGGAAAACACTTCAATGATGTATCTATTTCATGCATACAACCAGTATAAAAGGTTTGATAATTTGTCCTACTGATAAACAATTATATTTTCCTTCAACAATATTGCCTAAATCATGTTAAAAAGATTAAGTCTGTGGGATATTAATGGTAGTATGTGAAAAAGGGTTTCATGGTACATCTTTTAAAAATATTAATTATTTGTGCTATACTAGTTAAAAGGGTACCTTTACATTAGGAATTTTCAAGGCTTAGAATTTGCACCATGTTCTAAAATTCTTTGAGTACTGAGCATATTTTTAATCAAAATACTTCTCAGGATATTTATCCATGGAGTATGCCTTTAAAATGCTTCCCTAGACTAAGAAAATAACATAAAACATTGTTGCCTTGAATTTCTGCATATCAGAGGACACAGACCTTGTATCTGAACTTAATTCCTATAGCTTTCTTTAGCCAAATGTTTGCCATATACTTGTATTTTGCTTTGCTTTTTTAAAATTTCATGAATATCATGTGTTATATTTGTGCCTTTTATTCTTACTTTTCATTGTAAGGACTGAAGTTACACAGCTTTTCAATCATTGTGACAAAATATACCTGACAAGACCAACTTAGAAGAGGAAGAATTTGTTTTGGGCTTACAGTTTCATAGGTCTCAGTACATGGTGGACTGAAACCATGACTTTGAACCTGAAGTACAGAAGAATAACATGGGAGAAGGGCAGCTACAGAGGAAAGCTTCTCAGCTGATAGTGAACAGGAAACAGAACAGTGGGGTAGCTACTTCGGAAAGTTGCGCTCTTCTAGGGCATGACCCCAGTAGACATCTTTTCCAAACAAGCCCAACCTGACTATTGTTATGACCCAATTAGTCCATTCAACTGGGATGAACTGATTAGGTAACAGCTCTCACAGTCTAATTATTTAACTTCCTACATTAACACATGAGCTTTTAGGGACACACCAAATACAAACCATAACAGACCTTAAATCTGTTGTGAAGTTTGGGAAGTCACAGATCATAACTAGACAAAATAATAGCAATATTCATTGACATTTATTGTGCATATAACTGTGTACTAGGTTCTCTTCAAAGTGCCTTATGTGCATTATTGAGTCCACACAACAATTTTGTGAGGTATGTACCTTTGTCATCTCCATTCATCAGATGTAGAAACTAATGTTCAGTAAAGTTAGAGGACTATTGCAAGATCACAGTGCTAATAAGTAGAGACTCACACATGTAATTCACACTGTTTTTCTTCCTTATAGTCTAAGATTTGAATGTAGGCTGACTGGCTCATTCCCTCTAAAAAGTGGAACAAGACAGGGATGTCCTCTTTCACCACTTCTATTCAACAAAGTCCTTAAAAGTCTAGCCAGAGCAATTAGACAAAAGAAAGAAATTAAAGGGATATGAATAGTAAAGGAAGAGCTCAAAGTATACATTTTCCAATGACATGATTATATATTTTAGAAGACCCAAAAAAACTCCACCAGAAAGCTTCTAAAATTCATAAATGAATTCAGCAAAGTAGCAGGATATAAAATTAAAACCTATAAATCAATTACGTTCCTATACACTGAGGATGGATCAGCTGAAAGAAAAATTAGAAAAACTATTCCATTCACAATAGCCTCAAAAAAATAAAATACTTGGTAATCAATCTAACAAAAGAGGTAAAAGACCTCTACAATGAAAACTACAGAACATGGAAATAAATTGAAGAAGACCTTAGAAGATGAAAAGATCTCCTGTGTTTTTAGATACAGAGAATTAATATTGTCAAAATGGCCATACTACCAAAAGTGCTATACATATTTAATGTAATTCCTATTAAATTTCCAGTGACATTCTTCATAGAAATAGAAAAAAGTCATGAAATTCATTTGGAAAAATAAGAAGCCCAAAAAAGCCAAAGCAGTCCTTAAGTGGAGAATGCCTACTTTCAAGGTTGATTCTGTCACATGACATGCTGCCTGCCATAGACGATAGATAAATTTTGCATATATAAGTTCATATACATATATATATATACATATATATATATATGTATATATATATATAAATGAGGAAATAAGGGAATAAAATCAAGATTAAAGAGAGGTTGGTAGCCAATTATCTCAAGAGTCCACATATACATTTATTGATCAGTTTGTGAAACTAGGAGATGTACTTTCTATTTTCCTATGTGCATATTATTCTATCTGTAATTCTATTCCTACTCTCCTTCTTAAAGTATATGACCACATCTCATTTTTCAACTCTTACCTGAATTTCCTTTCCTTAGAGAGGACTTCTTATTTTTGCAGCTTGGGCCTGTAATTCCTTCAGATAAATTTATTTCTGCTTTATCATTTAAATGCTATAGTCTCCATTTGATTTATTACTCATCTTCCTGGGGTTATCCAACCAGAATTCATACGATATCTGTCACATTGTAGATACTCAATAAATATTAGTCACATTTTTATAAGGTGGGAGACATTTAATAAATAGAGGAGTGTTTGTGATCCATGAGGTAGAATGATCAAAGGTAGGTGAGGAGGTGTTAGCTGGCAATTCACATGGATGCAAAATTATGGTTAAAGAAATTTCAGCTTAATAGGTCAAACAGTCATGAGGTAAAAACATTAATCATGGTTCAACAGCATATTGATCATTATGATATATCAAATTTTGATTTTGAAAGGACTGAATTCACATCTAAGAATCAGGTGTAATGGGTATATAGTCATCTTAATTTAGAGTCTTCTGCTGATACAATTAATTCATCCTGTTTTTGTCTGTTGGCCAAGAGATATGACTGAGGTCCAATCTTGCCCTTGAATCTCATGTCCTCTTTCATAACTTTTCCATACCAATTTAGAGTGCATGGGGGTAAACAGGAGCTTCCTTCTTTTCTCACTTGCTTTGACTCTTGACTCATCCATGCCTATTTTGTTGCCATAATTTTATAATGGGGTGACTCTTTGGTTGATTTTGACTTCCCAGACCATAATCTAGTAAGCAAGGTGCAGGTCTTCTTGTGTATAGGATTGTCCCAAACATATCTAGAGTTTCTGGTATTGGGAGTTGGATAATACAGTTCTTTCTGAGAAGCTTCCAGCAGTTACTATCTGTTTTAATCATGATAATACATTTCAGTCTTCTTCTTTTTCCAGCCATTCAATTTAATCTCATTTGAGACAAGTCAAACTGCTTCTATATCATTATGCAGTCTCCCCAACTCTTTTATTTATAAGATTTTTAATATGTCATTGGTGCTCAATATACTAAGGATTTTTGCAATGCAGATATCCTTAGATTTCAAATGCTTACTTAGAAATTGTATTTGAGCTTTGGTGTCTTTTTCTTTGCACTTTTATGTTAACAAACATTCTTGGGGAAGAAGTGCAGATATGCAGCTTCCATGAATGGAGGAAAGAAAGCATCATTAAGTATGTCAAAATATTAACCTGCCATGTGATATGAAATATAAGCAAATTAAGTAAAAATAAAAATTCAATTCTAAGCCAGCAGAACTTGTGATGGAGTAGCTAAGACTAAGGGCATAAAGGCAACTGTTAAATAGTTTAGGGCTTCAGAAGACACCGAGTAAAGAGATAAGATGTGGACTGATGTTGAAACAAAAAAGAGAACAAGATGAAAAGGAATACATATTTGGGGAAAATTGCAGATTGAAGGAAGAGAGCTCTGTCTTGAGCTAAGGTCAAAACAAGAAGTAAGGGAGAGGCATTTTAATAATGGTAGTGATATGATATTAAGAATATATAAAACATCAGAGAAGTAAGGCAAGCAAACAAAAACAATGTTGGGAGCAGTGTTTGTTATTATCTAGTTTTTGGCTTCAATGGCCTTTTTAATTTATTTTTGGTTCTGGGGATTGAACCCATGTTCTCCTACATACAAAGCAGGTGTTTTACCACTGGGCTACATCCCTAGCCCCCCAAATAACCGGTATTTCAGTGTGGCATTGTATACTGTTATAACAGTTTTATCTCAGATATGCATTGCAGTACTGGCAAGCTGTGCGTTTGTTACTGCCATTAATGTTTTGTAAAAGTGTAAATATTTAATGTCTTTTTATCACTTTGTTTTGTTTCTTTTATTCTCACTATTATTGACATGCATTGCTTAGTATGTATCAGTTGAATAGGTATTTATCAGTGACATTTTAGATCTGTTATTCTTCTTCAGTTAGTTTATGATAAGATCAAGCATAAAACTCCAAGATGATTGCAGCATTATATCATGAAATTTTTTCTGTAAATACACCCAATTGTTTTTTAAAGATTAATTTGTTGTCAAGTTAGTTTTAGTTACTAAGAAAAGTTAAGAAAAGTGAAGCCCATTTTAATGATCATGTATTTTTTAAAAGCTGCTGAGGAGTTGTTATAATTGAGTTATGAGAAAGTCGTTGATAGTGATTGAATTGTTATAATAGCAGGATGATGCTTGCTTTTTGAACTACATTAGGTAATAATATTTAGTATTCTCTTATTATTTTTTCATATTTGTGTTAATTAAATCAAGTATTAACTATCTATTTCATTATGGGATTGCCCACAAAATTAGGTTAAGGATGAATTAGTAAATGGACAGAATTATACAAGGTAGATAAACATAAATATCAAAGGCTTTTTTTTTTTTAATTTGGTAGTGCTAAGGTTGAACTCAGGGCCTTGTGCATGCCAGGCAAGTACTCTACCAACTGAGCTATATCCCCATCCCTCAAAGCCTACAGTATTTAAGTTACATCTTAAATACTTTTTTTCTCAAAACAGTCCTACCACATTGAATATATTCCACAAAATGAGGGAGTCAAGATAATTCCCAATATTACTTGATACTAAATGCCCAGAAAGTTGACTATAATTTGCAAAGTCCTTAGGTGGTTGGATTTGGGTAACCATCAAGTCCATATGCTTAGATTTAGACAGGGATACATTTTAGCATATGTTCCTGATAGTATAGCCTAAGGTAAGTCTGACTACAGGGTCATGGTTGGAAGAATGACAACACAAAAGTTAATTTTTTTAACAGAATAATCAAGAGCCTGTATTGTTATATACTTTGTTCAAAATAAATAAATGCTTCATTTAGATATGCAGGAATTGTTAATCATGTAAGTTTCAATAAAATCAATAAAAAATGGAGTGGGATAGAAATGAAGATGACACCTTATAGAGTCAGAATGAATATTAGTCTGAGTTTCAATACCTCAGTGTAAGCTATATTTTTAGAATTTTCCAGGTCCTTGGTTCTATCCCCAGCACCAAAAAGAAAAAAAAATACTGGTGCTTTTGCAATGAAGGAGAAGAATGGTAATCAAAAAATAGAGAAAGAGCAAAGTAAGAGGTCAAGAAAGAATAGAATATCAAATACGAAAACATAAGATAATAGAAATATCAGATAAATATGCATATATAGGAAGAAAAGAAGAGTTATGCACAGATATACCAAGATGATGCTGCCTTGACTGGTTTTCAAATCAGAAGCAAATAACCACTTCTAACACTAAGTAAAATTAAAATTTTCCATTTTTATTTTAAGTTTAGGTTTAAGTCTCCATCCTTGATATTGCAGGACAAGATTGCTACAATAAAATATTGCTAATATATTCCTAGTAATATTTAAATTTAACTGGCAAAAGTAGATAATTCAGTCAGGTAAGTAAGCACCATTTTAATAATTGATAACTGTTTGATAGAATTTCCTTTTTGGGGGGCAAAGGGACTGGGGATTGAACAACTCAGGGGCATTCGACCACTGGGCCACATCCCCAGCCCTTTTTTTATTTTATTACAGACAGGGTCTCACTGAGTTGCTTAGTGCCTCACCATTGCTGAGGCTGGCTTCAAACTTGGGATCCTCCTGCCTCAGCCTCTGGAGCCATTTGGGATTATAAGCTTGCACCACAGCATCACAGCATCCCAGCACCTGGTGGAATTTCCTTTTTAACACATGGCAATTATTCTATTTTTAAACCAAGGTGATACCCATTTCCTTTTTGCTTGATGATATTTTTAGGAAGTTGCTGCTTTCTTGAAACATTTTGCACAGAAATATTTATGATTAGCAAATGTTTGGTGTTCATAAAAATAAATTACTGATTACTTTTTGTAGTTAAGTCATATTATGCCAGAAAATATCTGGCAAAAACTATTCAAAGAGTTGTGAAAGTAATTTTTCCTGTTTTTGAAAAGGCAGGTGCCTATTAAGATTTTCTAATTAATTTACATGACAAGTTTAAATTTTTCTCTTGGGCTTTGTAAGAAAAAATGTCAAGCCTAACTACCTCCATTTAGTTGTTATTCAGAAATGCATTTTTCTGGAAACACTAACTGAAGGTGACAGTTTTAGTTCACAGAGAATTATTTTGATTCACTATTTTTCTTTTTAAAATGTCTGAATAATAAGCTACTGGAAGAATGAAGAAAATCAAATAAACAAGAATTTTTATCTAAAATGACAACATAGTAAAGATCTAGCAAATTGGAGGAAAAAAAGTGTCCACCAATTTTTCTTAAACTTCTCCAAGTGAACTTGAAATGAACATGTTTGGCAAGAAATACAATCATCATTGTATATACAATTTGTTTTTATAGCAAAATAATTGAGAAGCACATTTTACTAATGGTAGCTTTAGAAATATTTTTAAGATTACACCTGGCACCATGGCACGTGCCTGTAATCCTGACTACCTGGGAGATTGAGAAAGGAGAATTGCAGGTTTGAGGCCAGCCTCAGCAATTTAACAAGGCCATGTCTCAGTTTTTTTTTTTTTTTTTTTTTTTTTTTTTTTTTTTTTTTTTTTTTTTTTTTTAGGGCTTGGGGTACAGCTGAGTGTTCTTGGATTCAATCCCCAGTACCAAGAGAGAGATAGACAGAATGTGTGTGTGTGTGTGTGTGTGTGTGTGTGTGTGTGTGTGAGAGAGAGAGAGAGAGAGAGAGAGAGAGAGATTTTTAAGGTTGACACTGTTGACTCTCTTTTCCATGAAGCTGACAATTTAAAATACTAGGGTTTTGTTAATTATGTTTTGCAAGATGATTTTGGAAGGGCCTTGTAAAGTATTTTGACTGCTTTTCTGTAGAGCACTTATTGAGTCAAATCTCTAGAGACTTTGACTTCTAAACCATAATCAATTTCAATAGTAAAATAAAGTTTTCTACCTTGAAGTGTTTTTTCCACAAACATTCTAAGGACGTTTTTAAATATCTATTTATTTTTTAGTTGTACACAATGCCTTTATTTATGTTTACATGGTGCTGAGGATCCAACCCGGGCCGCTCACATGCTATGCGAGCACTCTACTGCTGAGCCACAACCCCAGCCCCTACAAGGGCTTTTTAAAAATGATATTTCATAAATAATTTATTCATCTTTATGAAACTTTCTTCTCTTTATTATCTCAGGTATTTGCTTAGAGTAATGCAAAGCAGATTAACATAGTATAATTAACTTTATGTCCAAAATATGAAAATATAAATGCTTTTTTGAAAAAAAAACACAAATTAATTAAATTTACATAAGAGAAAATATGGTATTTAATAAGTCAAGTTTAAAGAAATCAAATTGTTAATCAGTAACTCACATCTACTACCCCTTTTATTTCTGGCTTCTTTGCCTAACATTATATTTGAGAGATTTTTCCATGAATGACTATAACAGTAAATTCTTATTTTCATTGATGCATAATATACATGTTAGGAATATACTAAAACCTCTTTATCCACGATACTCTTGATGGTATTGGGGTGTTTACAGCTTGGGACTATTATAATATTCTTGAAATGAACATTCTTGGTATCAATATCTGATATTTTAAAGATATTTCAGTAGTGGAATTATAGTAAAGATAGGTTTGATTTGAACAGATGCTAATTAGTAGTTTTCTAAAGAGGTATACCAACTTTAAGTTTTCAGATTTCTTTCTCCTATGTAGAAACAAACATTCATATATGGGCATACATTAATTAGCTATTGTTGTATAACAAGCCACCTTGAAAGTCAGTTGGTTTAAAAAACCACTATATTATTTCAAGTGTGCAGGTTGGCCAGGCCATTATTTATTTCTCTGCTTGGATTAATCATGTGTCTCTAGTTAGCTATGTGTTGACTGGGAAGCTATGCAGAGCTCAGCTAAGGTTTTCTACACATCTGACTGTCTGGTGGTCTAGGACAACCTCAGTGAAGACAACTAGTGCAATTTGGCTCTGCTCTACTTGTCTCATCCTCCAGTCACCTGGATCATGTGTACTTCTACGTGAAATCAGAGGCATTAACAAGACAGCAAAAACATTTTAGCTCTTTCGAGGCCTATAGTTGGAATTGGAATATAGTCACATTCACTGCATTCTATTGGTCAAAGCAAGTCAAATTCCAACCCAGATTTAAGAGGCAAGGACATAGACACAAGTAGAGCAACAATACCACACTACAAGGTCATGGATTCAGGAAAAGATTAAATATTTGGGCCAGTTTTGAAGTTCATCTACCATTTATAGCAAATGATCATGAACAACATGGCTCTCTTGCTGAGTTATATTTCCACATAAGAATAGTCTCTAAACAATGCCAACATTGGCCTATCCTAAATAGTATTAACTATGTTAAAACATGGGTCTAAATATTAAAGTGAAAAATATGTTCAAAAGTTATCATTTCCTTAGCCGGGCGTGGTGGCGCACGCCTGTAATCCCAGCACTTTGGGAGGCTGAGACAGGAGGATCGCGAGTTCAAAGCCAGCCTCAGCAATGGCGAGGCACTTAGCAACTCAGTGAGACCCTGTCTCTAAATAAAATACAAAAAAGGGCTGGGGATGTGGCCCAGTGGTTAAGTGCCCCTGAGTTCAATCCCCGGTACCACAAAAAAAAAAAAAAGTTATCATTTCCCATCCTTCTATGTTCCTTATGCTCCAAGAACTGGCATGTAACAGTTCCCTGAATAGCTCATAAAATTTACCAGATTCTTAGCATGGGAAACTCCTTCTGTTTCTATTTTTCTTCCCCTTTCCACATTTATCAGTTGATGTTTTTGTTCAACCTTGTAAATTCATTTGAGGGATTCCTGCTTCTCTTATTCCCTTCAGCAAAGATGATATCTATTTTATTTGTACCAGCACCATACTTATGACACCAATATTGACAGAATTATAACATAGTGCCATAATAATATTTGCATTAAGGCATACCTACTTCCAAGACTGTGATAAAAGCTGTGAAAATAATGGCAATATCTTTTATCTTCCCACTTTTCCTGGTGCCTGGGACAATATGAAGCATGAGAATAATATTGATTAAACTTAGTTGAACAATTTGAATATCCCTCTCTTTTGACACATGAGGAAAATAAAGTTCTAAGTGATTTATCCACATTGTTCATACAACTGGGAAAAGTCAGAGCTGCAATTTAAATAAAGGCTCATTTGTCCCAGGTGTCATCTTTAGCAAGTAACCCCACTGAATAGGAGACTTTCAAGTAAGTAACTTGCATATTTGAGTGGCTCTTCAAGAAATTGCTGTACTAAATGTAAAATAAAACCTAATCATCTATTTTCTATAATCTCATTTAATCCTCAGCAAGTTTAAAGTTCATATTTCTTTTAAAAATATTTGTTTAGTTATGATGCACATATATTTTATTTATTTATATGTGGTGCTGAGAATTGAACCCAGTACCTCACTTATGCTAGGCAAGTGCTCTACCACTGAATCATAACCCTAGCCCAGAGTTATATTTCTTATATTTTAATTTATACATTCTGTGATTTTTTGTGGAGGGTAATTGATTTTGTATTAATTTATTCAATATAAAAGGCATGTTTTTCAAACATCTCCAGAGTGAATCTGCATTTAAAAAATATCTGGGGCACTAAATCAGTATTTATTATACTTCTTGAATGTATCAGGCATAGTGAAATGCTAAAAAGTTAATGGAACCCCCAAAGTTCAGTGATATATTAATAAGAATTTAGGATCCTGAAGCATTTTCCTAAAGTATATATGTAGAATTATCACTGTGTTATTGTCTGTCCAGTACAAATTCACCCTATAACTAAGAGATAACTAAGAGCAATGTTTTTGCAAATGATATAACTATATTTGACATGTAGAAAACAAAGGTAAAATAAAAAGAATAAATTAGTTAAACTATCCTTACTTTATTGAACAAAATTATGAAAATGCACAAGTAAAACTTATTTAACACTGACCCTGAGTGGCATAATAGTGAAAGAAGCCTTGTTTAAACAGTGGTTACTAGGCAGAGAATGTTTAGTTATGTTGCACATATATTTTATTTATTTATATGTGGTGCTGAGAATTGAACCCAGTACCTCACTTATGCTAGGCAAGTGCTCTACCACTGAATCATAACTTAAAATTAAGTTTAGATAGACTGCTTAGGTTTAGTTTATATCTAGCATTTATGTGCTGTGTAATCTTAAACACTTTACTTACATTTTCTGTGCCTCAGATTTATTTGTAATATGTAAAATGGGGATAATTGTGACAATTAAAACAACTTGTGGTAAGGTACACAGACTTGTCACTGACATAAAGTAAGTACCCGATATTTGTTATTTTTGTCATTCTGAAGTATATGAAGTTGATTCATATGAAATTTCCAATATTTTATCATATGTGACTACAGAACATGGGATTTCATATGGTTCAATATTTTAGAAGGAAATAGAGGTATAGAGAAGATTGAAGCCCATCGTTAAATATTGTATCATATGTGACTTTTGTCCTTTTTATGTGTCTCTGGTTCCTTTGATTTGGTACCACCTATAAACTCAACTTTATCATAGTCCTGGAAGAGGAGCATACAAATAGGCCAAGGTGATTCCTAGTGGGTAAAAAAATAGAACAATTAGAAAGAGGCTCTGTCTTGTTATATTCATTGTCCACAAATGATTATACTCTGCTACAATTGAGAAATTATAAAAATGTTAATTTTATAAATAAAATTTAAATTTGTCATTTAAAGGCATCTTTGGGATCCTATTAGGCCATAATATCTCTTCCTAGTAGATCTGAACAAAATTAAATATTACTTTCCCCCTTTGGATTTTACTTGGATCTGAGTGCTAATAGTTGGCATTTGTTCAGTGAGCCTGCCTGTTTGTGTGTGTGTGTGTGTGTATACAAATTGTGTGTGTGTGTGTGTGTGTGTGTATATATATATATACACATATATATATATATATATATATATTCTTTTTGAAGAATTAGAGTGCTTCATCTTACCACACTTATGCTATGATTTTTATGTCACAAAAGCAGTTATTAGTATAGATTATAACTTACTAACATTTCCATTACTGGCTGTCTCAAACATACCTCATGTATCCATGTGATTCAATAGGAAAATCGAAGTTAACTTTGAGAATTTTCAATTTATAGGAGATATTTAATGTTGGTATCAGATAATTAGTAAGATTCATGGATTGAAATCTGCAAAATTTAAAATAACTATTTGTGAATTAGATTAAGGTATATCAAGCTATAATATATTTACCATAATTTTACTCATTTTTGTTTCAGAATACCTGGAAAAACAAATTAGCATTGACCTATCTAAATTACAGATGAAAAAACCCAGGCCTATATTAAGAGTTTAGTTTTATTACAAAACATTGCCTGATCAGACAATGAACCATGCAAATTTTGGTTAAGCATACTTTACTTTTAGGTTTATAATAGACCATTTACAGATAATGACTTGATTTCCATTAACTATTGTGTGGTTCCTATTGAAAGTTCTAATGTGTAATCTGATTAAGTCATTTATTGTGTACTTAATAGTATAACATACACTTTGGGTCCTAGTGATTATGTTTTATAAAGAGTTACCACCAAATAACATTTTATATCTGTAGAGATTGTAAAACTATTATATTATCTAACTTAGCTCTTGAGTACTTCTTAGCTCCAAGGAATAAGTTGGCTTTTTTCTTGATTATCTTTGTAGCCATATTTGAGTACTGCTTCTGGTATATAGAAGTCTCTAAAAAGTTTTTGATGCTAAGGGATAATGGATAGATACATGTTAATTTTCTTCTGTTAAATCTCTTGAAACATTCCAGTTTTTGATGCACCTATTAAAGAAGAAGACATGTCCCAGCGGTATAGTTAGCTCTTTGCAATGACATTCCCAGAGACAGAACATTAGAAGAGAGTACAGGAACATCCAGGTCTTCATTAATTTGCTGACACATACACCCCTAACAGTGACCTCTTAGCTCAAAGGGAATTTGTTTCCATTTCTGGGGTATTGAATGTCTTTGGTTTCTCACTCTGGGCTCACTATCGGCCTGTGTGGCTAACTCTATGGACTACATCAATAGATAGCCTTGCCTTCTGGCTTCCAGTTGGGTTTGGCCGTAGTAGCCTAGAGAGAAGATCAGAAGGAGGAAAGAAAGAAAGGCAAGGGCACATATTCAGTGCAGTCTAGCTATATTCATCACCCAATATCAAAGATTCAAACAGGTAGTTCTCTTGGCTCTGTCTTTGTCCAGGAACCAGTATCCACTTTCTTCCTTTTCATTACTATCAGTCTAAGAATAATAAAATGTCTGTATTTCTAGCTCCAGTGGTTTTATTAGACCTTGTCCTCATGTTGTAAACATTCCCCTATTAAACTCTCCTAAAATTGACCAAGCTAGGACCCTAGGGCATTCAAAAGAGAGTTGTATTCTGTATCTCCAGGTGATGACATTTCACAGAAAGGAGGAAAGGAAGGATATAATGTGTGTTTATGTAATATTTTTTTATGCTAGGAACTATGATGGATACCTTACATTTATTAACCCATTTAACCTTCATTTTAAAACTTTGAAGTTAGTTCCTTCAACTGCAGAATTGTGGAAAATACAGGCTATTTGTTTTTAAAAATGTAATAAATGCATGATAGCTAGCACCAATACAGCATATTTTACAAACAAATCCTTATTCTATTTAAATATTACCAGCATTACCATAATGCAGGCAACAACATATCCTCTTTTTACAGATTAAAATGGAATGATAAGGCATGGAAAATTTAAGTGACTTGCCCAAGATCACATAGTTAGGATATGATATGACAGGGCTGGAATTTCAACCAAGGCATTCTGGGTATAATATAAATATTGTCATTTACAAAATTATTTCACTTCTTGGTGCTTTTAAAATATATTTCATCCACATGACCCTTTTCCTTTGCACAATCTCTCTGCATAAGCCTGATGTCTTTCAATCATTAGATTCTCTAAATGAAATCCTGAACCAGAATATTTTTTCTGTTTTTAAGAGACCCCTTTTAGGGCAAAACTAATTGATAGTGCTAAAAATCATATAGTGGTCATTCTTGAGGTGGTTGGTGCATAGAAGGGAGTGTAAGGAAATTCCTAGGGAACTGATCATATCCTATTTCTCCATTGGATTACTGGTAATATAAATGTATTCAGTTTGTGAAGATTCATTGTGCTATACACTTCACATGTATGCACTTTCCTGTATGTATATTACCCTGCAATAAAATTTTTTTGCTTGAACGTAAAATACTTTTTACAACGTGTACTTAAGAAAACAATCGTCTATGAAAGCTGCCTGTTCACACTACAATGGGTTACATTATTTTTTTGTGAGCTTTTCAGTAGCACTCCCCAGTAAGTTTTGAATCCCTAGTTCTACACTCCACTTTTTGTGTTTCCACAATCTAGAGATTTGTAATCACTGAAAAGTCTCTTGACTTTCTGAGCAACAGATATGTCCATGGCTTAATCTTTCTGTAACCAGAAGGTCATGTTAAATTATCTCTGTGCTCTTTACCTCCTTCTGGAACATTGCATTGATCCCTCTGTATTTTCAGGTTAAAAGACCAACACAACGCTTAAGAGTCAGAAACCATTTAAACATTTTAACAAATGAATTTCTGTCCCTTTCTGATTTTTCACTTAAATTTTTTCCACTTTGTTTATGCCATTGATCTTTTTTGAACATTTTCTGTGCTCCCATTTTTCTTAATTTCATATGGACAATATTGCAGAAGGATTATTGTCTCATTTGATGGTCCTTTCATTTTGTTTTTTAGGTTAGCAAGAAAGACAACAATATATAAGTCACTACATGAAACTGCTGAGTAATATCAAAGTTCACTTAGATCACTTAATAAAGAAAATATGAGTTGTTAAGGGTATTGAAGGCAGAGGATAACAGGGTCATATGGCCCAAAGAATATTTAATATTTTGTATGTTTTATAAAATCATTTTCATGCATTTGAAAAGAAAGCCATTAAAGATAAAATTTTTAAGAACATATTATTTTTTTCATGATCCAAAATATCACCTGCAACAGAAAAATATCATAGATATCAAAGATGAAAAGGGAGGAAAACAAAATAATGTGTAATTTAAAATAGGTAAGAGAACAAGAAAAGAGACTAAGAGTTTGAAGCCTGTAAGTGCTTTCTAAAACTTCACCATCCACATTTACAAGTCTTGTTAATTGTGTATGGAAAATTACTTCTGTTCTCACAGTGGTGCCAAACTATGAGATAACAGAGTGCATTATTGGTGAGCTCTGCACATTATAGTAGGTTAAATATAATTTTATCTATATCTAGAATTCAGCCCAAGATCAAGATACAGGTAAGGAATAATAGAGGAATAAAACATTAAAAGTCTTCTATATTTATTAAGTGCCTATTACACACCATGTCTGTAGGGCATACCTATAATAATATTTTATTTAAACCTCATAGGAGTGCTCTAAAGTGATATTTCAAGACCCATTTCCGTAAATGAGTAAATTGTACCTGAGGAAGTCTGAGTCACTTGCTCAAGATAACACAGTTAATGAATAGGGAACTTGATTTCAAAAGTTAGCTTTCTGTACTGGGGTGTCACTCAGGGGCAGAATGCTTACCTAGCATGCACAAGGCTCTGGGTTCCACCCCCAGCACCACAGAAAGAAAAAGTTAGTTCTTTATCTCCAGAAACATGTGATCCTTTTACTACATAGTATTTGTAAGTGTATAGAAGGAGTAGTGAGTAGTTAAAACCCTGAAATAAGAACCATCCAAGAGTAATGAGATGTTTCTCTGTCCCTGGGGAATTCATTGTACATGGAGAATAAGACTACATCTGAACGTCTGTGAAGTTATGAGCTAAATATTGAATATTTCATTGAGAATTATTAGACCATAGAAGAGCAAAATTTTATTCAAAAGCACTTGAAATTATTTTTATTTTAAGTATACATTAAGAAAGAATGGCCAAAACTCCATGAATTCTATTGAATATATGATTTCATAGAAATTTGAACCTTCAAATGCTATGAAATTGATACTGCCATACTCCAAGATAAAATCATTCAATCTAATTGCTGAAAGTATGTTCCATTGGAAAACATTCTAAAAAGCACCCTTTTAGAGAATATGGTAGATATGACCAATAGGAGTTGAACTTTAGTTGTGATATTTTAACATATCATATATGACTTTTTAAAAATATTTTTTAGTTGTTGATAGATCTTTATTTTATTTTTTTTAAATATTTATTTGCAATGCATTTATGTTTACGTGGTGCTGAGGACCGAACCTGGGCGGCGCACGTGGTAGGCGAACGTTCTACCGCTGAGCCACAACCCCAGCCCCAGATCTTTATTTTTTTTAATTTATATGTGGTGCTGAGAATCGAACCCAGTGCCTCACACATGCCAAGCAAGTGTGCTACCACTGGGCCACAGCCCCAGCCCCCTCATATATGACTTTTTGAAAATTAGATATGATATGAAATACTGTCTCTTTCTCTGTTATGTAATTGCTTCCTCATTCTATGTACCCCAACTTGATCAACCCCAAAGCCTCTGACTGACCTACATACTTTACTCCTTCTGCAGTTTGGTTGGTTTCAGTTTTAAAGGGAGAATTATTAAAAGATTCTGGTTCAAACCCAACTATTAAGTATAACTGTAATACTCTAATAAAAAATAAAGAGACTCTGAGGCTGAAAGCAATATCCTTTCTGAATTTTGGACATTTGTCTAGATTTCTTGCCCCCAAATCTAAGCACAGTTCTTATGTCTTTGATGCTGTTTGATCCTTATGGTGAGTACCCCAAGACTTAAGGTCACATTTTCCATCTCTGCTTCTCTTTTCTGAATGAACAGCATTTTGCCATTCAACATCTTCCCACTTTGATAGATTTTATCTATCAATATAGATATATATTTTCTCATAAGAACACACATCTCTGTCAGATAACTATATTTTCTTCAAAGATTGACAGATTGCAGTGTGAAAGATCCTTTTTAGAGAAATTTGGGAGCCACACATTTCTCAACTGCTTCTGTAAAATTTTGTTCCTCAAAAAAATTCCTCAGCATTTTCAAGATATTGGATCCCTTCATTGAATGTGAAGATAACAACTTACTATTAACATTAAAATATCAAGTATTTAGGGGCTGGGATTATGGCTCAGTGGTAGAGCACTTGCCTAGCATGTGTGAGGCACTGGGTTCAATCCTCAGCACCACATATAAATAAATAAATAAAATTTTAAAAAAATCATAGACAACTAATAAAAATGTTTAAAAAATATCAAGTATTTATATGTTATGTATGAAGTTCCTGACAGCATTATTAGAAACTATATATTCATTTCATTTGCTTATTAGTAGAAAAGTTTCCTAAAAATGGTGCCACTATTTTTAAGATTTATTTTGATGTTATATGTGGCAAAACTCCTTTTTATAAATTCTGCATGGTAATGTTTTTTGTTGTTTTCATTTTTGCCTTGGAAATTTTAAAATGAGTTATTTGTATAGAATTTCAAAATGACAACTTATGGTTAATTCTCTTCACAGCATGTGTGTGGCTGTATTCTGAAATTTAAGTGTAGGGGCTGGAGGACTTACTGAAGAGGCCAGTGTTTCTTTATAGGAGGCATCTACACTACACACTAAGGAGACTTGTCATTGACATGCCTACCTGGATATAGGGAGATTCTGACTCTTATGTTTCCAAACTAGCAGGGATGGATGCCTTTTGCCTGGAAATCAAGGATTTCCCTGACATATATGAGATTCAATGTTTGTATGTAATCCAAGGAAATGAAGAGTCTAGTCACCCAAAGACTAATGTTAGCTTTATTACTTGACATTTTGGGGGAAATGTCTCCTGATACCCCAACTCTAGAAATTCCCACAATTATATGCTCCCTAGTTCCTTTTACTAACTCTATGTAGTTTTACATTTTAGAGATACTCATTTTCCCTGCTGGACAAGTAATACTGTAGGAGCAGGGGCAATATCTGTCTGATTTATCAGCATATGCTCCATTACGTAACTCAGATTTCTTGCTGCTCAATATACATCTGTGACTGATAAATTAGGTCTTTCTAGATAGCCTGGTCGTTGAAAAAGCTAGGGGTGATCTCATAATGTAGAGATTGTAGGCTTTTAAGCAGAAAAAGAAAGGCTGTAGAGCATATGAGAGAAGAATAAAACTATTTGAAAGATAATAAAATAGAAGAACAAAGAAGCCCAGGAAGCAGTGTGATAAGACAGAACAAAGGCCCCAGGAATTAGACAGATCAGAGCCCAAATCTTGGCTTTACCCCTTTTAGTTTTGAGACACAGGGCCACATATTGAACCCTATGTGTGTCATTGTGAGATTAGTATATTAATGCTAACATTACAGAAATGTTGCAAAGGTCATAAGATTTACTCTTTTATGTGGTGTCTCATATGAGTAATTATTACAAAAAATGTTGAACATTATTAGCGACTATCATTTTTTCTTAGTATAATACCTAAGCAAAAAACTGAGAAAAATAGATGAAAAGCTTTCATAGAATTATTTCACCTCTATTTAAATCAGATGTTTCTAATTTGAGTTATCTATAAGGAGAATGGGTTATTCTGAAGCAGGTTGCAAAATGTGTAGGAAGGGAGAACATGTTCCATGTGACAAGGATGTCAAACACTCCCAAGTACACAGGGCAAATCATATGTGATCTTTGTTTCTTTATATGTTTATTTCTCCTCCTACCCCAGACTGCATGAAAATTTAGTTGTTTATTTTTCTCTCTTTTATAGGATCAGCATTCATTAAATTGTGTTAATTAGATTAATTAGGCTGCAGATCTCTGATTCTGGCAGAAATAATTCAACTAGATTTGACCTAATGGTGATATATTTTTTTGTTTTATTTTTTACCTGCAATTTTCTCTTTTCATCCATCACCCTGGGCAGTTTATTAATTAGATATATTAAATATCCTTAAATATAATTTTAAATTCAAAAGGCATAATCATGGAAATGAATCATTGGAAGTGTGATTAAACTGGACATATTTTGTATTTCAGTTTGGGAAGGAGCACATAGAGAATCTCTTCAGTGACCTGCAGGATGGGAGACGCCTCCTAGACCTTCTCGAAGGCCTCACAGGGCAAAAACTGGTAGGAAACTTGTTTTAAAGAAAATTTGCAGTAATCTTACTAGAATTTCAAACTGGAATCCTAAGTACATTTGACTAGTAATAGAGTACCTATTCCTGTATAAAACAATTTCACAGTACAACTTTTATTTTGGCACTGTCTATCATATTCAAAACAAGAAAGTAAAATTTTCAGTAATATAGCTTATGTTAATTAATAGACATTACTTTTTTTTTTTTTTTTTTTTTTTTTTTTTTTTTTTTTTTTTTTTACCTATTTGGAATTCTTAAGCAGAAAAAGAAAGGCTGTGGAGCATATGAGAGAAGAAGAAAATGTCTTTTTGAAGGCTTTTATGCATAATGACTTTTAAAATTATCTTTCTGCTTTTGTGTATTTTACAATTCTTTTATAATGAACCTTTATTAGCTTATAAATAAAGAAACAATTTGGCACATCATATAAATGTATAGGTGTTTTAGTCTAATACACAAAAGCATATGCAATGAGAATGTTACTTCCCTTTAAGAATTGTCATTTTGTCTAACTTCAGAGCATTCTTGTGAGATAGATAAGATTGTCATATACAGTTACAGGTCAATAAAGTCATATGTGAGTTTGGGTCAATTTATCAGGGTCTCATAATGAGAAAAAATGTCTCTTAAATCCAAATCTACTGATTTAAATAATCTTCTTCTTAGATTGCTATTATTCTTTTAAGTAGAGTTTAAGACCCCTGTTTACAGTCAT
The DNA here is from genome assembly GCA_025594165.1 of Tamias sibiricus. Lineage (NCBI taxonomy): Eukaryota > Metazoa > Chordata > Mammalia > Rodentia > Sciuridae > Tamias > Tamias sibiricus. The sequence goes on along the minus strand of CM046667.1, from coordinate 49,999,255 downwards.
TCTGCGTATCAAATGAATCCTGCTAAATTACTGTCTTAATCTCTTCTCTGCCCTTCATTACAACTTCAAAGCACAGGCATGCACACACATACACAGACACACAGAGGCTTCGTAGATACTGAGCAAACTCAAGCTGTCATCTAAAGTCAATCTGGCAAAAGTCGTGCTCTCCAACTTGCCTCTATAATTCTTTCTATTTTGTCAGATATGCCTATTTTTTCACCTGTGTTGCTTTCTGTACTTCTGTGCTAACTGTCCTTGAGAAGCTTTGGTTTCTCTTTCTCAATGAAGCCTTTCCCACATTCTCTTTGATAAATCCTCCCTCTTGTTAAATCCCACAAAACACCTATTTTTGATTTAATTATTGTTTAATATTTCCAGTGTGTTAATTTATGACTGTGACATCTCTCCTCAAATTCCAAAGTTCTATAGGGAAGGGGCATACCTTTGCTTTCATTTTTAAATCTTCTTCAATTGCTGTATGGGATGAATATTAAATTAAATTAGAACTGATATTTTTATGAAATATGAATCTGAATTGTTATATGAACAACTTGATGACTTACAGAAATAATCATTTCAGTCAAGTGAAAGAAGTTCATATTTATTGTCTTGTATTTGAACTTTTAGCCAATTCAAGGGCATTATGTATACTTTATCTTAATTTTGTTGGATGGATATATATTTTTGTGCAATCATTTGTATCCTATGACTGTGAACTTATATATATTCATATAATTTATGCATTATACATGCATTAATGTATGCATTATGTATGTATCGTCGTGATATGCATACATATATGTATGTAGGTATATAGATATGGAAATAAGTGTCTTGTTGAGTCCCCAGTTTCTGTTATGTTCTGGAGTCATTCCTTCTTTCAATTATAGATATAAATAAATCAGTGAATTTCAAGTGTTTAAGATTGTGCTTTTACAACCTGTCCTTACCCTGTGTACATGACTTAATTTTTTTCACCTCTGGATGTATGCATGACCACTTCTCTGTGGTGTTGCAACTCTCCTGAATAACTTCCTGGATAGAGGTGACAATTCCATCATTCAAAGCAATTGTGTCAGGGTTAACAAATTCCATATAGGCACAATGTTTAAATAATTGATTTCCACAAAACAGAGAAATAATGAAAGTGATTCACATATTCATTGAGATAGAAAGATACAACCATACATACAGAGAGATGCAGAGATAAAATGAATCTAATGAGTAACAGGCACTGAAGAAAACAGGCAACCAAAATATCCACAAAATTGGTTGTTGTGGAATAAATAGGGGAAAAAATCACTAAACACCACACAAGCCAATATAAATTACATAACTTCAGTTATTGTTGCTAACAGAATCTGTAATAAGTCCTTCATCCTAGACACAGATCTGGCAGCCCTGATCTGGGGATTTTACTTTTCCCACAGAGCAGCATCACCTGTCTCATGAATGTGTCTGATTTCAAGACTCCAACTCCTGGTCTTAAATCCTAATAGTTTCTGCAGAGATATATTCCATAGTCCTAATGGGTGTAGCATATACTATTGATGAGAAATCTTAGTATCTTATTTTGAAGCATCTGCATGTAGATTATTGGCTCAGGCCATCCCCATGGTTAAAATGAAGGTATTTGCTTTACAACTATAAAATTAAAATTACTGCCCAACAAGACATTAAAGGGACCAGATTTTAGCTTCCACATCAGGATCAGAAACTACAGCTCTTTTAAGGGTAGCATTTTGGGGCCCTGAAAAATATGCACATAAGTATGTAAATGTGTACATGTATATGTTTGAGTTTGAAACAAAATAAAGTGGTATTTAGTCTTACAACTGAAAATTTTATACAATTGCTTATAAAATAATATGTGTCTTTTGTTTAAATATTAGCCAGAGGATTTATTTTCAAAACTTTAAATTCCTAAAATTACCAAATTATTTTCAGAGCATTAAATTCCTAAAATTTTGATTTGCTACTTTGATTTTGATATGAATTCTGGTCTTTCTATAGACTTATTTTCTTCCTTTTCATGTTGGGAAGTAGGAACACACCAAAATGTAAGCCTTTATCACTTTGACATTATTAGGGGAAAATATTGCAGGAGGTAAAAAATGGAGGAGATTCCTGTTCATAAGTCTAGTTAATATTGTGAGAATTAGAAGGAAATTACTATTAATACCCTTTGATAAAGGGTAGGAAGCAAATTTTCTTGAACAGCAGAATATTTTAGTTTGATTTGAAAAGTTCATCAGGTAATTCAAAGGGCAAGGTGCTCTAGGGTAGGGAACTTCTCAGGAAGAATTTGAGCATTCCTGGAATGTGTGGGGCAAAACTTAAGAAGTAGAAAATAAGTCTATTTGGTTGGTGCATGCACAAGGATGTTAGAGGGAGAAAAGAAAATGAATGTGGAAACTTTGGTTCTATAGGTACAGATCAACGTTTTCATTCTGGTTCCATGAGTTGTTAGTTGTATGATTATTTGTATGGCTATGTATTAACTTTGACTTAAGCTTCCCTATACGTACAAGGGACATCAAACTATTTTTCTTGCAAGGAGTACTATTGATAGTGCATACAAGTACGTAGCACAAATTACAAACTCTGTGATAAAAATAGTAAACATTTTATTTCACCTATTGTGCAACAAATACAAATCTAGGTGTTTTATACATATTAATACATTGAATTCTCCCAGGAATCATATGGAGCCATTGCTTTTATTAGCTGTTTCAACAGATGAGGAAAGTGGTCTACAGGGATACTGAGAAATTTGCCCAAGGTCACCTAGTGCAAAAGTGACAGTTGAACATTGAATCCAGGCAGGTCAACTTTGTTGTTCATGCCCTTATGTTTAACTAAATATTGGGATGAGGGAGGCATGGTGGCACACTCCTATAATCCCAGCTACTTGGGAGGCTGAGGCAGTGAGACAGATCACAAGTTCAAGGCTAGCCTCCACAAATTAGTGAGATGCTGTCTCAAAAATGAAAATAAAAAAAACCAAAAGGGCTGGAGAAGTAACTTAATGGTGGAACACCCCTTGGTTCAATCCCAGCATAGCCAAAAAAAAAAAAAAAAAAAAAAAGATTGCGATGAGAGTTATGCAAATAATTTGCACTTATAGTGCATTTAGTTCAACAATGTCATTGTTGAAGATGTAAATATGAATGAAAGGAGGAACAGTGATTAAGGAAAGTAGGTTATGATGTGCTCTGAGCAGTAGCTAATGAGGGCTTGTATTAAGATAAAATAAATGGAAAATAGAAGGAGGGAATTGCTGAAGGCCCACTTCAGCAAGGATGTTAAGTTCGGCCCGATAGATGCTGGAGGGAACATCAACAAAATGAAATAATCCACACACGAGACAGGTTGTAGAAAATATTTCTACTCTTCTAATTTTACTTTTCTCTTTATACATCCAGCAAGCACCGTAATTCACATATTTTCTTTAGGAGGTAACATAAAGGAATTTCAGTAAAGAAGATTACAATAAAGGATTTCCAGGAATTAACTATACAATGAAAATTTCCAGTAATTAACTACAGGGGGTCACAATAGGTTTACAGTAATTAACTATAAAAGGTTACAATAAGGAAGTTCAGGAATTAACTATAATAAAGAATTTCCAATAATTAACTCTAAAAGGTTACAATAAGGAATTTCAGGAATTACTTAGGGAAAATCAATTATCCTAACTACTGATTAATCTTATCTATAGGCAGGGGAAAGTATTCTAAAAATCTTAAAGCTAATGTTAAAAATTCTTCAACTCTAGGTATGCCTGCTCATAAAGTTATATTGCCCTAGTATCTTCTTTAAACTTCAACTGGGCTCATCCTACCGGCTTAGCTAGTTCCTGGCTTTAGATTCCACAGGGCCATTGAATTGGTTTTATTATTGATAATTAAATGTATTAGAACCTGGTGGTCATACAATAGAAATACATCAAGAGTACAGACAAAAGCACACAAAGTTAATTCTCGGTGGTCGCATAAAGTGGCATCTCATTGGTAAAGAGGAGCCAAGCTCAGATCCCCAGGCATTTGGAGGGAGCTTGGGCTCAAACTCATTTGCATAACCAAGGAAGAACCCAGATTCCTGGATTAGCAGGCGGACACCTGGCTTGATTCCTGGTTTGGAAGAATTTAGGCCCACACTGTCCTGAATTAACAGGTTGGGGTTCAAGCTCAATTCCAGGTTGGGGAGATCTCAGACTCACAGCCCCGAATCAACGGGTTGGGGGTCGAGCTCAAATCCCCGGATGAGAAATACTGCATTTCCCCCTTTCTTTTTACTTGAGGGCAGCAACCTCTGTAGATGTGTTTCTAAGGCCTTTCCAGAAAAGTCTGAGGAAGACTGGAAGAACAAAGCATAAGAGTATAATGAACAGGATAGCAAAACCAAGATTTATCAAGTAGGACCACCACGTGCTATTAAAAACTGTAGCTTTTATATTATTAAACAAATCTGTAGCAAAACCCACAGCGGAATTAGTAGCCAGATGAGCATGGCTAATTTCACTCACCTGCATTTGCAGGGAGTGAATATCTAGAGCCACATCTGAGTTATTCCAGATTCCCAACAAATGGGACTTAACCTTGGTCCAGCCATGCTCAGATTCATTGTAACCTAATGGAGTAATGCAAATCCATTTATAGTTAGCATGACATCTAGTTGTCATACGAGTCTTAATATTTTGGATTTGATTGCCCACATAAAGGATGGCTTCTTCTAGAGCATTAATCCTAGCCTCTAACTTTCTATCTCTTGTATAGCCAATGGCTGCAGAAATATTTTGAGATAAAGCATTTACATGATTAGCTGTATGAATTTCCTTAAATAGAGCAGTAGAAGAAATAGCAATAGAGCCTAATATTCCTATAAGAGTAGATATTCCTAAAATAAGGGCTGCAACAAATCTTTTAGGCCTAATTAATTCATATAACTATTTAAATATTTGGATCCCTTGATCATCATACCATTTTTCATTTAATTTGACAGGAAGCATTACATACAAAAGTTGTATAATTTTGGGGTATAATACTTTGCAAACAATTAGTTAGCATATATTTTTAGCAGTCAACAGAATAAACATCATGGATCATTTTTATCTTCATAATTTTATGGTTCCCAGTTAATATAGTATGGGGGCATTTACAAAAGCTCTAACCTTATAATGAATAGGTCCAGCTATAGGTCTGTTCAACGTGACTGTCTTAATAGCTGCAACCAACCTATACAGGCTAGGAAATTGCATTCCTCTGCCATTAGGCAATTCACTCTTATAGATGGGGGTAACCCATCCGGAAGAAGACCATCTGTGTATTGAGCCATCAATAAGCACACCTTTGGTCATATAAAACTTGTTAGAATTAGACATAATATAATTTCTCCAATTAGTAGTAGGAGAGGCAATTGACCAATCAAAAATTTCAGTTTGTGATGACATGGGGTTTAAAATACGAGCTTTGGTGGGATATCCAAATCCACATTCCATCTAATAAGGGAATGTAGATCCATACTCTTTCATTTTATTCCAATATAAGTCCCTTCTAGATTGTAATATCATTAAGCAAGATTCTATAAATTTGCCTATCTTCTTTATCCCATAAAAGGGTCATGTCTAGTAAAGCAAATAGGTGTGTCCTCAATAAGGCCTGAAAAGTTGATATTATATGTGGTCTTATGCAAAACCATAACATCAGAAATTCCCCCAAGTAACTCAGGAACATTGGTAGATACCTTAACGTCTGATTGTCCCCAGTCAGTTATTCTAAGGAGGGGCGGATCTGGGAAATAAGTCCAGTCGAATCGGTCAGCAGAACTTGTAGTTATCCTACAGGCAAGCAGAGTGATGATGGCGAGGAACAGCTTCTCCTGGGTAGCAGGTGATCCTTGGCTGACAACCAGATGCCATGCATGAGCAAGGAGATTTTGTGGTTGACTCCAAGAGGGCAGTGTTGATTCTTGCTGAGCCCGCCTCTGAGAGTGAGTAAGAGACAGACGAGAGAAACCAGAACTCAGTTGTTCATCCTGTTTTTGTCTTTGAGGTGTCCTCTGTGGGCATGGCCCCTGCTGGCGAGGTATCCGTCTGCACCGTGGGGGGCTCATAATGTCTTATGAGGCGGTCCAGTATCCACAAAGGTGTGGGGGCTTCCTGCCGAAACACACATGCATACCCTCTCCCTGATGTTAATAGGATATCAGGTCCTCTCCATTGACCTGTTAACAGATCTTTTACATAGACGTCTGTGTTGACTGAGCCTGTTGCAGCGAGGGGGCGAAAGACAGGTTAGCAAAGTCAGTTGTTTCTCTTGGGTCTGGAGTGTCCTCTGCAGGTAGGCTGGTGCTGAAGCCTCTGTCTGTGCTGGGGCTGGTTTATGATGTCTTCACAAAGCTATCAGGGATCCGCAGAGGTGTTGAAGTTTCTCTGGAAAAAACATAAGCATAGCCTCCACCGACCGGATGTCAAAAGGACATTAAATCTTCTCTATTGACTTGTTAAAAGGCCCTTTTATTTAGAAAAGAGCATGTGGTAATATATGATGAAATTTTTCTATTTCTTAATTTAGAAATTTGAGCTTTTAATGTCTGATGAGCTCTTAAGGAAATAGCATTATAATATTTTAAAAGATTTTTGTCCTCTTCCCACATAGATTAGCCTTCGTTTTATATCAGAATATTAACAATTATCCTTAGGGAAGAAAAAAACCTTAAATAGCTTTTCCTGATTACTTCATATACTTACTTAACCAACTCACACAGGCCTCTTACTTCACTTATATAAACCCTCTTACTTACTTCATCACAAAAAGTCTCTCTTATCTTGAAACATTTTATTTTCCTTCTACTTAATATGATTTCCATACCTACAACCTTCTAATTTCTTTCTCTCATAAGTTATCCCTTATTTCTGTTCACCTTTTGAGACAATCTTTATAATAATTTGAACTTAGACAAATTATTTCATCTTAATAAAAATATTTTGTTATTTACAGTACTCTTAACTGGAACAGGTGAAACTTTTGAGCCTTTGTATATAGAGAAGTCTTTTATAAACCTTTGTATATAAGATTACACATATCTGGCAACCATTTCATGAGAACACAATGCTTAAGTATATAGAATTAATTATACCTGTTGGAACTTTAACCTCCTTCAATGATAAAAAGGCAACTTTAAAATTTCTTTTTTAATTTACCAACTTATGAAAACAACCAATAATGTCTCTAAATAGAACTTAAGGAGTTATTTAATGGCATATATAACAATCAGCATTTTAACCTTGTAAGGCAATTAGATGTTAAACAAATAAAGTTATTTACAAATGAGTAATCTCATGTTAAATTGACTTCACCTATTTTTTCTTTGTAGAGGATGAGTCCTGCAACCAAGGGTTATTAAGGCATTAACATATTATTAGCTTTTAGACCAACTGAAGAGAATTGTGAGTTAAGTTTTCATATTAGAAGCACCTTTATTTTTATATGTTTATTTAAGTTAAATTGAACTTATAATTCACTTGAATTAAAGGTGTTTGGATCCACTTAAAAACAGTTTTTGATGAACAGCTCATTTTGTATTTGCCAAACCTTATATCATTTAAATGACATATGAACATATATATAGACATACAAACACAAAAGACAAGTGTGCACACATAACACAATAGCAAAAGCCTTGCAGCTTTTGTAGATGAATCTCCATTGCAATGGTATAGATATTTAAAACTCTATATAATTAAATAAAAAATAAAACTGATCAAAACAATATCAACTCAGATGTATAGAATTAAAGTTATGAGCTCAAAAATATTATATATATATATATATATATATATATATATATATATATATATATATATATACTTAAAAAAAAAGCAAAAGTCTTTAGATAAAATGAAAATGACTGGCCGGTAATGAAAAAACCCAGGTAAAAAGACACCTTTATCTTATGTTTTTTCTTTTGGGGCTTAGCTTGATGTTTATCCATTTGCTTTTTAACGTAAGTCTTGACTGAAGTCTGGAACGGTGAGAAAACTGCTTTTTGTTTGTTTCATAACATTAAACAGTGATTTTTTAGTTAGCTGATCAGTAGAAGCATTTCCTGTGCTTAAAGAACCAAAGGGGTTAGAATGTCCCCGGATATGTCCTACAAAAAAAATTCATTTACTATTTGATAAATTAAAGACTGTAATTCTAAAAGACTATATGTTAGAGATAATTGTGATGATAAAGTAGAAGTCTCAATAGCAGGAAACAAATTAGCAATATATTGAGAATCAGTATATAAATTAAATGCCTGAGGCACCTTTTCAAAGGCAGTAATGATTGCAATAAGTTCAGTTTTTTGAGCAGAAGTCTCAAAAGTTTGCTGCACTATAGGTGTATTATTGCCAATAATAGTAACTGCAACACCATTAGATGATTCATTAGTAAATATTAAAGATGCATTTGATAATGGCTCTTGAGAACATTTTTAGGAAATATGAATTCAGTTTTAGAAATAAACTGTAGCAATGGATGATTGGGCAAATGAAGCAAAATTTCTCCATGAAATCCCTGTAAGGCTATTGGCCAATTATCATTAACATTTAGTAAAAAAATTAAATGCTCTTTTGTATATGGTATAACTATAGAGGAAGGGTATTGTCCAAATAACTCTCTACTTCTAAGTCTTCCTTTGCATATTAACGAAGAGACCTGAGTAGGGTAAGAAATATTATTTTTCTTGGGAGTAGATGGTAAATAAATCCATTCAAGAGGATCATCTTGCCACAAACACCCAGTAGGATTAAATGGTGTTTGTAATATAATTAAAAGCCAAGGCTTAGAATAATCAACTTGTTGTAAGTAATGTCCCATAATAGCTTGTTCAACTTTTTGTATTGCCTCCTTTCCCTGAGGGGTTAAAGCGTGAGTAGATGTAAGAAGGGGATCTCCGTGTAAAATTTAGTTAGCTTTAAAAAAGATCTATATCTCCAATAAGTTTTGAAAATCATTTAAAGTTTGTAAATTGTCTGTTCTTAATTGAATAGCTTGAGAAGCAACATTTTTAGAATGGATTAGTCTCTCTAAATAAGAATAGAGAGATGGAGTCCGAATCTAATCAGGAGCTATAACTGTTCTGTAACTGTTCTATCATACAATGCAATATTTTCTGCAAAGTCAAGGAGTTAAAATGTGCCAACAAAATGTCATCCATATACAACAATCAGGAAATTTTGTCTGGTAAAAAGTAAGGCATATCTACATTTTTCTGGCATAAAGTGGGACTATTTTTCATAAGGCCTCTGTAAATTAGGTGAAGGGAGGCTAAATGCAAAGCTCTTACAGTCTTGTTTACATAGTGGGATAGCAAAAAAGTAATCTTTTAAATCAATAGTTTTGTTAATTGTTTTTAAATCTCACAAAAGCCTGGCAGTCATGACTGAAATGTCCTGGTTGACTGCAAGTGAAATAATGTCCTTTTACCACAGTAATAAGAAATTTATCATCTATAGAAGCATTATTATACCTCTTTAAAAACTATGGCCGGGCACGGTGGCGCATGCCTGTAATCCCAGCACTTTGGGAGGCTGAGGCAGGAGGATCGCGAGTTCAAAGCCAGCCTCAGCAATGGCGAGGCACTTAGCAACTCAGTGAGACCCTGTCTCTAATAAAATACAAAAAAGGGCTGGGGATGTGACCCAGTGGACGAGTGCCCCTGAGTTCAATCCCCGGTACCAAAAAAAAAAAAAAAAAAAAAAAAAAAAAAAAAAAAAACTATGAACAAAGCCGGGCTCGGTGGCGCACGCCTGTAATCCCAGCACTTTGGGAGGCTGAGGCAGGAGGATCGCGAGTTCAAAGCCAGCCTCAGCAATGGGGAGGCACTTAGCAACTCGGTGAGACCCTGTCTCTAAATAAAATACAAAAAAGGTCTGGGGATGTGACCCAGTGGTCAATTGCCCCTGAGTTCAATCCCCGGTACCACAAAAAAAAAAAAAAAAAAAAAAAAAAAAAAAACTATGAAAAATTTCTTCCTGTACAGCGGCAGCAATAACAATACCTTAGATAAATATTGTCTTGGAGTTAAGCATAACTTTGCTCTATTGCCAATAAAAAGGAGTTTTCTGTTTTGTAGCAGTTGAATTAACTACTTGCAAAGTATAAGGGGAAGTTGAACTGAAATTTTAGACTGCAGTTTTTAGCTCTTAAACCAATTAAAAGGTTGGGGGAGTGTAGGATTTTCTGGAAAATTACCAGGCAGGCTTCCGAGGGAAAAGCTTCGAGATTAATTGTCCTTGTTTATTATATTTAGATTTACATTCACGAGCCCAATGAAAACCCTTTTGGCATTTTGGACACACAGTTTTTGGCCTAGGATTGTTTTCCTCTTTATTATTATGTGGGCAGTTAAGGCTAAAGTGCCCAACTTGACCGCAAGAAAAACATTGTCCTTTAGTGGCATTATCAAAAGATTTCTTAGGAGCAGGATTTGAGCCATATCTCTTTAAAAACTGTGAATAAGTCTGGCCCTTTAGGGCTGCAGCAAATGCTATGCCTTGAATATGGGCTGGGGTAGTATCCACACATGTCTTAATAAAATCAATTAAAGTTCCAGTCTTTCTAATTGGGTGAAGTAACGCCTGACAGGTGGTATTGACATTCTCAAAAGCCAGCTGTTTGGTCAGCAAGTCGGCAGCTTCTGCATGAGGAATTACTTTAGCAATAGTGCTTTCCAGCCTAGCAACAAAATCCTCGTAAGGCTCGGAAGCTTGTTGTCTGATATTTGAAAGAAATGCCTGTTTAGATTCAGAAGCAGGAAGATTTCTCCATGCTACTAAAGTGCATTTGCTGACCTCTTGCAATGCATGTTGTGTGTATTTTCACCTGGTCTTCAGTTGAATAATATTCTCCAGTCCGAATCAACATGGAGACAGTATATTTATATGCCCCTCTTCTAAATGCTGTTTCCGCAACAACTCGCTTTACATTATTCTCATAATCAGCCTTCCATAATAGATATTGACCAGGAGGCAGACAAGACTTTGCAGTTTGTTGCCAATCATAAGGAGTCATCCATTCAGCAGATAAAGAGTTAACCAGTTGTAAAGTATATGGGGAAGTAGGGCCAAAATCTCTAACAGCCACCTTTAACTCTTTTAATAACTTAAACAGGAGGGGCTCCAAATGTGGGGGAGCTTCAAAGTCAGGATCTACTATTTTTAAAGTTGCCACAGGGCAAGTCAGGGAAATATCTCCTAATTGCCTGGCTATAGCTGCTGCTTCAAAAAATCCACCATGACAACAGGGAGGAAATTGTGGTCCCATAGTTGGCCCTCTCCTTTCAGAGACTTTAGGTGGGGACGGAGGGGCAAATGGAGTAGCAGGAACAGATGACATAGGTCCAGGAAGCCGGTTCTTATATGTTGCTTCCTTTAAATCGTTTTGGACATCACTTAAATTGCTATCAGTTTCATCCTCAGAAACATTAGTAGCAGATTTTCAGTCTGACTTATCTGCGGCAGGCTCTGCAAGAGGAGTTTGTTTTGGCTTCTTTATCCTATTTATACGGCAAACTGCTTTATGAGCAGAATTTAAAGCATCTCTAAATAAATTCCTTAAGGGAAAGACATCTATTGGGGTCCTTTTTGACCCATAATGGTTATAACAAGGTTTTATCTCTTTTCTTAACCCTTTCCATGTATTTAAACTTAAAGTTCCTTCTTGAGTAAACCAAGGGAAACACTCTTGATTAAAATAAGAAAACTGTTTCAGCTGCTTAGAAGTAGCAGTGGCACCTCTTTTATTTAACCTCTGTTTAACTACATCTATAAAGAGCCCTCTCTCTCGGGACTCAGTATGGCCCATAACTTCTTAAAATTCTCTGGTTCCTTACTCGTCTCTAAATTGGCCTTTCTCTGCCAACGGATTCTAGAAATCCTGAGTAAGAGTTCTAGTTCCCTTCCGAGTATCTTAAACTTCTCTTTATAGTTAAATTATAACACAAAAGGCAGCTTACCGACCGGGTCCCTGTTCGGGTGCCATTTTGCTGAAGGCCTGCTTCAGCAAGGATGTTAAGTTCGGCCTGATAGATGCTAGAGGGAACATCAACAAAATGAAATAATCCACACACGAGACAGGTTGTAGAAAATATTTCTACTCTTCTAATTTTACTTTTCTCTTTATACATCCAGCAAGCACCGTAATTCACATATTTTCTTTAGGAGGTAACATAAAGGAATTTCAGTAAAGAAGATTACAATAAAGGATTTCCAGGAATTAACTATACAATGAAAATTTCCAGTAATTAACTACAGGGGGTTACAATAGGTTTACAGTAATTAACTATAAAAGGTTACAATAAGGAAGTTCAGGAATTAACTATAATAAAGAATTTCCAATAATTAACTCTAAAAGGTTACAATAAGGAATTTCAGGAATTACTTAGGGAAAATCAATTATCCTAACTACTGATTAATCTTATCTATAGGCAGGGGAAAGTATTCTAAAAATCTTAAAGCTAATGTTAAAAATTCTTCAACTCTAAGTATGCCTGCTCATAAAGTTATATTGCCCTAGTATCTTCTTTAAACTTCAACTGGGCTCATCCTACCGGCTTAGCTAGTTCCTGGCTTTAGATTCCACAGGGCCATTGAATTGGTTTTATTATTGATAATTAAATGTATTAGAACCTGGTGGTCATACAATAGAAATACATCAAGAGTACAGACAAAAGCACACAAAGTTAATTCTTGGTGGTCGCATAAAGCGGCATCTCATTGGCAAAGGGGAGCCAAGCTCAGACCCCCAGGCATTTGGAGGGAGCTTGGTCTCAAACTCATTTGCATAACCAAGGAAGAACCCAGATTCCTGGATTAGCAGGTGGACACCTGGCTTGATTCCTGGTTTGGAAGAATTTAGGCCCACACTGTCCTGAATTAACAGGTTGGGTCAAGCTCAATTCCAGGTTGGGGAGATCTCAGACTCACAGCCCTGAATCAACAGTTTGGGGGTCGAGCTCAAATCCCCGGATGAGAAATACTGCAGGGAATAAATATACAAGCATTATTTATAGCAGTAGGATTTCTAAAGCTCCATGACTACATTAATGAGATAATTCATACATTTCAACAAACTATATAGATGTCAGTTGAAAATTTACAGACTGAGATATAACTTTTGGGACTGAAAATGAAGGTAAGGGAACCAAAGGTGGTTAAGCTTTTGAGCTTCAGTAACTAGGATAATTAAGACAATATTCAAAGAAATGCTTTCTTTAACCCTATTTGCCAATATATACTTTACATGACTAAGATCTCTTTTAAACTTTCCTAAAAAATGTTGAAAAAAGTTGATTATCTGTCCTATTGGTAAATATCCTTCTGTATCACTCTAAATAGGCTTTGTGAACAACAACAAAAAAAGGGGGGTGGGGTGGGGCTTTCATTCTCAAATGAGTCGTTGGTTCATTCTGAAAAGATACTATGCCAGGGACAATTAGTCCAAAGCCCTTAGGTGCATTATATAAATGCCTCATGACCTATGTTTATTTAAATGTAAAACATTGAAACTTAAAAGTTCAAATTATAAATTGTTATATTTCTGGTAGATTTTTGGTCTATGTGATGGGTAGTGAACACTATTTCTTTTTGTTTTTCAGCCAAAGGAAAAAGGATCTACAAGAGTTCATGCCCTGAACAATGTCAACAAGGCACTGCGGGTCTTGCAGAAAAATAACGTAAGTGACTTGGGCTTTGGACGCCATGAGGCAGTGTGCTTAATGTTTGAATGAAGGTTTTCAGCCCCCAATGCAGAGAAAGCATCCCAAGTTCTCTTGTAAATAAAACTAGATTTTAATGAAGAGCAAAATTCTGGTTCCTTTGTGTGTGTTTGTGGCTAAGGTAGTTCAGGAAGCAAATGTATGCATTCACAGAGGACAGGGAAATACATGACCTAGATCTCTATGTTGTCTTAGGATTTTACTCAATGCAGCTCTATTTAGTGGACAAATTGGTTTCTTTCTTCATAAAGCTGATTTCTGTGCTACAATAGATTTTGCTGTACATACTTTTTGTGTACTCAGTATGTTCAAACCTCATGGTAATGAAGTTTAAATTAAGCTAAAATTATTAAGTACCATATGAAACATAAATTATACAGAAAAATAAATTCTTAATTTCAGGGTAAGAACTGCAGATTTTTTTTTTTTTTTTTTTTTTTTTTTTTTTGTACCAAGTATTGAACCCACGGATGCTTATCCACTGAGACATATCTCCAATGCTTTTTTTTTAATTTATATTTTATTTAGAGACAGGGTCTTGCTGTGTTGCTTAGGACCTCATTAAGTTACAGAGGCTGTCTCAGCCTCCCACATCACTGGGATTATAGGTGTTTACCACCATGCCTGGTTCAGATATGTTTTTTATCCTTATGTTTGGTTTAGTTTAACTGGATGGAAACGTGTGTTTTGTATTAGAAAATGTAAAAATCATAGCTCAATAAGTTGGCAGATTAGAAGACTTCTATTCACCTCTGAGTGACTTTGATGTTCCTTCCTCCTTCTATCATGGCCTAAGAGGCAAATGGTCCTCCTTTATTATTAACTTCTACAACCTTTCTAATCAACCAATACATTTACCAGGCACTTTTTGTAGCTTCCTAATTACATTAGACCTCTCTTTCAAGGATAAATTCAAATACATTGATCACATACTCTTGAAATAATCATAAGCTATGATAGATTAGTAATAACATATATTCCCCCCCACAATGTTGCTTAGCTCATCTGGCAGAGAGAGGGTATCACACAGGATATAGAAGTGGAAAGTACATAGCAATTGGTTGATTTTATGAATGTAGGATCACTGTTACTTTGAGCAGCTAAAAGTTACTTTATAGAAATATTATTTTATTATTTTCTAAAGAGATTAATTTTGGATTTTCAATTTTTCTGCTGCCAGAAGAAAGTAGTTGTTGGACTGATTTTCTCATTGTTAGTCTTATATACCCTTTTATAATATAAGAATCATATGAATTATAAAAAAATTAAGATATTTATAACTTACACAAAGAAAATATCCCTTAAATATCAAAATCCCATAAGAGCAAGGCAAACAGCAAAAAATACATAGAATTATTGGATTTAATTTATTAGATATAGTTTGACTCCCCCTACCAAGATAATGTAAGATTACAAAATAAGCTTTTGAATCTCCTATCCAATTATCAATTAATATAGCTGCACATTTTCTTTGGTAAGAGTTTTGTTTTTTTGCCAACCTTTTACACATTATGAATATGTGGGTTTGCTATACATATTATGATTACCAAATTCACAGTTTTAAATATAGGAGTAGAAAAAATATTGGCAATAAAGCAGACAAACCATAGAAGAATTCTATATGACTTTGTGCCAGATACTTGTTATTATGTACAAAACCAAAGAATGATTTGAAAACAGAAAAATTAACCTGAACTTCATCAAAAGTATAAGTTGTCCCTATATTCTAGATATGAGCTCTGTTTTATGAGTTGCACATATATTTTCCTTCTTTGTGGGTTATATTTTTACTTAACCAGTAAATAGAATTTGCTCATTTTGATATAGTTTATTTTTTAAAATGTAAACTTTTAATTTTTATCCTGTTTGAGAATTATTGGCCTAGTCAAACTATTATGATAATATTGGCCTAGTCAAACTATTATGATAATATGGCATTATCTATATAAGTTTTATTATTTTCCATTTGAATTTCCATCTGTGTTTCATCTGAAATTGATTATTGTATATGTTATGAGGAATGGGATAAATTTGGTTGTTTTTCATTTGGAATATAATCAAAATAATAGCATTTATTAAAATGAATATTGCTTCCCTGTTGCTCTTTCAATACCAGATAAGACATAAAACTTTGTTAATACATATGTGTACTTGTTCCTAGACTTCAATTTACTTCCATTGTTCTATTTTTCTATATAAGCACAAATATCATGTCATGGAGATAAATGTAGTTTTATGATAAAGTTTGGTATCTGGCGCACTAGCTTCTTCCACACTATGAATAGAATAGCTCCTCCAAAACTTACATTAAAGTTGAATTGCCATTGTAACATTATTAAGAGAAATGGCCTTTAAGAGGTGATGGGTTTGTAAAGGTTTCGTCCTCCTGAATTAATTGACATTGTTACCCTTGGAGTAGACTTCTGATAAAAAGATAAATTCAGCTCCCTTTATATCTCTCTGATTTGGTGCCTGCCCTTCTGCAGTTATAACACAAAAAGAAAGTCCTAAACAAATGCAGATGTCACACTCTTGAAAGTCCCAGTATCTAGATTCATGAACTTTTTAATATTCCGTTGCTTAAGTCACCCAGTCTGATATTCTGTTATAGCAGCAGAAAAGTGACTAAGACATTTCCTATTGTTGTCCTGCTAGATTTTCTGGGCAATTTTGGTCCTTTGTGTTCTGTATTCATTTTATAATTATATTTCTTTTTCTGGCATAAATCCATTTGAAATATGATCAACATTAAGTTAAATCTAGAGATAATGAGTACATTTACCTTATTGAATATTCCATTTTTATCCTATGATTTTCTTCTATATTTTTAAAAATTTAGATTTTAAAAAATGATAAAAAAATCCAATGGGGAAAAAAGGTGTTTAAAAGCTCAAAGGTAATATAAAATATATTAAAACTTGGCAGTAATTATGGAAAATTTACATTATAACTGCAATGAGATATCAATATAAACTCACCAATATGACTGAAATTAGAAAGAATAATAATAATTAACTGGAAACATAATTCAGATGAGCATTAAATACAGTCTGACATTATCTATAAATGTAAAAATGGACATTTCTTATGGCCTAGAAGTTTTATTTCTAGGTATCTAGCTAACAGAAATACATTTCTATGTTTACCAAAAAAAGTATACATGAGAATGTTTGTAGTAGTTTTATTCATAATAGCCCAAACTGAAAGTGAATATGGTATATTCACCAGATGATATATTATAAATCAGTGAAAATGAAGTAATGATATCTATACATAATGGACAAATTGGTGAGTCTCCTGAAATAAATTTGAACAAAAGAGGTGAGACACAAATGTATGTGTACTATTATTTCTTTTAACTAAATTTTAAAACCAAGCAAAATACTTTCATAGGTATAAAATTTAGGAGAGGAGTTAGATTTTGGAAGGAATCAGGCAGTAAAATATATAATGAAATTTTCTTAAAATTGTCTATGTTTTGACATAGTTATTGTTACACAGCTACATTTAATTAAATTATAAAGTATGTGTATAACCAAGCTGTACAATTAAATGCAGTTTTCTGTATATATATCATATTTCAATTGAAGAAAATGAACATAAATGATGTAAGAAGGAAAAGTAGACCTGATGTTACAACACCGAAAACTCCAAATGATTTGCATTTCTCTAATTGCCAGAGAGGTTGAGCATTTTTTCATGTATTTGTTGATTGATTGTATATCTTCTTCTGAGAATTGTCTGTTCAGTTCCTTGGCCCATTTATTGATTGGGCTATTTGTTTTTTTGGTGTTAAGATTTTTGAGTTCTTTATATAATCTAGAGATTAGTGCTCTATCTGATGTGCATGTGGTAAAAATTTGTTCCCAATCAGTAGGCTCTCTGTTCACCTCACTGACTGTTTCTTTTACTGAGAAGAAGCTTTGTAATTTGAGTCTATCCCATTTATTGATTCTTGGTATTAATTCTTGTGCTACAGGATTCTTATTAAGGAACTTGGGGCCTAATCTAACATGTTGGAGATTAGAGTTTTCTTTTTCTTCTATTAGGTGTAGTGTCTCTGGTCTAATTCCTAGATCCTTGATACACTGAGTTGAATTTTGTGCATGGTGAGAGATAGAGGTTTAATTTCATTTTATTGGATATGGATTTCCAGTTTTCCCAGCACCATTTGTTGAAGAGGCTATCTTTTCTCCAATGTACATTTTTGGCACCTTTGTCTAATATAAGATAACTGAAATTATATGTGTTAGTCTCTGTGTCCTCTATTCTGTACCATTGGTCTACTGGCCTATTTTGGTGCCAATACCATGCTGTTTTTGTTACTACTGCTCTGTAGTATAATTTAAGGTCTGGTATAGTGAGGTAAGAACACAAACAACAATAAATATTGGAGAGGATGTGGAGAAAAAGGCACACTCATACATTGTTGGTGGGACTGCAAAATGGTGCAGCCAATATGGAAACAAGTATGGGATACCTTGGAAAACTTGGAATGGAACCACCTTATGACCCAGCTATCCCACTCCTTGGTCTTTACCCAAAAGACCTGAAAACAGCATACTACAGGGACACAGCCACAACAATGTTTATAGCAACACAATTCACAATAGCTAAACTGTGGAACCAACCTAGATGCCCTTCAGTAGATGAATGGATAAAGAAAATGTGGTATATACACACAACAGAATATTACTAAGCAATAAGAGAGAATAAAATCATGGCATTTGCAGGAAAATGGATGGAGTTAGAGAATATAATGCTAAGTGAAGTGAGCCAATCCCAAAAAGCCAAATGCCAAATGTTTTCTCTGATATAAGGAGGCCAATTCACAGTTGGGTTGGGATGGGGAGCATAGAAGGATTAGAGGAACACTAGAATGGCCAATGGGGAGGGAGGGTAAGGGAGGGGGCAAAAGGGTGAAGGGAAAAAAAAGATGGTAGAATGAGATGGATATCATTACCCTAAGTGCATGTATGAAGTCATGAATGGTGTGAATATACTTTGCATACAACCAGAGATTTGTAAAAAAGTGCTCTATATGTGTAATATGAAATGTAATGCATTCTGCTGTCATTTATGACATCTTAGAATAAAAAATAAATTAAAAAATTGAAAAAAAGAAAACTCCAAATGATGCGCACATTTAGCCATCTGATTATAGACCCTAAACTTTCTTTTTTAAATTTATTTTTCATTTATAATAATTACAATTCGTAGTGCACATATATAGCATCTTTTTACATACAACTGTTTTTATACAAAATATAGACCCTAAACTTTCTAATGAAATTATTGAATGATTCTGAAAAACGAATATAGAAAATTATAATGTGGTTAATGCAACATAAGGATCTTTTCTTGGAAGGCTACATTTCTTACAGAATGTAGAGAACCTTGTAATATTTTATTGGAGAAATACCCCAAAATAAGGGTTTAAATTTTAAAAGTCCTTCAAAAGCAAATTTCTGTTATCCCTAGTTTTTCTAGTGTTTTGAACATGAAGGGGTGCTGTATTTTTTCAAATGCTTTTTCTGCATCTATTGAGATAATAATATGGTTCTTATCTTTAAGTCTATTGATGTGATGAATTACATTTATCGATTTCCATATGTTGAACCAACCTTGCATCACTGGAATGAACCCCACTTGATCATGGTGTAGTATCTTTTTGATATGTTTTATATTTGAATTGCCAGAATTTTATTAAGAAATTTTGTATCTATGTTGATTAGAGATATTGGTCTGAAGTTTTCTTTCTTTCATGTGTCTTTGCCTGGTTTTGGAATCAGGGTGATATTGGCCTCATAGAATGAGTTTGGAAGTGCTCCCTCTTTTTCTATTTCCTGAAATAAATTGAAGAGTATTGGTATTAGTTCTTCTTTAAAGGTCTTGTAGGACTTGGCTCTGTGTCCATCCAGTACTGGGCTTTTCCTGGTTGATAGACTTTTATTTATTTACTTTTGTACTGGGGATTGAACTCAGGGGCACTCAACCACTGGGCCACATCCCCAGCCCTTTTTTTGTATTTTATTAGACATAGGGTATCACTGAGTTGCTAAGTCCCTCACCATTGCTGAGGCTGGCTTTGAACTCCTGATCGTCCTGCCTCAGCCTCCCAAGTGCTGGGATTACAGGTGTGTGCCAACTCGCCTGGCTGTTGGTATGTTTTTGATGGCATCTTTTATTTCATCGCTTGAAATTGATGTATTTAAATTGTGTATATCATCTTGATTCAATTTGGGCAAATCATACGACCCTAGAAATTAACGAAAGATGTGAAAGAACTCTATAACGAAAACTACAGAACACTAAAGAAAGAAATTAAAGAAGACCTTAGAAGATGGAAAGATCTATCTTGTTCTTGGATAGGCAGAATTAATATTGTCAAAATGACCATAATACCAAAAGCACAATACAGATTTAATGCAATTCCAATCAAAATTCCAATGATATTCCTCATTGAAATAGAAAAAGCAGTCATGAAATTCATCTGGAAAAATAAGAGACCCAGAATAGCTACAGCAATCCTTAATTATACTTAAATAATAAAGACCTTAAATTATACTACAGAGCAATAGTGAAAAGAAAAAAAAAAAAAACAGCATGGTATTAGAGGCACCAAAATAGACAAATAGACTTGTAGACCTTTGGTACAGAATAGAAGACATAGAGACTAACCCACATAATTACAGTTATTTATATTAGACAAAGGTTCCAAAAAAAATACATTGGAGAAAAGATAGCCTTTTCAACAAATGATCAAATAATTCTGGGAAAACTGGAAATCCATATGCAACGAAATGAAATTAAACCATTATCTCTCACCATGTACAAAATTCAAAGTGGATCAAGGATCCAGGAATTAAACCAGAGATACTGTGCCTATTAGATGAAAAAGTAGGCCCTAATCTCCCTCATGCCTGATTAGGCCCCAACTTCCTTAATAAGACTCCTATAGTGCAATAATTAATATCAAGAATCAATAAATGGGATAGATTCAAACTAAAAAGCTTCTTAGCAAAAGAAACAATCAGTGAGATGAATAGAGAGCCTACTAATTGGGAACAAATTTTTACCATGTGCATGTCACAGCACTAATCTCTAGGATATATAATGAACTAAAAAATCTTAACACCAAAAAAACAAATAACCCAATAAATAAATGGGCTAAGGAACTGAACAGACACTTCTCAGAAGAAGGTATACAATCAATTAACAAATACACAAAAAATGTTCATCATCTCTAGCAATTAGAGAAATGCAAAACTACTTTATGATTAATTTCACTCCACTCAGAATGGCAGCTATTAAGAACACAAACAATAAGTGTTGGCGAGGATGTGGGGGGAAAGGCACACTCATACATTGCTGGTGCGACTGCAAAATGGTCTAGCCAATATGGAAAACAGTATGGAGATTACTTGGAAAACTGAGAATGGAACCACCATTTGACTCAGCTATCCCACTCCTCAGTCTGTACCCAAAGAAATTAAAAACAGCATACTACAGGGACACAGCCACATCAATGTTTATAGCAGCACAATTCACAATAGCTAAACTGTGGAACCAACTTAGATGCCCTTATGTAGATGGATGGATAAAGAAAATGTCATATGGAATATTACTCAGCAATAAAAGAGGATAAAATAATGGCATTCTCAGGTAAATGGATGAAGTTGGAGAATATAATGCTAAGTGAAGTTAGCCAATACCAAAAATCCAAATGCTGAAAATTTTCTCTGATATAAGCAGGCTGATTCACAGTGGGATTAGGATGGGAAGCATAGGAAGATTAGAGGAGCACTAGAAAGGCCAATGGGGAAAGAGGGGAAGGGAGGGGGCAAGAGGGTAAAAAAAAATGGTAGAATGAGATGGATATCATTACCCTAAGTGCATGTATGAAGACACAAATGGTGTGAATATACTTTGTATACAACAAAGATATGTAAAAAATGTTCTCTATATATGTAATATTAATTGTAATGCATTCTGCTGTCATATATAACAACTTAGAATAAAAGAAAAAAAAGCAAATTTCTACAATGCTTTCAATTGAGCCAGGGCTTTAAAAGGAGAAATGCATAAAATCATGGGTTTTCTGCATTAAAAGACAGAATCTCAAGCAAAACATTTTCACATAGAAATTAAAAGCCAGAGCAAATAACCTTGACCTGAGTTAATCCCAGGCTGAAAGACATAGGACACAAATGTTCAAAGGAACTTATATTATCTTTTTATATGTCTCCATTATTTTTAATAAAAAGAAGTACAAAATAAATGGGAAATATTAGTAGGTACGACTATATTAGTCTCTGAATGTTATCATAAAGAATTAACACACAATTAAATGAGAGAATCTTCAAGATCAGGATTCTTTACTAAAAATGAATTTGAGTGTTCTGTATAAGATTAATAAATGACTCTGAGACAGGATAAAAATAAAGCAGTATATTATATGAAATAGCATAGGACTAGTTCAAATTTATTTTTTTAAAATGCCAAATTCTCAAATTAGGATAAACTATAGAAGATATTGTTTGGCAACTTTAAATAGTCATACCTTTAAAAATGGGTAATATATTCATATTTAACATATTATTTACTAGTGTTTGCTATGTGTCAGGTATTTTAGGTGATTAAGGATTCTGTAGTCAATGACCAGAGCAAACATAATCAAACATAATCCTTTCTGTTGTGCTATTTATACTCACATGCCAGGACACACTAAATATATATATATATATTCATAATTTATATATATGTACATAATTTATATATACATATATACACATTTTATATATATACATTTATATATACACATAATTATTTATGTTTATATAGTCATTACTGTGTGTGTGTGTGTGTGTGTGTGTGTATGTATAGTGATGGATCAATATATGAAGAAGGGATGGACAGAATAGGCGGTATGGGAAGATCTCTTGGTTAAGTTTTTATGTAAACCAAGACCTGAATGAAGTAAGGGGGTGTGGTATTGTCCAAGCAGAGTTATTAAGAACAAAAAAAAAAAAAAAAAAAAACTTGAGATTTTTAAAAAAGTATTTGGAGTGAGGAATTGGTATACAGAGAAGACTGAGTGTCGAAAACATAAACAAGGGAAACAAAGAGGTAGTGGGGTGATGGTGGAAGGAATGATTTGGTGAGTCATGGTTGGTGTTAGGACTCTGGTCCAAATGAGATGGCAATGACTAAAAATAAAAATGATGTTATAAATTAAATTGGTAATGTAGCAGGTTATTGGAAAAGGTCAGTGATAGAATAATTAATAACAAAGAAAAATACATGGAAATATTTTAAAATGGTACCTTTTTTAAAAGAAAGTTATATCAATAATGAAAATGTAATAAAGCTTACTGTTAAAGCTGAAATAATAGAAATACCAGTGTAGCCACAAAGAAAATTTGATGAAAATATATTTTTATGTAGAGCCTTTAAACCATCTTTGTAAGATTATAATGTGTTTAATAGGAAAACAATGAGAGTGTGAATAACAAATACACTGCTAATTTAATAGATTTTCTATCTCTTGATACTCTGAATCATAGTAGGTAGTTATATAAAATATGTATTTATTATGTTAAATCCCCCATAAAGTTGGATTTAGAGGAAAAGCAATAGTTAATAATTTTATTTAAATTAACAAAATACAAATCTGAATTATCAACCAGGCATTCAGGAAATTCTAGCTCTGTCATTATTGCAAATGCTCTCCCATATCCTATGGAATGGACAGAGCTCTATAGATCTATCTGGTGCTTTTCAGAGGCAGAAACATAACTTTCATTTTTAGTCCACTGAGGTATATACTGATTTAGTCACTGAATAAATTCAAGTGATCTTGTGAAGCCAAATATATTATAACTGTCTTGGTGTGAAACATACTGTATATACATAAACAAAGTTGAAAAGAGTAAAATGAGGGAAGTATTTACGAAAATGTGGGCAGGATTAAAGGAACTATCAGTGAATGATGAAGTACCCAGGGACTAACTAGCATGAGTTAATAATCCTTATAACCTCTTAATCAAAAGAGACACAGGGAGAGAAGGATTAACATAATAGAATCTCTAGCTTGGAAGAGGGCCACTGGACAGCAACTGCAACCATAAATATAATCTCCAAAAATGTGCAATTATTTTTAAATCAAGACCTAGGGGTTTAGAGTTGGGAGATAATCAATACCTTCCCTTATATCTCCATACTTACAATATCCTTCTAGTACTACTCATTGGTTGAATACAGCCAGAAACTAGAGGGTAAGAGACATCAGGTGACAGAGTCTTCTCATACAAAGAAGGGGCAAAGAAGCTCAGTGGAGGAGCGGGGAGTGGGGCAGCAAACTGTATCATCAGCATTCCAGATGTCAGTGTCTCTCCTAATTTTTTCCTAGGTAAAATGGGACTTGGGAATC
This sequence comes from Tamias sibiricus, assembly GCA_025594165.1. Taxonomy (NCBI): domain Eukaryota; kingdom Metazoa; phylum Chordata; class Mammalia; order Rodentia; family Sciuridae; genus Tamias; species Tamias sibiricus. The sequence goes on along the minus strand of CM046667.1, from coordinate 49,975,053 downwards.
TGAATACCAAGAATCCTAATGTTGTCCAAGGCGAGCCTTGCTGGGAAAACCAAGAAACCATTCACTTTTGAGTTTATATATTTACTCTTTACAGGCATAGGAGGTGACTTCTGGCTACTTTGGGGACCAGATGACATCATATTCTTTCCCATCTTCTGGGAAAAATCAGAGGCTGAATCAAGTTCTCAACTAAAAATGTTACAGAGAGGGAAAATGCTCTAAAGAAAGTAGGGATTAAAGACAAAGAAATTAGGAAGAAGGAACACTATATAAATTTAAGAAAAATAAAATAGAATAATCTCTTATAAATGTGATCAGAAAAAGGAACACAGGCTAAAAGTCATTTCTGATTTCTTCTCTTTTATACAAATTTACTAAAGGCACAGGAGAACATTAATGTATTTTAAGAAGTTCCTACCACATGTAAAAATTAAAAGTAGATATTATATTAGGATGCAGGGAAAATGTAGTAAGTACACAAAAGAATTTTTAAGATGCATATTATTTAATAATAATACCATTAGAAATTAATTTACATTTATAAATTCAGTTCAATTAATTTAAATGGCATTGAGGAAGAAACTAAGAGCACAAAGCCACATTTGTGGAAGAAAAAGTAGTCCATATGAAAACCCGTGAGAAATGTTTTAGGTTATACACAGAGGTTCAATTTTTGTCTTTGCTTTTATCTTTATTCCAAAAAAAAAGATAAATTGAATCAAGCTCTCAACCAAAAATGATACAAAAAGGGAAAATGTTCTAAGGAAAGTAGAAACTTAAGACAAATGAAGAAATTAGGAAGAAGAAACACTAGATAAATTTAAGAATTAGTTCTTTGCAATAAAATAAAACAGATAATATCTTATAAATGTGATCAGGAAAAAGAGTGAAAAGACAAATGCAAGCAATTTAAACATAGAAAATATTAAAGATAAGCACAAGAGGTATAGAAACCAAAATTACATTCTACATAGAAATTTAGTCTCTATTATTAAAAAAATCAATTAACTGTGATACCAGATGTATGCTCATCCACATTTTAAAGAAATTTGTCATTGCTAATTGCAAAATCATATCAATATCATCCCAATTCTATAAACTTATCCACAAATCTGGTTTTTAAAATCACTCAGGGTTTGGGGGTATATTTTAATGATAGAGCAAGTAGTTAGCGTGTGAGAGGCCCTGGGTTCAATCCCTAGTAACAATATATATATATATATATATATATATATATATATATATATATATACACACACATACTAACTATACACACACACACACACACACACACACACACACACATACAGAAATTAAAAAATCAGCCCTTTCTTCTTAAAGGAGTAAAATTGATAAAAATTCATTGCTTTGTGAAATGCAATTGATTAGAGTGGCATACTGAATAGAATTACAAGATCTACAACTACGTCAGCTAATATTAAATCAGTAAAATCCTGTTTTTACAACTAGGATGGATTGTCACACTAGTTTTTTCTAACCATCTTTGGGTAGCTTCAGTACTCATAAAATGTAATGATGTATTTCTTGGAGTAAAGAAAAAAGAAGCTTCTTTTCACAAGGATACTTTTTCAGCAGTTTCAAAATCTTCTTGGGTCAAATTCAATTTGTTTTATCCTCTTTTCTGCAGAGTATCTCCTCTACTTTAGTCTATTCCTCTGCCATAAATCGTTAGTTGTAGCATGTTCCCAAGTTCCATACTTGTTACTTGTTTTAATCCTGTTGTTCAGTTTCCTTTCCTTTCCCTGTCCAGACTTCTAACCTGTGATTCATACTTGAATGCTGCTCACAGCTTAGCTCTGTAGAGCTTAGATGCCACATTTATATTCTGATTTGCATTCACTATGGTGGCTGTTTTAGCATAAAGTCATTCCCACTATCAATAATTTATTTTGGAAAAACCACTTATTGAGAAGAAATTACTTCTAAGTGCACTGATACCTTTATTACAATATTTGCTGAGAGCAGAGCTCATCATTTGTAATAAAATAGGTCATGGTTTAAAAAAGCAAACAAAAGAAATGTACAAAATCCTGTGAAACAGGATGACGCTACCAAGTGCTTAGGCTTGTCTCCACATTAGCTCTAGAGAGAAATATATCCCCAGCTTCCATTTATTTGTGATTTACTGAAGATAGATAGAACAAATCCCAGGTAAGAAGGAAACATCTCTCATATAGCCATACTATAATTTCTTAACCTTTCTCACTCTTGTTTGTCATCAGCCCACTTCATGATTCATTCTGAATTTACTTCTACAGTTCTTTTTCCCCTGTTTTCTCAAATGAAAAAGGGATATTTAATTGGTTTAAATAAAATTATGGTGTTTTTCTTTAGATACTACTAAGTTTTCTTCAATGTCTTTTCTCTGCCAAATATTTGCATTTCTAATCATTTATTGTCTGGTCAAATGAATATTTTGTTTTTACCGCCAAAGTATTTTAACAATTACAAATATAATGGGGAGAATTGACCTATCTGTGGGGCTTAAATGCTGTCCTTCAAGTGCATTACCATCACTGTCTTCCATGTTCAAATTGTATCCTTTCCAGTACCTTTTAAAGATTTTTATAAAATGAGTAGTATCAAAATATACCATAAGTATGTAACTAGGAATTTGTTCATTTAAAAAGATTTAATATTAACTGACATGGTTATAAATCTCATAATTAGGTTAAATATGGCACTCTCATCAATAGTCTTATCACAAGGTACCCATTATTTTTTTTACTAAGTAACATCAGATCTACAACATGAGATAGCACAAAGCAAATGAGATCATTGCTATATATTATTTATTAAACCACAAATCCAAAGTCAGTACTTTAAAAACCTAGGGTGAAAATTCAGATGTCAGTTATGGTCAAATCGTCACTTAATCACATCATTGAAACTTGTCATTGAATTAGATTGAATGGTTGTCAGATGTCACTGATCTCAAAAATGATACAGTGTTCACTCTTGCTGGCATATGAACTTAGATAAAGAGGATTTTAAACTGTTCTTAAAATTAGTATTTTATGTGTCCTTTAAATATTCAGAAGCTTAAATAATCATATAATATACATTTTGGAGTGTGTCAGAATGTAATATCTTCACTGAATATAAACTGCTTCCATTTATCACTCAAAAGTCAAATATAAATATAAATATAAATATAAATATAAATATAAATTTTAAAGTTAATATATACTAGACAAGTATTATTTCTTTCAATAAATTTTCATTCTGCTCAATAGGCCTATAAAATATCTGCACCTTATATACATTCATTCACAAAGATCCAGGAGAAGTAGAATCTATTAACTCTCGAACTCACCAACTGTAGGGTCTTTGCCTAACGTTTTCATGATTTTGAATCTACTCCATCATCTGAAAAATATGCTAGCAGCCGTTGCTGTATTTCTTCCAAAGTATTCGTCTGCAGAACATAAAAATATACACGGACATGTCTTATATTTTTTAAATTCAAATTCAGATGCAAAGTGATAACATTACTTTTAAATTTGAGTATGTTTTCATTTAAAATAATTTGATAAAGTAGATTGTTTAACCCTTTTTAGTACCTATCTGTTGCATCAAGGTAAAATACTGATTTTTTTCTGCAGATTAAACTTAAAAGTAGGTATCATTTATCTATAATGTATACATGTGGTGATGTGTTGGGATAATAATTATATGGCTAAAAATTATATTTTAAACATTTTTAATATTATAATAAATGCCAATCTTTTAACTTATTTTTTTTTACCTCCACCTACAATTATTTGAAATCAGTATACATGACTTAAGCTTAGAAAGCTGTGGCTATATAAGATTGCTGCTGAAGTGGCAATCTATATTTCCAGATAAAAGATAGACATATAGTACTTATGAAACTTCAAATTCAATAATATTATATTAAAAGTGCACATTTTTTTTCCATTTTTTTTTATATTGTGAAAATATTGTTGATGACAGTGTCCATTTTCTCAAGCAATGCCTTCTAGTATATAATACCCCATAGAGGAAATTTTGCTGAGTTTAGTTTTTAATAGCTACTTTGCCAGAATGTTGGGTTTGCATTTCATGTAGGCTACCTTCATTGAAACTTCTATTTTGATATATATGTTTTACTTTCTTTCACACCTTAAATATTTGTATATTCATAAGATTATTTTAACTGACTCAAACCTTTATTATCAAGGATAATGTAGGCAGTATATAAATAATTGAAAACACAGTACAATGAAAAAGAATTCCCTTGTGATGTATCATTGTGATCAAAAACTCATTCAAAATAGAATTTAATTATTACACTCGTCTCTAAGCAGTTTGATGAAATAATACATTTTAAATATACCTCTAATTAGTTTAATGGAATGATACATTTTTAAATCTACTTCTGTCTTTAACCCTCTGTGTGTGCCATATGGCAGGTAGTCAAAAATATTTAATAAGTTACAGAATACATGAAACTTAATCACTGGAAGTAGGGACAGTATCTTCACAGTGTATACCTTCAGTTAAATTTCATTACATATTCTGAGTCAAAATGTGCTTTTACAAAGTATTTTCCTAATAAATTTGGATGAAATAAAAATAATATTTTGAATGTGGAGATATAATAGGGAATAAAGAAATTCTGCCAAATGGAAAGCCAAGTCCCCAGTTGTAATATGTCCTACTATTTACATTGTATATATTGAGCTATTCATTATTTAATAATAAAAGATTCAATACATGAATGTATCAGTGGAAGAAAATAGGTATGGTTTATGCCTATAAGTCTTTAAATTTTAAGTAGTGTAAATTTTAAATGTGGTTAAAAAACACATGCTTGAAGACAGTGAAACTGTTTTGCCTTTCTTGCGTTTTTGGTCTTTTAAATGCATTATATTTAGAAAGATTATACAAATTCTTGAGATTCTCTTGAGTATGGAGAAGTCTCTTTAGCTTGACCACATGATGGCATACATTTTATAAAAGGCACTTAGCACATTTAAAAAGAAAATCTGTTCTTCTGGAATGTTGGAAGGAATTTCTCAAGTTATATACACCTTATGAGAAAGGAATACTATACACCATTCTCTGTTCAATGAAACCTATTCGCTGTTCTTCTTTCTACAAAGCAAATTTAAAGTAATATAAATGTGTACACATTAAAAATCTCTCAGAAAATCATCACATTTCATGTTTACTTTTATGATTTTCTTAGATATTCTTAAATCTTGAATATATCTATATGATATTTTATAAATACTTTCACTATAATCACCATGGGATATATAAAGCTGGTATATATATAGAAATTATTAGTGACAGTGCTAAAAATTACATGCATGCGCTGAACCCACCTGGGGTAAAACAGGACAGTAATGTTTCTTGACCATTTTGAGTAAGCAAAGAAAGAAAATGTTCTTCCACAAGCTTATTTATAAGACAGACCACCTGGAACTCACAATTCTGAAGTACTTATATATTGATCTTAGAATTACTAAACACACACACACACACACACACACACACACACACACGGAAAAAATCAGAGGTTTTGTTCTAAATACTAGTGTGGGGACAGAAAAGGGGCCCTCTCTAATTCTTGTCCTCACACCTATAGAATGGACAACACTAGACTATTCCATTCTAAAACCCCATTTATTAGGAATTTCATATGCAGTCTTAGAAGCTTGCTCATTCTGACTCAAGGGATCTTTTCCTGAGAATTCACATTTAAATAGTTTACTGGAATCACAATAAGGTCCCAGTCTCGAAAGACAAATGGTAGGAATATTCTGTTCTCCATGATTACATTATCTAAAGATGATAATGCTAAACTGAGTCAGAATATGATGTTTCTTTGTGAATAGAGTCTAAGGCCTATTGACAGGAACTCCAAAAGTCAAGAGTTATATGTAAGCAGACCTATTCTAAATATATTCCATGCATTCTGTTAAGTTTCACACATATTATCAATTTTCCTACCTCGTCATTTCATATGAGATGTTTTTATTGTGCAGAATAAGTAACCAAAAATTTGGTTATCCTTAATGACCTCAATATTATATTTCTGGCTATCTAGTGATTACCACAGCACTGATACACACATATAGTAGATGTATGTATTAACACATATGTCATATCAATATTTTTGTTTCCTTTAGTAGACAAATACATAATTATTCATTTAACATAGATTTTAACAGGTTAAACTATTTCCCCCTACCACAGTTCTTTAGCAATTAGATTGCTGAGAATCTTTGAAAGACATAATTGCAGAGCATGTATTAGAAAAAAATTGTAAAAGAAAAGAAACAATTTTATAGTATGGCAATAATTGTTTAACAGTTGCTAATAATGGCAGGGAGAGGGTTGGTTCATAACCTGAAGGCTTAGGAAGGAGGATTACAAGTTTCTTTGAGGCCAGCCTGGGCAATTTAGTGAGACGCTGTCTTAAAAAAGAGCCAATAATCTGACTCCAAGGGAGTATGCTTACCTAGCATGTATAAGGTCCTGGGTCCATTCCTCAGAAACACAGACCAAAACAAGGAAACAAAAAAAGTAACTAATAATGACTAATAATGAATTTGAAAGCACTTTCATTCAAGAGCTATATGGTAAGAAATATGCCATTATAACACAATAAGCATTTGATAATTCATACTCAAAATGGACCTGACTTGTGAAAATGAGTCTTTAAGACAAGATAAAAACCATCAACAGTAAATACCCTTTGGGAAAGAAAAAAATATTCCTCCTCCTCCAGACCCTTTACGGTAATTATTATTATTTCTCATAATTGTTGGTAGTTTGAAGAAGAGATGTACAGCAAGAGATAAAACATAATCAAAATAAGTAATATTCTTTGTCTACATGATGGTGTATAATATTAACTTGGTAAGATAGTAGTAAGGCATTTGTGGAAGAATCTCCAGGTACAATTAGTGGTATATCCCTCATCTTCAAATCTGATGTGAACTCTGATCTTGTGGAAGCTTAGTCTATCTTTGATATCATTTCCCTCTTGGTTAAATACACATAAACATAAAATGTAGAGAAACTGTTTGTAATATTTATATAATTGATACATACTGGGATATTGTCATGGGCACAATGAAAGCTGTGTACAGAGATAAACGTATAGTTTTAAAAGATCTTAAAATACCCTTTAAAGATAGAAATAAACGGATTAGTATTTATTGTAAATATTACAAGAAAAGAAACAATAATGAAAATTATAATCTAAATAGAAGACTAAAAAAATAGGACAAATCCATTCAAAGTTGGCTCTTTGAAAAGATCAGCAAAATAGACAAAGCTCTTATAATACTAACAAAGGAAGATGAGAATAAAAACAGACAAGATTAGTAATGAGAAAGCCTGTATAAAACATTTACAGAAGAAATTAAGAGAATACTACAAGCAATTCTATAACAATAATTCTATAAAAATTCTAGGAAATGGGTGATTTCCTAGTACAATGCAAATTACCAAAATTGAGAAAAGAATAAGGGGAAATTAAATCTAGACTAATTACTTCAGAAAACATTTGTATGTTATTAGAGATCCACCATTGAAAAATGTACTAAGAATCTTCTCAAGTGAATTTAAGTAATTCCTATATTTTAGCAATTTCAGAGCATATGGAAAACTAAAACTCCAAATTTCCTTTTGTGATGTCAGATTAATGTTACCACCAACAGTTGAAAAACATGAAATTAAATCATAAAAGTCTTACGTTTGAATAAATTCTATTATATTGTATGACATAAAATTGCTTATAATCACATCTAAAAAATGGGAAAAATTCAATAAATGTTAGCTTCTAGTTACAAAGTACACTCAAATTTAAGAAGGAAAGGAAAACCACTCTATAGAAAAAATGAACAAATCATATTAAGACAATTCACAGGTAGAATTTAATCATCAATCATACAAACATATATTCCAAATGTACTAGGAATCATGGAAATAAAAATAGAAAAGCAAAATAAAAGGCAGAAATGCCTATTGATGATGAGATAAGAGCCTGCTTTTTAAAATGTTTTTACTAGTGCATTATAGTTATATATATAGTGCGGTTCATTTTGATGTAATTATACATACATGGAATGTAAATATACACTGCTGGCTAAAATAATAAATGCTAAATCATTTTAGAAAAACTTGTGAAAATATCTACTAAAATTCATGCACTCATACACATTTACATCCTTTGACCTAGAAGAGAAACTTCCTGAAATTTGCTATTCTAACAACAGAACCATCCGTATATGAGGATCTGTGTACAAAATGTCTGGCTCTATATTATATAAAATGGTAAAAAAAAAAAATCAAACATATCAAAACCTAGAAACAAAGTGAATGTCCACCAACAGGAGAATGGCTAACCACTATATGATAATCCAAACTATGAAATATAATGTAGTCATTAAAATGAATGAATAATGGGATTATTGTTTGATAAAAGCAAAATTCAACAACACTATCAGTATCTTATATGCCTTTTTAAAATACTATGTCTTTAAAAATTTATACTTATGTTAAATCTCACATGAAAACTCATACATTCAATGATCATATAAAGAGAGAAAAAATATGAAAAAGAGGAGTTCACTGAATTTTTATTGGGTGACAAAAGAGTGGCAAGCAAAATTGAAAATAAAACTTATCTCAAGAAAAATAGGAGAACAGCATATGAAATCTCATTTGGGTGTTTGTGGAAAATGAAAAATCAAAAACTTTAGTTTTTTGAAATGTACCGTATTCTACATTATTGTTATATATTGTCATTGTACTGTGCAAATTGTATACCAAGAACTTTTTTCTCCTTTAAAAATGTAGCTTCTTGGTACCCATTGATCAGCCTTGCCTCATCCCTCTCTCCCACTTACTTTCATAGTCTATGGTGAAAGTTCAACTCTCTACTTCTATAAAATCAACTGTATTGAATTTCAGATATGAGTGAGATCATGTGGGATTTTTTTCTTTCTGTGCCTGGCTTATTTCACATAACATAATAATCTATCCATGCAAATCACATAATTTCATTCATTTTTTATGACTGAATAGTATTGCATTGTATATATGTACTACATTTTCTTTATCCATACATAAGTTGATGGACATTTAGGTTGTTTCCATTTCTTGGTTACTGTGAATAAAGTCACAAAGAATAGGGGAGTTCATGTGTTTCTTTGACATACTGTTTTTCATTTCTTTTGTGTATATATATATATGAGAAGTAGTGGGATTGTGCTACTTTTTACTTTTTGAAGGAAGATCTATGCTGTTTTATATAATGTCTGCACTAAGCTATATGCCTACCACCAGTGTGCAAGGGTTTCTCTTTTTCTATATCCTTGCCAGGACTTGTTATCTTTTTATTTTTTTATAGCAGCCATTCTTGCTATGGTGAGATGATATCTCACTGTAGTTTTGATTTACATTTCCCTGATAAGTGATGTTGAGAATTTTTCCATGTGCTTCTTGTCATTCATTTGTATGTTTTTTTTTTGTTTGTTTGTTTTGTTTTTTTTTTTTTTTTAGAAATGGCTATTAAGGACTAGTGCCCATTTGAAAATCAGATTGATTTAATGTTTTGAATTAAGTTCCATATATATATATTATAAAAACAGATGTATGGAGTGCAAATATTTTCTCCCATTCTGTGGGTTGTCTCTTCACTTTGCTATTTACTTGACTATGGAGAAGCTTTTAAGTTTGATGTAATACCATTTGTCTATTTTGGCTTTTGATGCATGTACATTTGTGGTCATGCCCCCAAAATTATTTTTTAGACCAATGTCATGGGGTCTCCCTGTTTTTTTCTACTGGTTTTATAACTTTGGGTCTCATATTTAAGTCTCTAGATATTATGAGTTTGTTTTCTATATATAATTTAAGAAAAGGGTCTGATTTTCTTCTGCTTGTAGATTTACAGTTTTCTTAGCATCATTTCTTGAGAGTTCTTTCCCCATTTTGTATTCTTGGCTTTTTGAGCAAAACTTATTGAGTGTAAATATGTAGGTTTCAAGGCTCTCTATTTTGTTCCATTGGTATATGTGTCTTTATTTAATGCCAGTATCAGGCTGTTTTGATTACTATATTTTTTAGTATAATTTGAGGGAGTGTGATCCCTACCATTTGTTGTTTTTGGTCAAGATTGCTATTGCTATTCAGGATTTTGGTGGTATCCTATGAACTTTAGGATTGTTTTAACATTTTTCTACTTTTATAAAAAGTGTCATTGTAATGTTAGCAGGAATTACATTTAATTCATGAATTTCTTTGGGTTGTGTAGACATTTTAATAATATTAATTCCTCCAACCCATGAATAGATGTTTTTCTATTCTTCTGTATTCTTCAAGTTCTTTCATCAATTTTTTATTATTTTAACATGCGCATCTTTCACTATCTTCTTTATTTTTTCCCAAATATTTTACTTTTGTAATAGCTGTTGTGAATGAGATTGCTTTCTTGATATTATTTTTCAGATAGTATCATTTTAGTACATTGAAACACTATTATTTTTGAATACTGACTTTGAGTCCTACAAATTTACTGCATTTTAGTTCTAATAGTGTTTTGTATAGTCTATAGATATTTCTACTTATAATATGTCATTTAAGAAAAGGAGGATGATGTTTTTACTTCTCCCTTTGTAATATAATGACCTTTCTTTTGTTTCATTTTTCTGGCTAGGACTTGTATTACTATGTAGAATACAAGTACCAGGAGAAGGCATCCTTGTCTTCTTCCTGGTCTTTTTTTAAGTTATTTGTTTATTTTAATTTGTTATACATGCTTGCAGAGTACAATTCATTTCATATTACATATAAAGAGCAGTTTTTCAAGTCACTGGTTTTACAGTAATTATTTTCACACCATTTGTGTTTTAATATATGTTCTTAGCAGATTGATGTCTAACACATTCTGCCATTATTCCTATCTCCTTGCCCCCTCCCTTTCCCTCCCTCCCCTTTGTTCTATTTAACATTCTTTCATTCCTCTCATCCCTCCTCCCTTGCCAATATAATTCAGTATTATCATATCAAAGGAATCATTCCACCTTTGTTTTTTTTGGGATTGACTAACTTCACTTAGCATTATTTTCTCCAACTCCATACATTTACCTACAAATGCCATGATTTTATTCTCTTTTAGTGCCAAGTAGTGTTCCATTGTGTGTATATATATATATATATATATATATATATATATATATATATATATATATATATACATACCAAAGTTTCCCTATCCATTCAGCTATTGATGGACATCAGGGTTGGTTCCAAAATCTAGCTATTGTGAATTGTGCTGCTATAAACATTGATGTGGCTGAGTCACTATAGTATCCTGATTTTATGTCCTTTGGGTATAAACCAAGGAGTGGGATAGCTGGGTCAAATGGTGGTTCCATTCCAAGTTTTCCTAAGAATCTCCATACTGCTTTCCAGATTGGCTGCACCAATTTGCAGCCCCACCAGCAATGTATGCCCTTTTCCCCACATCCTCGCCAGCATTTATTGTTGTTTGTTTTTGATAGCTGCCGTTCTGACTTGAGTGAAATGAAATCTTAGAGTAGTTTTGATTTGCATTGCTCTAATTGCTAGAGATATTGAACATTTTTCCATATATTCCTTGATTGGTTGTATATATTCTTCTGAGAAGTGTCTGTGCAGTTCCTTAGCCTGTTTATTGATTGGGTTGTTTATTATTTTGATGTCAAGGTTTTTGAGAGCTTTATATATCTTTGAAGATAATGTTCTGTCTGATGTGCTTGTGGTAAAGATTTGCTCCCATTCTGTAGGGTCTCTGTTCACCTCACTGATTGTTTCTTTTGCTGAGAAGAAGCTTTTTAGTTTGATTCCATCCCATTTATTAATTCTTGGTTTTAATGCTTGCACTGTAGGGGTCTTATTGAGGAAGTCGGGGCCTAATCAAACATGATGGAGATTTGGGCCTTCTTTTTCTTCTATTAGGTGCAAGGTCTCTGATTTAATTCCTAGGTCCTTGATCCACTTTGAGTTGAGTTTTATGCATGGAGAGATATAGAGGTTTAATTTCATTTTATTACATGAGGATTTCCAGTTTTCCCAGCACCATTTGTTGAAGAGGCTGTCTTTTCTCCAATGAACGTTTTTGGCACCTTTATCTAATATAAGATAACTGTAGGTGTGCAGTTTAGCCTCTGTGTTTTCTATTCTGTACCATTGGTCAACTGGTGCCAATACCATGCTGTTTTTGTTACAATTGCTTTGTAATACAATTTAAGGTCTGGAATAGTAATGCCACCAGCTTCACTCTTCTTGCTAAGAATTGCTTTGTCTATTCTGGATCTCTTATTTTTCCAGATGAATTTCATGATTGCTTTTTCTATTTCTATGAAGAATGATATTGGGATTTTGATTGGTATTGCACTGAATCTGTATAGTGCTTTTGGGAGAATTGTCATTTTTACAATATTAATTCTACCTATCCATGAGCACGGTAGATCTTTCCATCTTCTAAGATCTTCTTTAATTTCTTTCTTTAGTGTGCTGTAGTTTTCATTGTATAGGTCTTTCACTTCTATTGTTGATTCCCAAGTATTTTTTTTTTTGAGGTTGTAGTAAATGGGGTGGGTTTCTTAGTTTCTCTTACTGAGGATTTGTCACTGATGTACAGAAATACCTTTGATTTATGGGTATTAATTTTATATCCGTCCACTTTGCTGAATTCGTTTATTAGTTCTAGAAGATTTCTGGTGGAATTTTTTGGATCTTCTATATATAGAATTATATCGTCTGCAAATAATGATAATTTGAGTTCTTCTTTTCCTATCTGTATCACTTTTATTTCTTTTTTCTGTCTAATTGCATTGGCTAGAGTTTCAAGAATTATATTAAATAGAAGTGGTGAAAGAGGGCACCCCTGTCTTGTTCAATTTTTTTTTTATTTTTTTCAAAAAATCAACTTTTGGTTCTGTCAATTTTTTCAATAGTGTTTTTTGTTTCAATTTTATTGATTTTGGCTCTGATTTTAATTATTTCCTGTCTTCTACTGCTTTTGGGGTTGATTTGTTCTTCTTTTTCTAGGACTTTAAGGAGTTATGTTAGTTCATTTATTTGTTGACTTTTTCTTCTTTGAAGGAATGAACTCCATGCAATGAATTTTCCTCTTAGCCTTCATAGTGTCCCAGAGATTTTGATATGTTGTATCAGTGTTCTCATTTACTTCTAAGAATTTTTTAATCTCTTTCTTGATGTCTTCTGCAACCCCTTGTTCCTTCAGTAGCATATTATTTAGTCTCCAGGTGTTGGAGTAGATTTTGTTTCTTATTTTATCATTGATTTCTAGTTTTATTCCATTATGATCTGATAGGATGCACAGTAGTATCTCTATTTTTTTATTTGTTTAGAGTCATTTTATGGAATAATATATGGTCTATTTTAGAGAATGATCCATGTGCTGCTGAGAAGAAAGTGTATTGACTCATTGTTGGATAGTATACTCTATATATGTTGGTTAAATCTGTTATTGATTGTAGTATCGAGTTCTACAGTTTCTTTGTTTAGCTTTTGTTTGGAAGATCTATCCAGTGGTTAAAGAGGTGTGTTAAAGTCTCCTATAATTATTGTGTTGTGGTCTATTTGGCTCTTGACCTTGAGCAGAGTTTGTTTGATGAATGTGAATGTTCCATTATTTGGGGCATATATATTTATAATAGTTATTTCTTGTTGTTAGCAGTATGAAATGTCCACCTTTATCTCTTTTTATTAACTTTGGCTTGAAGTCTATTTTGTTTGATATGAGGATGGAAACCCCTGCTTGCTTGTGTAGTTCGTGTGAGTGGTATATTTTATCCCATCCTTTCACCTTCAGTCTGTGGGCGTCTTTTCCTATGAGATGTGTCTCTTGAAGGTAGCATATTGTTGGGTCTTTCTTTTTTTTTTGGATCCAATCTATCAGTCTTTGTCTTTTAATTCGTGAGTTTAGGCCGTTAACATTCAGGGTTATTATTGAGAAATGATTTATATTACCAGTCATTTTAAATTTTATTTAATTTTATTTTTGGTATTTAGCTTGACTTGATTTCTCCTATGGTTAATTTTTCCTTTATTGTAGTTCTTCCCTTTGCAGGTCTTCATTGTTTGTTATTTTTCATTTTCACCTCATGGAATATTTTGCCCAGAATGTTCTGTAATGTTGGCTTTCTCATTGTGAATTTTTTTAGCTTTTGTTTATCATGGAAGGTTTTTATTTTATCATCAAATCTGAAGCTTAATTTTTCTGGGTATAAGATTCTTGGTTGGCATCCCTTATCTTTTAGAGCCTGGTGTATGTTCTTCCAGGATCTCCTGGCTTTGAGGGTCTGGGTTGAAAAATCTGCTGAGATGCGAATTGGTTTTCCTTTATAGGTTATCTGATTTTTCTCTCTTGTGGCCTTTAAAATTCTATCCTTATTTTGTATGCTAGGCATTTTCATTATAATGTGTCTTGGTGTAGACCTATTTTAAGTTTGTATATTTGTTATCCTATATGCTTCTTGTATTTGGTTTTCAAATTTGTTCTTCTTGCTTGGGAAATTTTCTGATATAATTTCATTGAAGAGATTTTGCATTCATTTGGTTTGATTCTCTGCACCTTCCTCTATTCCAATAAATCTTATATTTGGTCTTTTGATGGTATCCCATAATTCTTGGATGTTCTGTTCATAGTTTCTTACCATCTTCTCTGTGAGGTCAACTTTATTTTCAATATTATATATTTTGTCCTCACTGTCTGAGGTCCTGTGTTCCAGGTGATCCAATCTGTTGGTGATACTATCTGTTGAGTTTTTTATATGGCCTACTGTTTCTTTCATTTTAAGTATTTCTGTTTGTTTTTTTTCTCAGACTCTTTATCTCTTTCTTGAAGTAATCTTTTACTACTTGTATTTGTTCTCTTATCTTTTTGTTGGTGTGATTGATGGTTGCCTATATTTGATCTCTTATCTCTTTGTTGGAGAGATCAACTTTTGCCTGTATCTACTCACTTAGGTCATTTTTTAAATCCCAAATCATTTTAATTATGTATATTTGGAAATCCTTCTCTGACATTTCAATTACTGTGCTTTCTAAGGATTCTATTGCTGTAATATCTTGGTTTGTTTGGGGCATTTTCCTACCTTGTTTTTTCATGACATCTGTGTATTTTCCTCTCTTGCAGTGTAAGTATGAGGTATTACTGCTTTTTCCCTATTGTCTTATAGCATCCCTACAGGTTACCTGATGCCTCACTTTTAAGGGAAAGATCAATATTACAGTATTCAATGAATCCAACATGTTGCCATATATCAGTTAGTTTCTATTTTTATATTTACAATTTTGACATTTTAAACATAAATGTTGAGATCAATTAACTTCTACCATACAGTTAGTATGTTTGTGTGGTGGTTTACAGTATCTAATGGTAGAAGAGGGGACTTAGGGGTTGGTTAAGATGTTTGTGAGGTAGGATGTGAGAAAATAGAGGTATTAGATTATTTGACTAGTAAGAGGGTAATCTTGAGAACTTGGGTGTTAGTAGGAGAAATAAGAGATAGGCATGCCCCTGTAATACTCCCTGTTCCTGGTCCCTGGGGCTGTTCCCTGACCTGCAGGCAGATTCCTTAGGGCTGCTGCTCAGAGATGGGTGGGCTGAGCTGGGAACATGTGCAGGCCTGGCCTCCTTCCCCTGCTGCTTCAAGATGGGTAGGAAAGCTGGGAACAGGCCTTCTTTCTTATCTTAAAGAAGAGGCTTTGAAATGTTCTCTATTGATTATGTTAGCTGTGGGTTTGTCTAACATCATGTTTATTATGTTAAAGTATCATTTTAAACACTGTAGCTGTGCAATTAAGTGACATTAAGTATATTCCCACTTATGGACAGTCATCACCATTTTTCATTTCCAGAGGTGTTTTTGTTTGTTTATCATCTCAAACCTAATTACATGCATTAAACAAAAACTTCCCATTCCCCTCTCCCCAGTCCCTGGTAACCTCCATTCTTTCTGTCTCTATGAATTTGACTATTCCAGGTTCCTCATATGAGTGGAATTATGCAATATTTTAAATTTTTGTCTTGTTCATTTCTTTTTCAATACATTTATTTTTATTTGTTTGTTTTTACATATACACAACAGTAGAGTGTATTTTGACATATTATAATAAATACATGATGTATATCTTATACTAATTAGGATTCCATTCTTGTGGTTGCACATGATGGGGGGGTTTCATTAGAGGTGTATTCACATGTGAACATAGGAAAATTATGTCAGATTCATTCCACTGTCTTTCCTTTTTTCATCCCCCTTCCCTTCCCTTCATCACCCTTTGTCTAATCCACTGATTTAGCATTTTCCAAGGTTCATGGATGTAGTTTGTATCAAAGTCCTTGCTTCCTGGAGCTGGGGTTGTAGCTCAATGGTAAAGTGCTTGCTTTGCACGCATGAGCCACTAGGTTTGAAACTGAGCACCACATAAAAATAAACAAAATAAAGATATTGTGTCCATCTTCACTAAAATTTTTTTAAAGTCCTTCCTTCCTCCTCCCTCCTTCTTCCCTTGCTCCCTTCTTCCCCCATATATATATATATATATATATATATATATATATATATATATATATATTTGAGTATTGAACACAGGAGTCCTCTACCACTGAACTACATCCCTAGCCCTTTTTTTTTTTTTCTTATTTCAAGATATCTCATTCAATTGCCCAGGCTAGCATTGAACTTTTAATCTTTCTGCCTCAGCCTTCCAACTAGCTGATATTATAGGAGTGTACTGACACTCTCATGTAGAATTTTATTTCTTTTTAAGACTGAAAATATTTCTCTGTGTGTGTGTGCGCGCTATTTCTACCTTTTTACTACTATGGATAATAGTATGCTATGAACATTGATGTATAAATATCTGTTCAGGTTACTGCATTCAATTATTTCTTCTTTTTAATTCTGGGTATATACCTACATGTTAAATTGCTGGAACCTATATGAGTGTAATTAGTTTTTATTATGTGATCTCTTATTTCCTTGTGAGTTTCTTGGTGTTTGGGATTCTTCTTTAATCATCTTTATTAGAACTGAGCACAGTACTTGAACATAATAGAAACTGGACATCACAAAGTATTTTATGAAGATAAGCAAATGGAGAATGCATTTCCCTGCTCGCAGTGAGAAGTTTTGTAACAATGGATAGGAACTACCTATTTCTTGCTCCTGATAGCCCCAGGATTAACCATGTGGCCAGTAAAAACATTACTGTCAGCAGTAATTCCCCTTATATAAGCGTATTTCCTAAAAAAAAAAAAATCACATTGTTTTCTGCTTAAATAATTAAGTTATCAATTTCTATGAAAGCATAAAGGTTTTTCCTTTCTGTGCTCTAAGTATGTTATTGCCTAGAATGTAGGCAAAATGTATTTGTTGAATGAATGAATCAATGAATAAATTGAAAAAATTATAGTGGGATTCCATACAAAGGAACTCTTCATCTACTGCCATGTGAGAATCTCCATATGAAATGTAAATGATAGCACTTTAAAAAATTTATAGTTGTAGATGGACAGAATGACTTTATTTTATTTGTTTATTTTTATGTGGTACTAAGGATTGAACCCAGTGCCTCACACATGCTAAGCAAGCACTCTGCCACTGAGCTACATCCTCAGCCCAATAATGGCACTTTATTGTTGGTGAATTGCCAGTATATTCTGGAATCTTATAAAATTACATATAATATCATGACCAGGATGTCAACATTAATCAGTCTCACCAATATTATTTAGATTCCTGCTATTTTAGTTGGACTTATATGTGTGCATATGTGTATGTATGAGTGTGCTCTCTTCTATACAGTATTATCACATGTATAAATTTCTGTATCCATGTTCAGAGTCAAGATAAAAGACTCTTCTATCTCTACAAGGATCCCTTTCATTGCTGTTTTTTTACTACCCTCACCTAAACTGCATTTCCTACCCGCATTCCCACCCTCTGAAAATTGTTACTCCCTTCTCATTTTTTATAATTTTTGTCTTTTCAAGAACTGCTATATTAAATGATAATATAGGATGCAATATTTTGAAGATAGGTTTTCCCCCCACTTAGAATAATTCCCATGATATTCACCCAAGTTGCTGCATGTATTAACAGTTTGTTCCTTTTTATTTCTGAGTATTATTTAATGGTGTGGCTCTACCTCAGTTTGTTTAGCTACTCATCCTTGAAGAGCATGTAGGCTATTTCCAGTTTTTGACTACTATGAATAAAGCTAGAATCATGGGCATGTTTTTGTTTAAACATAAGTTTCCATCCTTTTAGGATAAATGTTGAAGTGCCCAATTCCTATATTATATGCTAAATACATGTGAAGTTTTGTAATAAAGTGCCCAATACTTCTACAGAGTGACTGCACCATTTACATTTCTACTAGAAAATTTTGAGTGATTCAGTTTCTCCATATTCTGATCAGCACTTGATGGAATCACATTTATTTTAGTCCTTATAAGTGTGTAGTGATATCTTACTGATTATAATTTACATTTCCCTAATGTCTAGTAATGTCAAACATCTTTTCATGTGCTTATTTGTCTGACTCTTATGTTAGACTTGACTGCATTTAAAAATGTTAGCAGCATATGAAGGACAGGTGATAGTCTTTGTTTTATGATCCCATGGCAAAATGGAAGCAAGAGATCAAAGCTGAGAAAGCCAAAAGTACTTTGAAACAATCCTCTCTTGTGGTAACTAATTCATTCCATTCATATGAAATCCTCTTCTTGGAAATGGACGTTAATCCTTTCTGAAGGTGATGTCCCTTCTGAACCTAAGCTTCTCTCACTAGGTCCTCACATTAAAGTTTCAATCATTTCTCATACTATTACATTGGGGACCAATCTTCCAGCACATGAACCTTTCAGGGACACACCATATCCAAACCATAGCATAGATATTTGCCTTGAAAAATGAAACCCTACTAAATTTTGATTCATAAACTCAGTCCTGAGTAGGGAAAAGAGAACTGATTATTAGTTCCATTGTTTATTAAAGTTCTAATATTTTTCAAAAAAATATTAGAAGCATGGTCATTTTAGTTAAATGTGGTCACCCTTAATTATAACAGCACTCCTCTGAGCTAGATAGAAGAACCTAAGAATAAACTTACCTTCTCTCTCTCTTAACTTCTTCCTTCCTTCCTTCCTTCCTTCCTTCCTTCCTTCCTCCCTCCCTCCCTCCCTCCCTTCCTTCCTTTTTTAGTTTCAATTCTATACCAGAAAGAATATTTTTAACATCTCATATGAGTTATCACTATTTGAGACTTTATTTGGAGATATTCAGATTGGCCTTTTTAATCTTCAGTGGTCTATTTACATGTTAAAGGTATTTTCACTTCCTATCTCTGTACATGTGTTTGGAGATGCTTGTTTGTTATGGAAAGTGAATTTACAAATGCATTTGGTCTCATTTTTACATTATTTTTTAAAAGCTATAATGCTGCCTAGGTTCTAACAGTAGCTAGATGCAATTAGCTTCACGTTTTGTTTCCTTTACAATTAAGTATTTGGTTTCCTCCCTTGAAATGTTATTTTCCCTTTTCTTTAACAGGTCGATTTAGTCAATATTGGAAGCACTGAC
The DNA here is from genome assembly GCA_025594165.1 of Tamias sibiricus. Taxonomy (NCBI): domain Eukaryota; kingdom Metazoa; phylum Chordata; class Mammalia; order Rodentia; family Sciuridae; genus Tamias; species Tamias sibiricus. Next base: position 49,955,404 of record CM046667.1, on the reverse strand, counting down.
ATAGTAGATGGAAATCATAAACTCACTCTTGGTTTGATTTGGAATATAATCCTCCACTGGCAGGTAACATCCTGATGATTGTTTTCTTTTTGGGTAATATATTATATGTTGCTAACCTTTCTTTCATTTTTATCTTTGACCTGCAAAGTAAACACATATTTCTCTAATAATACCAAGCTATCTATATAGTGCTGCCTTTTAAACTGGCACAACTCATGTCATGTTAGATATTAAGAATCTGGAGATCATAAAGTAGGATCTGGTACATTTACAGGAATATTTTCTAATTTTTTATTTCACTGAGTAATGATGACGCAATAAAGGCAAAGTCCCAAAATAGTAAAAATATTTTTCACAAATATGTCTTCTTGAGAATGACTGTAATTAAATGTACAGAATTTTGTAAAAACAAAGGTATCCTTTTTTAAAATCACTATCAAAGTAATGAGCTTTATTCAATCTTGTGTATTGTTAGTGCAAACTAATGCCAATAAAAGTTTAGTTGGATAGGCTCTGCAAGATGCTGCACACCTATAATTCCAGCTACTCAGGAGGCTGAGGCAGAAAGATTGAGGCCAACCTAGGCCACTTAGTGATACCCTGTCTCAAAATAGAAAGAATGAAGGCTTGGGTTGTGGCTCAGTGGCATTGTGCTCACCTAGCACATGTGAAGTGCTGGGTTCCAATCTCAGCACCACATAAAAAATAAATAAATAAAGCTATTGTGTCTATTTCCAACTAAAAAAAATTAAAAAATAGAAAAAATGAAGGAAAGCTATGGATGTGGCTAAGTAGTTATATTCAATCCCAATATCAAAACAAAATAAAGATTAGTGGGATATGAATATTTGTATGAGTATACCTGTTATATATACTTCCTCACAATTTGATTTGGAAATTGCAGTTTTAATCAATCATATGAGGATAGGGTATTCTGAATACTATATTTATTCAACCTTTATAAAACAGATGAAAAATCTTTTGGTTAAGTGAAGGGAGTATTTACATTTTAATCAGATCATTATGAGCTTAAATTTAAACTTTTCTAGTTACCTTCTTAGTGGCACTGGATATAATATCATGCCTTTTGGGGACCATAGACCCCTCACTGTCAAAAGAGAAAAAGAAGGGTGAATGTGTATGTATATATTCCTATCAGGATTAAATGAGAACATATCTGTAAAACACCCAATAAATTGCACCAATTTCATTTGAGATGTATGACATGAGTGACATTGATTGCTTAGCATTTTCCACTCATATTTTAAGAATTCAGAGGATATTTCAGATATGTCTGCCTTCATTACTAGTAGTAATTATTTTTTTTTAATTGCTCTATTGAAATGTAATTTTGTTCTATAAACTTTCCTGTCCTCAGTGTAAAATTCATCCTGTATAAATATGGCTTCGCCATGTTGCTCAGTGGCTTCTCCAACCATCTTGAAGAAGGAATATTTTCTTTTTTCCCCTAATCAAGCAAAATTTTTAGGTTATTTTCAGTTGTACAACCATCACAGCAATCTAATTTTAGCACTTCTCCACTGCCCTAAAAAGAAATTTCTTGTCCATTTATAGTCATTCTGCACTCCCACTGCAGCTTGAGAGAAACATGAATCTATTTCTGTCTATATACTGGCCTTTTTTGGCATTTTATATCAGTGGAATCATGTAACACCTGTTGTGTGTGTGTGTGTGTCTAGTTTCTTTCAATGTGAATATTTGAGGTCCCTCATTGAGGCAGTTATTTTATTACTACTTCATTTAATAGAGTTAATTTTTTACTTGAAATGTAGATTGGTCTTGCATTATCTTTGGTCTTATGTTTGCATTAGATAGTACATAGACCAGAGGTTTACCTACTTAACTCTGCAGCCACACTGATCTCCCTTGTCTTTTAATGTTCCAAACAGATTCACCTGCATTTTATAGCAATGTGAGGGGGGTGTGGGGAGAAAAAGAGAGAGAGAGAGAGAGAGAAAGAAACCATTAATGCTGACAACAGAAAATAGCTCATGAAAGAGTCTCACATGAACCCAAGTTGGCTGATTTCCAGCCTTTTCCATGAAGTGATAGTGTAAATAAAACCAGCAAGAAAACATAACCCACCTCCCACCAAATTGTTTTCCTCCTGTTCCTTAGTACTTCTCACAATAGTTTGACAGAGGAAGAGTTTTCCCCTTAATATTATAGATTAAAAATAAAATAAAATGTAGAATACAACAAAGCTAAAACATTCCATAAATGATATGACACAAAAGACCAAGCTTCAATTTTATTTATTATTAAATGCAATAGACATAAATACTATTCTATGAAATGGTTGTAAAAGTTTCTTAAATATTCTCAGTTGTATTTATCATAGGGCCTAGTAACAAATTGTTCATGGTGAGATCCCAGTTTGCAGACCACACACTAAGTATCATAGATATTGGTTGTGACAAAGCAAGGAGAAGAACTCAGGCATGCATGGTTTCAAAAGACTCTTTCAATTGTGTTTATCCTCCAAACTCTCTCATACAATCTCATCCTTTTGTATCTCCTCATAGTCTTTTCACATTCTATCTCAACTCACTTCAATATAGAATTTCATGACAGTCATGTATGGTGTTTTCTTCATTTGTTTGTGAGTGTTCCATTTTGTTTGGTTTTATTTTGGAGGATTAGATTAGCATGCTGAGGAAGAGCTTTTACACCCAGGACTCAGTCTTTTTTTGTCTGAGACTGCTTTTATGCTCCATTATTTTCCACCTGTGTTCTGAATGAACACATCATTGTGATTACAAGGATATAAACTCTTCCCAGCCAAGGCCTACTTATTTCATCTTTCTTTTCCATTATTCTGTCTCAGTCTCTTAAAAAGTACTAATCACTCTTAAAAATTGTCAAAATTTTTCATCATAACTCATTGAATTCCAAAATATGTTTTCAGTAAGATCATATGTGTGCCTTTCTAATAAATAGTAGAAGAAGCCCTTGAATATCAGCAAAGATTAAAGGACACTCTGGCCAACTTAATTTACTTTCCAGATCTATCAGATTAAGAGTGTTAGTAAGACACAAAATGATGTGAATCCTTTCTTCCAATGCCACATGCTATATTATTAATAGTGCTATTGAGGACTTCTCTTTGAAGTCAGCAATGTTAACTTTATTTCCTTGTCACTATTTTTCTAGTATCCACTTCAAATAAAATTGTTAGCCTGAAAAATCGTGCATATTTTCAGGAGTAAGTGGCTTTGAACAAAATTGACATGTAGACAATGTGTGTTTGGCATCTTTTTCTTCCTTCTTTTTTTTTTTAAGTGGAAACCATCCTTTGTAGTATTGTAAACTAGACTGGGGCAACCAGCTGAAGATCAAATTGAATCTTGGTAACAGTGGTATTTTATCAGAATTTTGGTTTCCACTTTGCTGACTAAGCCAAGGACAGTATTCATTTCCAAGGCAAATTCACACTGATATATTTGTATTATTTATACAACATACAATCATGAAAGAATGATGATTTTTTTGCACTGATGAAAGTCTTTTCAACTCCTTCCTACCTATGAACTTCTGTATAAAACACTTTTCATTCTGCTCTTTTGTAGAGCTTCATACAAACTACTTCTTTTTCTTACAGAAGATTACTCCTACCCTCTTAGCACCCTGTTCTTCCATTACAGTGAATGCTAATCACATGATGATTTCCAGAAAGTAGATTTGAAGTCAAGTTTAGCAGGCAGCATATTTATTAAATATTCTCTTGGGACCAATACCTGGAGATTGGCAGAGGTGGCATGAACAAAAAGTGGAAGAGCAACAGCTATGATGCAGACCCAAGAAGAACCTTATTCAAAATCACCCACGGTGAATTTGAAGTTAAATTATCCTTCACTGTAGTCCCAAGTGGGGTCATAATGGCTGAGTCTTTATACCACACCCTTTCATCAGTCACTAGACATGTGTTTCCCTGTGAAGGTTGTGACCTTGTGTGACAGGACTGCAACTCAGTCCCTGATGCTACCTGATGACAGCTTGAACTATAAAACCTTCCTTTCAGGATAGCCTTGGCAGTGCGTCTCCATGTCCATCACACCATGTTTGCCTAGATAACTCCTACTTGTTTTTAAAAATAATTGCTCAACCACCTTTCAATGTTTTTCCATTAAAAAATTATTGCAGGGCTAAGGTTGTAGCTCAGTGGGAGAGCACTTGCCTAGCGCATGTGAAAAACTGGGTTTGATTCTCAGCACCACATAAAAATAAATAAACAAAGGTATTGTGTCCATCTATAACTGAAAAAAAAATTAAAAAATTATTGCATTTGTAGCACACACATACATACATATAGTAGTTTAAATTGATTCTTTTTTTTTAGGGACAGTAACCCCTTAGTGTAGGACAATTTTCTGCTTACAGACTCACCTATGATCAGCTTAGTGATTTTCTGGCAACTCTTCTTTATGTAGGAAAAGAACAAATGATTATTACATATTATCCTTTAGTTTTTTTTTTTCTCAAAAACATTTGCACCCAAGAAGAAGTCATGCCAACAATGCTGAGACTGATAAGCTGAATTAGTGACAATGATGCTAAAAGAGTTTTGAACTTGTTGTCCTTTAATATTATGTATATAGAGGGCAGTTTGGCCAAGCATTTCACAAATGAATTTTATTCATTATTGAAGAGTGGCCTGATCAGTGAAAATCCATCACTACCACTGTGTTAGTATTGGTTGATTCCAACCCTGGTTCAACACAGGACACAAAGTTCCTGTCCTACAATTGCTGTACATGTAGGTTATACACTTTACAATTTTAGAATACAATATGAAAATTATATATCTTATGTAATTTGACCTATTTATTCACTGAGTAACTGACTAAATAAGCAGGCCAGGGAAGAATCAAGAAAAGTAGATAACCTGTCCCTAAATAATAGGTACAGCTATCAAGAGATTGTGACAAATATATACAAATATTTCATGTCATCATATTATTACCACATTCATGAAACATTGTAAATATTTACTAAAGTATTTAAAAATAAGTATAGGAAGACTGGTTTTGTAGCTCAATGGTGGAGCACTTACCTAGAATATGTGAGGCACTGGCTTTGATCCTCAGCACCATGTAAAAATAAACAAATAAAATAAACTTATAAAAATAAGTATAGAATATAGTATATCCAAAAGCTTGCATTTAATGTTTAATAAAAAGATGTATAAAATTAAAGATGTTATAATATGTATTTACCCTAAAGGCATTTGTTATCTTCTACATAGATGAAAAACAAAATGAAATGTCATATTTAGAATGAATAATAAATATTCATCATCTGATCAAATTTTGGTAGTATATGTACCTTAAACTTCCCAAAAGGAAAGCCTTTGGAGGTGAAGAATAATCATGTTTACTTATATACTTCCTTTAAATCTCTCACAAGGGGTCTAAATTATATTTTAAAAGTAGCCTAGTAAATATTGAGTTCATAGAGTACATCGACAGTACATTCTATAATGAGGTGTCACTGAATTCAAGAAACTTGGAAAAATGCTTAGGATGGATTTCTACATTGAATTACTTAAAGAATGAAATTTTGAAACATAATATCCTGCTGAATATCATTTACAGTACACAAAGACTAAGAGAGAATCAAATGTACAGAAACCAATTAATGAAAATAATATCAAAGCCACGTAGCTACAGTCTTAGGCATAAATATTCCTTTATTTGATTAAATTTTAGTGATTTTTAAAATTTTTAAATACACAAACATTTCTATAGTCATTTTTTTCATTTCATTCAATAAATGTAACTTGCCCATTGGCCATTCTAGTGTTCCTCTAATCCTCCTATGCTCCCCATCCCAACTGGACTGTGAGGAAGGGGGAGGGAGGGGGCAAAAGGGGCAAGAAAAAAAGAAGATGGTAGAATGAGATGGATATCAGTACCCTAAGTGCACGTATGAAGTCACAAATGGTGTGAATATACTTTGTATACAACCAGAGATATGTAAAAATGTGATCTACAAGTATAATATGAAATGTAATACATTCTGCTGTCATTTCTAACAACTTAGAATAAAAAATAAATTTGAAAAAACAATGTAACTTGCATCATTTTAAGTTAGAGTATGAACCTAGGGTTTTCTTTAAAACAATTACTATATTTTGGATTGTTTCTCTTACAACAATCTTGTTTATTTAGATGAGAAAACTGAAGCTGAAAAATGTTAAGTATCTTTCACAATCAACACAATTAGTTAATAGCAAAAGTGCAATTTGTACCTAGTTGTTAATTTTTTCACATGTATATATATGTGTATGTATACACATATATATGTACAGACAAAAACATTTATCTCATGAGATATAGTTTTTATAGAAAATACCATGATGCCCCATATATTTTCTAGTTCAGGATTAAAAGAGGCTCTGAGGGCGGGGGTTGTGGCTCAGCATACATATATATATATATATATATATATATATACATATACATATACATATTTAGTTGTAGATGGACACAATTTATTTATTTATTTATCTTTGTGTGGTGCTGAGGATCAAACCCAGTGCTGCACATATGCTAGGGAAGCACTCTTTCACTGAGCCTCAACCCCAGCCCCTGAACCTAGGTTTTATAAAAAGTGTTTTCTTACTCACTTGTACTATCCCTCCTATTAAAAAAATCACTGATTTATATTAAGTTATTGGCTAAAAATACATCCAATATTTTAAGTCTAATTTAATGATAAGTTTATTTTCTGCACTTGAAAGCTAGTATATCAGCAATTCTACACATGGTAGATTTATAGTTAAATAAGGCAGAACCCATAAGTGACAATAAGCATATTAAACAAATGATAAGGCACAGGCTTCACCCACTCAAAATAGATTTCTAACCAATTTTAGTGGATTCAGTCCTGGTAAAATCTATAACTTTTCATTAATATTTGGCCCCAAAATTCCTATGACTTTTCACAAGACAGAGGCCATTCATATTAATAGTTTGCAGAGTTTTTATTCATTCAAGAAATACATTTTCTTATAAATAAATCTCTTTACACATGTAGGTCAAAAATGTAATGAAAAATATCATGGCTGGATTGCAACAAACTAACAGTGAAAAGATTCTCCTGAGCTGGGTCCGACAATCAACTCGTAATTATCCACAGGTCAATGTCATCAACTTCACCACTAGCTGGTCTGATGGCCTGGCTTTGAATGCTCTCATCCATAGTCATAGGTAAGAATACTATTGAGTTGTTTGATAATTTTGTAAGTACTCATTTGGATGCTGATGATATATTTTACCCCAGGTTGGTTTCAGATCATTCCCTACTATGCCACATGTAACATATGTTGACAATATTGATCTAATCATTCATTGGAATGTACTGATGGAATATATTTTCCTACTTTTCATTTAATATATCATTTTGTTGTTGAAATATCAAATTCTTAGAGCATGAAATTGGTTATGGTGTGGGTAAAAGATAAACAATTGAAATTGGGACTCCCAGAACATCCAGGTTTTTATTCTTACTTTATTGAGAATGAAATTGTTCTCTTGTACAACTAATATATTGATATGAGCCTAAACTATAAAACTAAAAATGGTTCCAAAGTTCATGTTAGTGGTTGTAGTAAAATTTATCACTATCATCATATAAATGTACAGACAAAAACATTTATCTCATGAGATATAGTTTTTATAGAAAATACCATGATGCCCCATATATTTTCTAGTTCAGGATTAAAAGAGGCTCTGAGGGCGGGGGTTGTGGCTCAGCAGTGGGGCGCTCGCCTCGCACGTGCGCGGCCCGGGTTCGATCCTCAGCACCATGTAAACATAAATGCATTGCATTGTGTACAACTAAAGTAAATAAATAATTTTTTTAAAAGAGGCTCTGAGCATCTTAGCAACCAAGGCAAACAGCAGAACACAGTTAATTCTATGACTCAATGATCAGAATATCAAAAGTAACAATTTCTCTGGAGTTGCAAAGAAATTGCTGTAAAGCAAGGCAGAGTTCTATGGATCCTCATAAAAAGAACCCAGTATAATACAGTGAACCAAACATCCTTAATTGTGTTCCATACAATATTGTATTTCTTAAGTTCACAAAAGCTATTTTCCTATCTTGTATGATGAAGTTCAGTAAATGACTTAATAAGAGCTCAAGAGGGGTTGGGATATGGCTCAGCGGTGGGGCGCTCGCCTAGAATGTGCGCGACCTGGGTTCGATCCTCAGCACCACATAAAAATACATGCATTGTGTATAACTAAAAGCAAATAAATAAATGTTTAAAAAAAAACAAAGCTCAAGAACCAGCAAAACAATGTGGGAACTAGCATTTATATATAGCATGTAATATGCAATATATAATACATTTATATACACTATATATAGTGTTATGTCATATATGCTATCCATATATGTATATGTTATATTTACTCTAAGGGTTATCTACTTTGATTGTATTATTACCTCTCCCTTCTATTCTAGCCAGAGTTGGATGTATTGCCTAATTACCTGTGTTTCAATGCCCTTGGACTGCATCTTCCTCAATTTTCAGTGAAGTTGTTTTTTGTCACCTTGATTTTTTTTTTCTGTCGAGTCTACTATTTTCCTATGCCAATCTTGCTTCTAAAGAAGCTCAGTATATAAATTGTCTTCATGGTAAAGCTCAACCCAAGGGCAAACACACTCTAAATAAGCATTTTTGTCAGGTGTCATGCTCCAGCTGGGTTTAATTAACCCCATCCAGACTGGGTTTCCAGGTGAATGACTCAGCAACCTGATTTTAGAAAGAAGGCTGCCTGGCACCCAATCAGCATGTTAAGCATTGTTTTTCCTAAGTATGACAAAAAGAAGGATTTTCCACAGCTTCAATATAGTTAGGTGAGAAGGGATAGAGATGTTCATTCTGCATCATAAGCCAGTGCTCATTTATGCAGCCACATGTTTTACACGAAGGGCATGAAAAAATATTGATCTTGCTCTTCTTGTACACATTTGCAAATGAACAAAAATATTGAGGATCAGGTTATGCAGTCCTTGTTGGCTCTTTGACATTTTCTTTTCAAGTGGAAGACTTCAATCCTGCAAGCATGTTCACATACTACATTTGTTAATGTTCTGTTTTATGATTTCTGAATATATTTCTAGGTAATACAGTAAGTAGGTCCAGATGGCCCTGTCCCTGACCCACTCTTTCTCTTTCAAAATATCCTTATTCATATAGGCTCCCCTGTTCTAGTGAATCATAGTAACTATTACTTTATACATTAGGTGGTTAGTTTTCAACAGGTTCCTCACAATTTTTAATGCTCTTTCATGAATTATCTCATTGTTTTTGACAGATGTTCATATTTTTATGTAAAAAAAATTATGGAACTTTGTGTTCCAAGGTGATTGTCATCAGTACACTTTGGAAAATCATAAAGTGTCCTGATTTCAATAATTGAGTGATTGAGTTATATAGAACAAAGTCATGTGCTTAATATAGAACATAAAGATTAACAAACGGCCTTGGAAATTAAGTTTTGTGTTAAAGCACAAAGTCCACTAGAGTGCAGTTGAAAGGAAGCCAGATTCTATTTTTACAGGAAAACCCAATGACACATTATTAGAAATATGTTAAAAAAAAAAGTAGGTAAATTTGCAATGACTTTAAAATTGCAATTATCTTGCTAATTCCTTATTTTATTATAACAGTAGAAAAAGCAAAAACAGCCATTAGAGCTGGGGGAACAGGAAAAAATACACCAATTTGTCTTTATGATCCGAAACCTACCCCATCACATACCTGTCCTTAGATGCAGTTGATAAATTGCTTTCTGAAAGTATGTATTTTTGATCTTTAATAGTGAGCCCACAGATATTTCTTCTCATCCCCATCTATTTCCTAATTTTATTACTTATAATCATTTTGTTCTTATAAATTTTACCTTTAACATTAAATGATATGAAAATCCTCTTTTTAAAAAAGGTTTTATCAAGTTTAGTAAAGAACTATTGACTATCTGATATTAAGGATGAGTAAATCATAACACTACTTTCTCTTTTATCCTCCATTTCTCATTTTGTTTATATTATTATTCTTGCATCTATGATATTTTTAATATTTATATCTGTTCTGTAAAGATAGTTGTTCTTGGCTTGATCTGATAAATTGAAAACACAATACTATTATATAAATAAAATTAATCCTAGGACAAAGTGAAAGGATCTATGGCTTTCAAATAATTGTTGCTTTATAGATATTGCTCTAAGTAGAATATCCCTTGTATTACCGAAACATCAACATTCCTATTACCCCATTTCACAGATTAGGAAATTGAGGCACAGAGAGGTTACATGATTACCCTAAGATAATTTTTCTAATATGTGGCAGATCTAAGTTTTGAATCTACACTGTTTCAATTATAATGCTAGCTTCCTTAAAAGCTTGGTGTCCTTTGTTACATGTTCTTATTTATGAATTATGCTCTATGTTAGCATATAAAGCTGGGTGGGTTTCTTCTACAGTTGGTTAGTTTTACAATTTTTATGCATTTGAAATGCATAGCTATTGAAAATGTTAATTATTTAATTGATTTTGATGATTTAAAATATATTCATTTTTTAATGTTGATACTGAAGTCACAGCCCATTTCAGTAAAATCCTTCTCTAAATGAGAACACTGAAGCTCAAATATGTTTCATGAGTTACATAAAATAACCCACCATACACAGGAGATCAGTTAGTAGTCAAGGTGAAGTTAAAAGAAAGGAGGGGAAAGGATTAGAATGGGAAGCATTTCTACTTATTCCCATCATACTCATTTAAATCTTGTTTACTGTGAGTGAGAGAACTAGTTTTCCATATGTTCCCACCATATTCTATTCCACTTCTACCACCTAGAGACAAAGAAATAAAGTAGGCAGAGGTTTCATAATGAAGTTGAAACTCCTCCAAATAGTAAGATTTTTTTTTTTCTTATATTTTCTCCATCAGTAGAGGCATTTCTCAACTATATAAATATTTTAGGTTCCAAAATATTGTTAGCTGTTTAGGGTAACTAGGTGTAAATGAGGGGGGGATTAGATTTCATTGGGTTTCTTATAAGTATACAAAATACTGATGTATTAATGAGGTCGGAACAACTTATAAGGAAATGAGAAATAAATTTGTACCTTTGTTTCGAATTGTCCTCCAAACATACCTACTAATACACATTGTACCTTCTTCCCTTGTATAACATGAGTTCTTTATTTTATTTTTTAGTTGTTGATGGACCTTTATTTTATTCATTTATTTATATATGGTGCTGAGAATTGAACCTAGTAGCTCACATATGTGAGGCAAGCATTCTACCATTCAGCCACAATGCCAGCCCCACATGAATTCTAAAGTAGGAGTCCATTAACAAATACAAATGGCCTAATATTGTAATTCTATTTGTAATATAAATAGATTATTTGTCAATATTAGAAGTTTCATAACTCTTGTCAGAATCTCAAAGGTGTGTAGGACCAGAGAAGGTGAAGAATCACTTTTGTAATAATTTTCCATGTTATTGGGATAAATGGTAATTTGTTAATAGCCAAGGCTTCATGCCCAAGTCATCCCAGCACCCCTTCCTAACCATACCACTTCCCACTTGATACTTGGCCTATGAGTTCTTTTTTTATGTACCCATTTTTAAAAAAAATATTTATTTATTTGCTTTAGTTGTACATAATGCAATGCATTTATATTTATGTGGTGCTGAGGATCGAACCTGGGTCTCGCACGTGCTAGGCGAGCACTCCACCACTGAGCCACAACCCCAGCCAGCCTATGAGTTCTTGATTACCTTATTATATTCTATATTTATCTTCTCTAAGAACTTTGATTTTCTAATATTCACACACCTTCAAATTCTATTTTATTCTCAAATACTTTTCTTAACCCAAATCCAAGACAACATTTAAGACTCTTTTAAGCCTTGAACATTTTTCTTGCCCTTTACATATTTTTAGAAAAACTTATTATCTGTATTTATTCACATTTATATTTAACTAATTATAGTATATGTATTTTTGTCACTAGATTAAAAATCTTTATAGGTTAACAACTACCTCTTAAATTCCCTTGTGTTTTCTCCCTAATCAAGAAAAATGACATAAATGTACTGTGTGTTCATCCATTCTCTCATGGAATTGACAAATATTTTTGAGCCACTACTGCAGGGATTTTAGTAGTGAGAATAATTGGCAAAAATATTCTACATTTTAACTTCTCATAGAGGAGACAGATAAAATGATTAATTATATGATATGGTAAATATTAGTAACTGCTAATCAGAACAATATAAAGTAGTTAAAAAGACAGGAAAATGAGTATGTGTAAGTTTGATTTGAGGCATGAATTTTTAAATAGGGAGGAAACAGAGTAGGGTTCACCAATGATGAAATTTTTGAGTAAAGACTGAAAAGAGAGGTATGAGTGATGTTGATCTCTGAAGAAGATAATTCCAGGCAGAGGGAATAGCAAAAGCAAATATAGGAAGGAGTTAGGCAAGAAATAAAGTCAGGGAATTATGGTCTGAAGAGTCAGACCAAGTTGGGCTTTGTCTGACATTTTACTTCTCCTATGGTATGGGTTTGAGAAGAAGTATATGATAAAACATATTTTATTATGTGACTCTGGAAACTATCATGACAATAGATTATCAAGATCAAAGGTGGGAGAAAGGAGGGCAGAAAGCTCTTTCAATAAAATGGTGGTTTGGACTAGCATTATGGCAGTGATGATAGTGAGAAATACTCAAATTCTAGGTATATTTTCAACTTAGAGTTGTGTAAGAGTGACAGATTTATCAAAAATGACTGTAATTCCAGTGACTCAGGAGGATGAAGTAGGAAGATGGCAAGTTTAAAGCCAGCCTCAGCAATTTTGCAAGGCCCTGAAGCAACTTAAAGAGACCCTGTCTCTAAATAAAATGTACAAAGGGCTAGAGGTGGGGCTCAGTGATTTGGTACCCCTGGATTCAATCTACAGTACAAAAAAATGAGTTTTCCTATTAGCAACTTCATGTTTGAACTTGTGTTAATTGAGGGAGGGAGAACCGTTAGAGAAATAAATGGACTTTAAGGAGTTTGATAGGGACAAATAGCAAAAGCTCAGTTTGGGACCCATAAGGTTTGTAAGCGGGGATACTGATTAGACAGTTGAATCTGATGTGGAGTTCAGGAAGACATATGGTATAGGGTTATAAAATTGGGAGTTACCTATAAATTATTAGTATTCAAATCTGTAAAATTAGATGATATTAACACATTTTTGTTGTTCGATAAAATAGAATAAATTATTTTCTTCAGTAACATCTCAATTTTATTTTGGGATAATTTAAAAACAAAATGTATATAAATAAATATATATGTATATACATATATACACATACATATATGTGTATTTAAGGCATATAATGTCAGGATTTGGAATTAAAATTGTGACATGTTTAAATGAGAAATGTTATTGAGGGATAATAGAAGAACAGTAATGAATTCTTAAAGACTGTGCTCACAGGTTGTGAATGAGAATTCAGAATTAAAGTGAATCTCATGGAACAGTCTAGATTGATTTGTATATGTATTTTTCTGTGTATGTATGTGTTTCAGGCCAGACCTGTTTGATTGGAATAGTGTGGTTTGCCAGCAGTCAGCCACACAAAGACTGGAACATGCATTCAACATTGCCAAATGTCAGTTAGGCATAGAGAAACTACTTGATCCTGAAGGTTGGTACATTTGTAGACTACCATTGTTTTCGGTATTATAGTATAATAACTTTTTTTGTATCAGACTTGACATTTTCACATTCTAAGCACAAAATAGAAAACCATGTACCTTATATCTTCCCATATTGTACGTATACTTAAAATGTTCTGTCTTCTGGCACTATATTATGAATTGCCCAACTTCATTTTAGTTCTCAAAATGCCAATATGTAAAACTGAAGTGCAAAATTTCATGGAAAAATAAAACAAAAGCTGTTAAAATGTGTATGTCCCATGGATGGAGCTACTGCATTTAGAGTACATTGACTCCAAATAATTACAAAAAGTTAATGTTTTTCTTATTCTACCAAGAGATTTGATAGACTAATGAACTATAATTAATTAGCTACTCTTGCCAATTTCATTCATATACTCTATAAAAGGCAACATGGTTTGCTATTTAAGTCTGTAAATCTATTCCTGGCAACACTTCTGTTATAATTCCTAAGTCTAGGGAGGTCCTCCATTTGATGTTTATTCATTTTATGCTTCTTAGTTGATAGGCAGCACTGTATTTATATTTTTCTTATATTACCCTTAAATGGATTGAATCCTTTTCTTTGGTACTATATAGTAAGATCTATGAGACACATGGATTAGAGGGATAATGACATCCTGACCTCTGCTCTTGTAGCCTGTGAGACATTGGTTTGGTGTGCCAATTTCTTTGAAATTACAATCTGTCCTTACTTTGCTGAGGTTTTCCACACTCTAAAATTAGAAGTTTGAGACACAGAGTCAATGGGACTGATATCTACAATATAATACAAGCTGATATTTGGGTACAAGCTGTGATAGAATCTGATAATGAAACTATTTTGGGGATATTGAACCAATTCTAATCCAGAAAAACATTAAAAGTGGCGGTGCTACTTTCCATCAGGAAAAGCTGAGAAATGTCTCAGAAAAGAACTTTCTGTGTCAAATATTTTATCAATCAGAGTCTAGTTGCAATGTTGCAGGCCCAGAAACTGGATTGCCTCAGATCACAAAGCAGATGCATATCAAAAAAGGGGAGAGTAACCTGCAAAGAAACCCAAAAAGTAATAAAAAAATCAGAAGGGGAATTAAATTATTTTATATCAGTTATCACAAGAAGATTACTCATTCCTAATGGACTAATATACTGATTGTCCCCAACTTATGATGATTCAACTTAAAAGTTTTAAACTCAAAATAGTATAAAAGCAACATGTGTTTAGTAGAGACTGCACCTTGAAATTTGTATTTTGATCTTTTTCCATGCTAGTGACATACAGTATGATCTTCTCTTGTGATGCTGGGAATCAGTGAGCCCCAGGTCAAGTGATCATGAGGGGAAATAGCTCACACTCTACAGTGTATTATGTTGCTAAGTGAGGATGTTTGGTTGGTTAGGTATAGTAAAGGCATTTCATTTGTGTTTGTGTGTGGTGTTGGGGATCAATCCAGGATCTCACACATACTAGGCACATACTAGGCAAGCACTTTACCACTAAGTTTCATCCCCATCCCCAAATGTATTTTGCAAATATGCAAATTTACATATTTTCAATTTAAGATAGATTTTTTGAGGCAAAACCCCATTGTAAATTGACTAGCATCTGTAATTGCTCTTAATAAGCAAATGTACTTGGAAATCAAATTATAACCAATCATGAGTTTGTGAAGTTAAGAACTGTTTCTTCTCCTTTGAATAATGCATGGCTGAGCAGAGACTCCTATAACTCCTTTTTCTTGCTTCTGTAAATGATCAACAACACTTCTACTTCAGGTTTTAGCTCCATGAAAGAAACTGCTGTTAATTGTATGCCTTCTTTGGTAGTATATGGATAGCTCACCTCATTATTGATGCCTACTAATGATTAATTTTTTTCTGTTATTTCAGTTTGGTAAAGAGTATAGGCATAATGAAAATATAGGGTTCAAAAGTGAAGAACAAAATTACAGTATGTGGATTTGAAGGATAAGCCTATTCATGGTTATGTTTTCCATTAAATTTTTTCTATGGTGGTCAGTTCCCATTCTCTAAGATATATGTTCTAGCTATTTTTGTGTGTATAGT
This sequence comes from Tamias sibiricus, assembly GCA_025594165.1. Taxonomy (NCBI): domain Eukaryota; kingdom Metazoa; phylum Chordata; class Mammalia; order Rodentia; family Sciuridae; genus Tamias; species Tamias sibiricus. Next base: position 49,939,564 of record CM046667.1, on the reverse strand, counting down.
TTGAAAATATATTTTTCTTTTAGGTTGAAGTTGTACCTCAGTGGTAGAGAGCTTGCCTAGCACATTCAAGGCCCTATTTTTGATCCCATGCACCACAAAGTAGATACATGACTGAATAACTGAAATGAATGAATCAATGAACATGTAAATAAAATATATTTTTTTCTTAATAAATTATAAAATGGCTTTTGAACTCTCTATCCTCCTTTTAAGCAAAGGAATAGAGGTACATATACAGGAATCTACATCATAATGAGAAAGTAGATTGATTAACTTCTAATCAGAATTGACAGTAATGTGAATAATATATTTTATTACATAAAAGAGAGTGATGTACCTAACTAAAGATACACTTTAAAAAATATATACATCAAAATGTATATTGTATAGCCTGTAGGAAACTATTCAAATATCTCAAACTTGAGCAATTCATAGTCAACTACATATAACTCAAAATACAGGCTGATTTTAATATCCAACCATTTGTTATAGTGTCATTTGCCAATGAAGTCTTAGATCTGAATTCCCTTCTATTCATCAACTCCCTTCCACTTCAAAAAGCATTAGGTCTCCCAAAAAGGTTTACCAAAGTTTATTTATGGCTGTCAATAAAATGAGTATTCAGTATAAATTCTATGTTATATATTATGTCTATTATCACTTCCTTTTCTAGTGTGTTAGGACAATACCCAAATATACATTAAAATGTACTTCTCAGTATTTCTCAACTAATTATATCTTGGTGATTGAAATTAAAAAATGACTAAATCATATAGAGTTTATTTATGGATGTTATTCACAAAAAAACAGAATACCCTGTCTTAGAATCAATGTATCTCATAGAGGAGATTCATGGAATTATTTCAAGCTTTGTATGATAATTATCCTTGAAAAGTTCATATTTTTATTTAAACAAATATTTTCTTTATCTTATGCATGACAATATCAGCTGTTCTCCAAAGTAATTTTCATTTCATATCTATTATGCCCCTTAGGGGGTTAATGAAATATTTTGTTTTATGTTTGGGAAAATTTATATTATTAGAAGACTGAAACTAATACCTACCAAAAATTGCTTTTAGAATTTTTAGGATGAATTTTTTTAATGTGTTGATTTATAAATTAAATCATCATTGAAACATTGAAGGTTTTCATATCTTGCATTTGCAGAATTTGATGTGCTTTGTTTGGCCTTAACTAGTGTTTTGAGACCTGAGGTTTGATTTTAAATGAAATTGCCTTTTAAAATAAGTAGCAGTATACATTAGCATAAGCAATTTCAAGAGCTATGTCAAGTGTGTTTAAATGTTATATGCAAAAATAAGTACATCTAGGGTGAAATTATTTAATAATTTGTGCATTTTTATGTTTTCAGATATAAAAGGTTTATCACCTTTGAAGTATACCCTATTGTAATCAGACAATTCACTTCCTATTGTGATATTGCTATAAGATATAATTATAAATGTATAGTGTGTTATATACATGTTTGCTTCCCTGAGTTTCAAACAAATTGGTTTGTTTACCAATCCACAAACAACTCTCTATATTAAGAGAGTGCTTTGTCAGCTTTTCCATGTGAATAACAAAGTGAAGATGTTCTCTTTAAAGGGATCAAAAAAATCAGGGATAAAACATTGTGCCTGCTCTATATGACTTTTGCATATTACCATAAAAAGCCATTCCCACTTAGGATATGCAATTTGATATAGAAATGCCCTTAATTATTTACTAGGGTAACTTTAGAATGAAAAATGAATGGTGACAGTTAAATTTGACTAACAATAACAAAAAAGAACACAAGGACCTGGGAGGAATTTTTGTATCCTCAAAATGACATTTACAAACCAATCAGAGTTTGGTTTTAATCCACTTCATTTTGACTTCATGAGGATGGTGACACGGATTCCATTTTCTGCTTGGCTAATCCCTGCATTGCTCTTAGTTGTTTTTAGAGTCTTCTTTTCCAAGACTTAGCTCTGCCTTTTGGAAAGTTTTACTTGGGTAGTGAATGATCTCAGGCTTAACTTTGCATGCAGGCAGAATTTTAGTCTTTAAAAATATTCAAGAAAGAAGATATAACATTTACTATAAAAGAGAAGAATGTCTTTAAGGCTGTATATTTTGAGTCTGCTATCAATTTTTTGAGTAAGGACCATTTTTATTTTCTTACATCATTATTTTAACCGTCATATTTTGATATCATAATGACAAGAAACATTAAATAGCTTATATAAGATGATCAAAAGGATTAAACTATATGAACTCAGAGGGATTGTCATTAATTTAAAGAACTAGAAATTTTTACAATTAAGAGCACTAATTTCATATCAGTTAGGTTGACTTTTTAATTTTATTGGTTCTTTTTAGTTATACATGACAGTATAATCCATTTTGACATAATTATACATGCATGGGATATATCTTATTCTAATTCAATCCCCAGTACCTCTCCTTTCCCTTCCCTTCCCCCGCCCCTGCTCCCTTCCTTCCACTGATATTTCTGACATTTACTCATAGTTTTTGTTTAATTAATTTTTTATGAATGTACACATTGGTGATATTAACTGTGGTGTATTCACATATGTACATAGGAAAGTTATGTCTGATTCATTCCACTATCTTTCCTATTTCCATCCCCCCTCCCTTCTCTTCATTTCCTTTTGTCTACTGAACTTCTATTCTTTTCTTAATCCCCCTTTGTGGGTTAGCTTCCACATATCAGAGAGAACATTCAACCTTTGGTTTTTTAGGATTGGCTTATTTCACATAGCATGATAGTCTCCAGATCCATCCATTTACCAGCAAGTATCATAAAGTTATTTATTTTTATGGCTGAGTAATACTCCTTTGTGCATATATACCATTTTTTCTTTATCCATTCATCTGTTGAAGGGCACTTAGGTTGTCTCCATAGCTTAGCTATTGTGAATTGTTAATTGAGCTCCTAGATTCACCATGAATACAACACATTGTAGAACATATTCCAATGAGGTTGGAATATATTGGTCTTCTTCCTGCATGGAGGATTTCAACTGTAACTCATTATTATATAAAACCAGATTTTTAGAGCAAAACTCAGTGCTATGCAAATTTTTTTCATATAGTTCTTAAAAATTTCAATGGTACCTATGTGAATAAAAAATGGCCATTGCATTTTGTGTGTGTGTGTGTGTGTGTGGTGCTGGGGATTGAACCCAGGGTTTTGTGCATGCGAGGCAAGCACTCACCAACTAAGCTATATCCCTAGCCCACCATTGCCTTTTTTTTTTTTTTTTTTTTACCGGGGATTGAACTCAGGGGCACTCAACTACTGGGCCACATCCCCAGCCCTTTTTTTTTTTTTTTTGTATTTTATTAGAGACAGAGTCTCACTGAGTTGCTAAGTGCCTCGTCATTGCTGAGGCTGGCTTTGGACTCGCAATCCTCTTGCCTTAGCCTCCCAAGTGCTGGGATTACAGGCATGTGCCACCATGCCCAGCTACCATTGCCTTTTTGATGACAAAATTATCTACGTAAAATATGTATTAATTTGTACCATTTTATGATTGATTTACATTACTACCTCTGACAAAATCATTAATGTTATTACAAGATGTTATTGTCTAAACATAAATTCCAAGTTTCTTGCAAGATCATTTCTTAGTCTAGTCTGCTATGGAAAATAGAAAGTATCATCTACCTCCATTTCTTTCACAGTCCTGAGCACCACGTCCATGTTGATTAAATGTCTGAAATCCCCAGCACCACCCCCCAAAAAAATTAAAAAATAAAAAGTAAAAAAGAAATGAAGGCTGGATCTGATTTAGGATCTGTTTTTGAGGTACTATCAGACAAACTTGCTCATGGATTGGATGTGGGAAGTAAAGGAAGTTTAGAAGTTGGTGCTAATTCCTGGAGGAGGATGGTGACATTTACTGAAAAAGGCAGGGAGGGAGGAGGTGACATCTTGAATCCTGCTGGGGCATTTGAGTTTGAGGTGCTCTGCTTGATATGAGATATTGATTGATCAATAAATAAGTGTTAAAATATCATCTGCTTATATAGATATGATATCAAAATAATATTCCTATTATATCATCAGGGGGCCACTTTCTCCAGAATTGCTTTTTTAAAGAAACATTAAAATTTGATCACTAAGATTAAATTATATCATTTAATAGTGTTAAATGTAATAATGATGAAAACATTCCTTTACTTTTGAACTTCAGTGAATTGCAGTTGAAATGAACAAATTAGAGGTGGTATTAACTGCATTAGCAAAGGAAAGGGGTACATTACTAGATTTAGTGTTGTCCTCTCACTTGCTTTATGTATACTCAGCACAATCTTTTACCAAAGAATTTGGAAAATACTTTGTTAAGTAATTTAAATATATTCTATTATTAGTATTGCTTAGAGCAGAGACAAACATGGACAAATAGTGAGGCTTAGGAAAACTGATAGCTGATGTGGAAATTCAGAGAACTGTGATTAACATCCCTAGCCTGGATATCATTGGAGCAAGGGTACTATTATAGTCATCTTTTGTGCCCTTATGATAAAGGGTCCTGACAAGAACAATTTAGAAGAGGAAATGTTTATTTTCGAACTCAATTTAAGAGGTCTCAGTCCATATAGTGCCAAGTCCATTCCTTGGGGCCTGAGATAAATCAGAACATCATGGTGGAAGTGTGCTAGTGACATGGCACCAGGATACTGTTTGCCGCCGGAAAGGGATTGCAGCCTGGAACGGCAGCGCCGCGGGAAGGAGTCCGGAGACAGGATGGAGACGAAAAAATTCTTTAATCTTTCTGTCTCTGTCTCTTGTAATTTCTAACACTACATACACACTCTCACAAGAAACCAAGCCACGTACTCTTACAAAAACTACAATGTATCTATACAATAGCGATAACCCTGTCCTTTCTCTCTCTGGTCTCATCCCATGCGCCCCGAGCAGGAATGGTGCTTGCTCAATCTGCTGAGTCATTCCTCAAATCTCTCGAGATCCTGGGCCAAGTCCCGTGAGACTACGGAAGGCAACAATGCCCAAAAATGTCAATCTGCTGAGTCATTGCTCAAATCTCTCGAGATCCTGGGCCAAGTCCCGTGAGACTACGGAAGGCGACAATGCCCAAAAATGTCTATGGCCCATAGTCAACCGCAATCTTAGCTATCTCCCCAAACAGGGCTCCTGCAGTGCCAAGTCCATTCCTTGGGGCCTGAGATAAATCAGAACATCATGGTGGAAGTGTGCTAGTGACATGGCACCAGGAGAGAGAGAGAAGGAGTGGGGAGGGTGAGGGAGGGAAGGAATGGAGAGAGAGAGAGAGAGAGAGAGAGAGAGAGAGAGAGAGAGAAACACCCCCATAGCAAGCAGCCTTTACCCTCACCAAGGACAAAATATTACCCCCAAATGGCATGTCCCTAGTGACCTACCTCCTCCAGCCACATGCTACTGGCCTACAGTTACCACCCAGTTAATCCCTATCAAAAGGTTAATTCACTGATTAGGTTAAGATTCTTATAACCTAATCATTTCATCTCTGAACTTTCTTGCATTGATTCATGAGCTTTTGGGAGTTACCTCATATATAAAACATAAAAGGTACTTATTATGCTATTCTTCACTATTTTTAGGTTTGATTATGAATGTAATATTTTTACAATTATCCATGGCCAAACATGTTGCATAAATAGCTTTTATTATTTACTGCCACTTTAATGTATTTGAGTTAAAGAAGACAATAGCAGATTATCTGGAGTCATGTTCAGATTCATCATTGCTATCATAGAAAATAAATCTAATATAGAGCAAAATAAATAATGAAAATTTCTACATTGGTAAAAATTTACCAATAATAAAATACAGTCATTAATATAAAAATGAGCAGTTATATTACTTTAGTATGATACTGATTATCATATTCATATTAAGATATTCATGTAGCAATCTCCTGTTTCCTGATGGGGAACTTTTAAATTGCTTGTCACAACAGAAATTAAAGAAATAGATATGTTAGCTCATATTTCCCAACAGCCTGAAAAGCCAGAAATGGAGAGAGTAAGAGAGGGAGGGAAGGAGAGAGTGACATACACAGACACATACAGGCAGGCAATATTATGTCTCTGTTTTTTTTTTTTTTTTTTTTTTGGTCCTGGAGATTGAACTCAGGGGCACTCAAACACTGAGCCACATCCCCAGCCCTAGTTTGTATTTTATTTAGAGACCGGGTCTCACTGAGTTGCTTAGGACCTCGCTTTTGCTGAGGCTGTCTTTGAATGCAAGATTCTCCTGTCTTAGCTTCCTGAGCCACTGGGATTAAATGCATGCACCACCTTGCCTGATTTGTCTCCTGTCTTCTACATTATTTTTGGTTAAGGCACCACACACACACACACAAAAGAAAAAAATAATGGAATATATTCAGGACAATTTGAACCAATCACTAGTTAAGTTGAAGCTATTTTTTGTCCTGCCTATCCATTGAAGTTGTATTATAAATGAAATAATTGGATGTAACTGACCCAAATTCACCATTTAGAAAATAAGGAAGTGCTCACAACTGTAATTTCAGTGACTCCAGAAGCTCAGACAGGAGCTTCAAAGCCAGCCTCAGCAATTTAGCAAGGCACTAAGCAAATTAGTGAGACCCTTTCTCAAATTAAAAAAAAAAAAAATGAAAAGAGCTGGGGAGATGGCTCAATGGTAAAGCAGCCTTGGTTCAATCCCTGGTACCAGGGGAAAAAAAGTTTTATCAATGACCCTGGGTACAAATCCCAGTACCAAGAAAACAAGGAGACCTGAAAAACACAAAATATAATAACTGTGTTTGTGAACAACTTCAATCCATCCTTTATACCAAAATTCAATATTTTCTACTAACCTTTTATGCTCTATTATAATTTGTCAGAATTTGACTTTGCAGAAATAGTCAACTTACATGTTCTATCCATTCTAGAAGCTTTCATTTCAGTATACCAAATATGCTATAGTTAAGCAATGGAGTTTCTTACCAGATTGGGCAATTTAAATAATAAATTTTTAAACTAATCATGTGATTTTAGATTTATATTGTAGACGAGGTTCTATACCAAATTTGTTGAGAAACATTTGAATAAAATTATTGGCTAGATAACTAAGGAGAAAAGAGTTTCAGTTACCATGTTGGGAGATTTTTTACAACTTTTTTTTTTTAAGTTGAGAAAAAAATAACATTGTAGGTCTATGCAGTCAAAAATAAATACTTTCTGAATGAATGATGAATTATCCATAAATCATTTCAAAAACAAAAAAAAATGCAGTCACTGCATTCCAGTGCAATATTAATATATAATGGATATTTTGTGGATGATGTGCCCAGGTATATCATGATAATGTGTTTATGATACTATTATGGAAAATATATTAGAAAAAATGTATGAATTTTTTATTGATTTTAGTAAAATTTAGCTATGAAGGAATAAATAAAATATTAGAAAGTTTAAGTCTTGAAGTGGTTCATACTTCAAATCTGCATTATAATCACAGAAAGGTGTTTAAACAAAACCCTTTTGAATATTTAAATAATGATAGAAAAAACATGGCATAAAATGGCACAAATAAATTTTAAATTTGATGTAATTCTAACTGTCAAATATAAGGTTTCAATGTAAATTCTATTTTGTTGATAGATGGGCCTATTTATTTCATTATCTTCAAAATGGAATTAACTGAAAAACAATTATGAGATGTCATAGAACATGCAAATGAATATCTGAACACCTTAAGACTCAGTACTTCAAAAATAAATATGGGGTTGATATATATATTTTCCACTTAAGTAATTATATAAAAATGCATGGACCATTTATCAGATGGAACATGGAATTTAAGATAAAAATGTACTGGTTTAAACTAATATTTGAGCAGAATAATGATGAATGGGGGTCTTAGTTGATGTCATTTAATTTTTATAACAGGATAATTTTATTCTCATAACAATAGAATTTAATTCTTGTGGTAGGAGACCAGAAACTTTACAATTGTCTTGTGATTATTTTGAAAAGTAGTGAACTACACTCATAGAATTATTGTCTTATTAGAAACTTGTGGAATTAATGTGTCACGTGATATCCATTTGCCAGATGAGTAAACTATTATAATTATTAAGTGAGAGGCTGATGGATTATTAAAATTGAAGAAGTGGTTGAAGTTCAGTGCCTTTTTGGGAACATCAGTTGTTCTGTCATATTGCTCTTGTGAGATGTCATTTCAATATTTTTTTTCTTTTTTTAGTGTTGTCCTGTGAGAAGAGCTGTGTATAGAGGTGGTCATATAGGTGATTTTTTGACTCTGTTCTGTTCTTTATGTTTTGTCTTCTCTCATCTTGATCCTAATTATTATCATTGTGTCCTTTATCAATGGTTTTATGATAGCTTTCTCAGATATAAAAATGTCTTTCATTCACACAGCTGATTAAAACCTCTTATTCCAGAAGTACTTCTAATGGTAACTAAGGGACAATAAAGAAAAAAGTAAAATGTCAGCAAAATGATATTTTTCAGAATATAAGTTTGTGATCCCATGAGTCCATTTAAAATAAAAAATTGGATTAGTTAACTTCATGTTCTGTGGTATTAATGCCACAATAGGTTGGCTTTAATCAGAATCCCTTTGTCTAGAATTAGTTTTGCTAAATAATCTGTGTATTCCCTGGGTATATGAATTTTAGTGATAGTACTTAATGGATCAATAAAAGGTTCTGAGTTTTTTCCTCTCATGTTTAAACTTGTTCATTTGGACAGACACAGCTAAAATGTGCAAAAGTCATTGTAAATCCACACATGTGCGTGCCCCCCACAGGATTGAACAGTGCATTTTTAAAAGTTCAATCGAGTGTAATTAATTACTTCCAACATGAGTAAAAGCTCTTTAAATTATTTTAATTCAATGTTTATAAGATAAATTGGCCTGCAATACACCTCAGGTGTTCTTAACCTATTTGAGAACTTACAGAAAGCTGCTTCTCTATAAAGGTAACATATATTGCCAATAAAATATATAAGGGAGGATATCTACTTATAAAACTTAGAAAACAATTTAGCAGGAACAGTTGTTTTATTAGCCTTCTGCTTTTTAATGGCTGAGACCATCCTGGGGCTATTTAAAAGATGATTTAATTTGTCCTCTAAACACATGAATGAGTTCAGGATATTTCTTTTTTCTCATGAATTAACCACGTCTGCATTGACATTAAAAGCTTATCTGAAGAATCTTTGTAATAATAAATCTATCTTTGAAAATTACTTTAAGTTGGTAAATTAAATACCCTTAAACATTGATAATATGAAGTATTAGATCTACTTGTAATGAAATAATTCATCAACTTATTGACTCAAAATTAAGTGTTGCTTCAAATGTAATTATAATGTAAACTGTATTTTAATACAAACTAACTGAAATTTCTGTGCAGTATTCTGTTTGATTACCTTATATTCCTTAAGGAAATGATCATTTGAACATATAACCTTTATAAAACTTTTCAGTTTTCCCTATACCAATAAGTAATGCCATGATCAATTTACCTAGTTGTTCAAAGCAAACCCTACAGATCATCCTTGATTCCCCATTTTCTTTCCAAAATTCCAACCCACCATGATGCCTTATGGTTTGTATTTTGGAATACATCACTAAATCTTACATATTTTCCTACCTTTACAGCCATCACTGTAGTTCAATTTTTTCTCATCTCTGTGACCACAGGAAGCTCTTCCTGTTAGCCATATATCCATTCTGGCTGTACCTGCATTCCTTTTAATATACAGTTATTCAGATTGATATTTACACAATTCAAGGCATTAGCACTTGCTGTTCTAGCTGCCTAGGATGCTTTTCTTCCTCTGTACATTTCATAGCTGGACCCCAGTGAAACTATGTGCTTTGTTAATTTAAAATTATCAAAATGGCATGTTTCTCTTGTCCTAAAAACTATTTAAACTATTATTTTTATTTTGTTTTAATTTGTCTTTATGTTATTTCATATTATACACACTGGGTTTGATGTCTTTTTTCTTTGAAAATCTAATGATTGGAATCATCATAATAATATATACACAAGAAAAGAAATCACTTTCTTTTTTAATACTTTTTAAAATATATTTATTTATTTGTTTTAGTTGTACACAATGCTTTTTTTTTTTTTTTTTTTTTTTTTTTTTTACATGGTGCTGAGGATCTAACCCGGGCCGCACACGTGCTAGGCGAGGAATCTACCACTGAGCCACAACCCCAGCCCAGAAATACCTTTCTTTATTTTGTACTGGGGATTAAATTCAGAGCTTCATACTTTCTAAGCACATGCTCTATCACTGAGCTACAACCTCAGCTTCTAGATTTTTCATTTCTAACCATATTTGGGGAGTATAGACTGGGCAATAATCTGTTTTATATTTAATCTACTTTAGAAAAATGATCATTTTAATAATCGTCATTAAAATTTATTCAAAAATTAGTTTTTAATCTTAAAAATGTCTATGTTACTATATAGTATTTAAATGCAGCTAGGATTAGGCAAATGATAATAATAAATTTCTTTCTTATCTGGGAACCCACATGAATACTCAGAGTAGTAAGATATCAACTAAGGTATTTTGCAATGTTTTGAGTACAATACCATGCATTTTGGAATAAAGGGAAAGCAAAGCAAACACACATAATTTTACTTCTCCCAAGGGTTATTCAGATGTTTTTTACTTATTCTTAAAATCCTTAAATGTTCTTCCTTATATTTAAAGTAGTTTGGTCTTTTAGAGAGATAAAGTGATCAGTTTTGCCTTATTTTGTGTGTGTATGTATGTGTGTTTATGCATGCACTTATGTGCACATCTTTTTGGTGCATGGACAGTTAGAATAAGAGAAATAAGAGAGGTACAGGCCAGATATTTGGTTGCAGTTAAGAGAACTGACATATTTTAAAGCAGGGAAGGCAAGGGGATTACTGATGTAGATAGGGAGAAGGGAATACCTCAAGTTACTCTGTTCATTTAGTTTTGTAGTTAATACTTCATGCCTGCAAAGTTCCTGGTATATCTGAATTATGTATAAGAATGCAAGAATATGTCATCATTATGGTAAAATATGATACATAAGGTACAAAGATTTTTGTCTTCAAAATCTGTGGTTGGTTTGTTGTTTTAATACAGTTTAGTACAATATCAATGAAAGAAAAATATTGGTCTTTCTTGTGTTTCATTTTGTGTCAGTGATATTCATTACAATATAAATATCAACTTCAAGGAAAAAGTGAATTCTGAGTTATATTGCTGTGGATTTTGTAACTTCCTTCATAATTCTGGTTTATGACGACACTTTAGATAGTTGCAGATATGTCCAATACTTTAGTCAGTGGTGACTTCCCCATGTGAAGGGATCATTCTTGTTAACAGCTTGAATTTACAGAACCTAAAAGAGGGCCTCTTTTTAGTAAGTGCACAATAAACTGTTGTTGAAGGGGTGGGTTTTACATCAGAAGAATATGTAAAAATGTGAGTAAGGGCCATTAGTTTGTATGAAGAACAATCAGGATTTCAAACCTGACCACATGAACTATACTCAGGCTGGTATAATAAGGAATTAACATTAAGAAGCAAGGAAATAGTCAGTATTGCAATGGGTTTGGGTTTCAGCACATATTTCCTCCTTCTTATTGATTGTTTTGTTGTTTAAGCTAGAAAAAGTTCTACATGACAATCTTAGTTCATGTAAATAAAAGAATACAGATGAAAGTAATTTTTAAAATTAAAGTATGGGCTGGGGCTATAGTGTAGCTTCACAAGTGTTAGGCACTGAGTTCAGTCCTCAGCACCACATAAAAATAAATAAATAAAGATATCATGTCCATCTACAACTGAAAAAAAAATTAAAGTATGAAGCATAATAAAACAAAGACCTGAGGTTTGACTTATAAGAAATATTTAAAATAATTTATTCCAAGCTAATTTTTAATGTTATACATTTTTAGCAGACAGATGATTATAAAGTATCAAACTTTATCTAAAAATCAGTAATAGAACATTGTATAAAAGAAACTAAAGGAACTCAAGTGTAATGCTGGGTGAAAGAATTCCAGGTTCTATTTGGAAATTTTATCAGAGGTATAAAAAACTGGTATAAAATCTGCTCAGAGGCGGAGCACTTGCCTATCATGCTCCATGAGGCACTGGGTTTGATCCTCAGCACCACATAAAAATAAACAAATCAAATAAAGGCATTCTGTCCATTTAGAACTACAAAAAAAAATTTTTTACAAGTAAAGAAAAAGCTGACAGGTTGAGATAGGTAGAGTATTTGCTATTTATATCTGGATATTTTAGAAAAATCCTTTTGGTAATTTCTATGATAAAAGTTTACTACTCTGGTTAGAAAAATAAAACACATTTTCCTCAATGGATGAGGAAGTACAGTTAAACAATACACAGTGCTTTACTTTTTATGTAAGTGTATGCACTAGGATGGGAGATTTATATGAATATACAAATGATTTCTATGCAAACATATATGGTACTTGTAAATGAGAAGTTTGTATTACAAGTGACATTTTAAATAAAATATAAGTGAACATATATTTAAACTGTAATACAAATTGGATAATTATAATTAAAGTATTTTCTCAAACATACTTTGAATGAGAGATAATTGATAAAATCTAAGAGTAACTTTTAAAGTAATTAAATTTCCAAAGTCTTATGATAAAAATGTAGAGTATCTATTAAACATTTTTAAAACCTGTGAAAAAGGGACTGTTTGGCAAAGAATATTTTGATGCGGTTCTCAACAAATGTGAATGGAGAACTGAAAGCAAATTAGGATAAATATTATGTATCACTTTGAGCAATACTCTTTTCAGTTCTTGAACAGTAATGATTTCCCTAAGTGGAGTTAAGTCAATAATAAAAGTGGATAAACAGTGCAACTTTTCTTTGGAACTTAATTTCTAGAAATTGGATGAGCTACTGTGCTGTCAATGGAAAAATTAAACAATTCATATATTACCAGTCAGCTTAACATATCCATTTTATTTAGTAAATGTTACTACAATAACCATTTCACAAGCATAAATTGTGTCCATAAAGATATTAAATACTTGGGAATATCACAACAGAGATAAAGGGCAAAGTAAAAACTGGATGCTGGCTGTGACCTTTTTCTTTCTTTCTTTTTTTTTAATTTTATAGGTTTAAACACCTCTGTGTTATGTAAATAATGGCTCCTAAAGATGTTCACACTGTGATCACTGGAACCTATGAACATGTTATACAAAAATGGTGAATTCAGGTTGTTAATTAGCTGAGCTTAAAATAGGGAGATTATCCTAAATTATTTAAATATGTGCTATGTAGTCACCAGGATGATTAAAAGTAGGAAAGAAACAAGAATAGGTCAGTGTGATACAATTTGTGAAAGAACTGGTTTTCACTTTAAAGATGAAAGAAGAGGACCACAATCCAAGAAACACAGGAGGGCTTTAAAATTTAGAAAAGGCAAAAAAAAAAAAAAATACTCCCATACAGTTTTGAGAAAGAAACACAGTTCTTCTGATAGTTGAATTTATCCTTATGAGGCCCATGTCAGAATTTGGACCTACTCAACTGTAAGATAAAAGTCTTGTATTAAGTCACTGAGTTTTTCAAAATTTGTTACAGCAGAGACTGAATTTGAATACAACTTTTTACAGTTTTTTGCTTCCTATTTCCTTAACTTGGTTCATTTATAGGACTACCTTTTCAGTTTGGGGGCCAGCTGAATTCCCTTCAATGAAATTAGTCCAGCAGTTCCGATTTCTAGGACTCAGGGTTTAAATCACAAGAGGCAGCATGGGAGAAACGAATCCCTACATCCCAGACTTAGGTTATTCCTTTTTATTTAATTAATTAATTTATTTTTTGGTGCTGGGGATTTAACTCAGGGGCACTCGACCACTGGGCCACATCCCCAGCCCTTTTTTGTATTTTATTAGAGACAGGGTCTCACTGAGTTGCTAAGTGCCTCTCTATTGCTGAGGCTGGTTTTGAACTTGCGATCCTCCTGCCTCAGCCTCCCAAGTGCTGGGATTACAGGCGTGCACCACCGTGCCCAGCTTATTCCTTTTTAAATAGACATATCAACTCCCAAATCTGTGTTGAACCACATCAAGGCCAAGTCTCATTCACTTCTGTTCTAGTAATGTTCAGAGGCATATATCTTTTCAGAATTCTCACAGGGATCACTTCTTGTATGATTAAACAGGTTCGCACATGTGTATGTGTGCTTTATTATGTGCATGCATATACCATTAGACCCCCAAACTAAGCAACGATCTTATCTTCACAGATATAGGATGTGTACTTCCAAAATAAAATAACAAAGTTCTAAAATAAAGCTAATTTGTAGAAAGCAACTATTCCTATCCTTGTAATCAACCTTTGCATGAGTATGCAAAACATTTCAGTTTCTTATGGAAACAACTAAAATTTCTCCTTTGCCAGAGAATATCTTTGTTTCACATTTACATATATAAATGCTAATTAGAACAGTAAAGGTTTACACAAAAGAGATAGTCTGTTCCAAAATTAAAAATATCTCTATTTAAAAAAAAAACTACTTAGCAAAAGTCCTGAATATAGGGGTCTTGGCTTTAGTTATTCTAATTTTTGTATCTGAAAGTAAATGTCATTTTCCCCAAATGAATGAAATATAATCGTTACATGAGGAATAAGGTTATGTGGGAAATAATATTTAATTATTACCATAAACATCTTTATTTTGGGGCAAGTTTTCTGAGAGTCTACACTTATGTTTTAATAAAGTAATAACCAATAATATCTACTGTTTACACATATTAAAGATCATCCTAATTATTTTTAAGCACATCCTTCTACTAAGTTTCCAAATTGGGAGGATTTTGTTTCCTAAAAATACAAACTTAACTAGGAGTTTCCCTTCTAGTCCATGGCCCAGGATGCAAAATTCTGACCTGGATAAATTAACAATGCTTCAAAATAAAGTGACCTAGAAATCCAGCTAATCTTATCAGCACTCCATTTTAATTCAGAAAGTCTAATTACTCAGATAATTGTGGGGCTCATTGCTTACTTTTAATTACTGTAAAAATAAAAAAGAAAAGACAGAAATTTATGCTGCTATATATGCTTCGTGCCCTATAAAACTGGATATATTTTTTATGACCTATTTGGCTTCATTCACTTTATCAGCAAATAAAATCCAATATAATGCTTTTATAATTTCATACTACTTTTTTGATTTTTTTTATAACTATAAAACATCAGTTGCATGCACAAGCATAATTCTGGTTGGACAAGTTTATTTACTTTGTTTAAATAATTAAGCATTCCAGAAGATCAGTAGTTTAGCTTTGAGGTTTCATAAATAGAAATGCTTAGGGAACAATTCCTCATTGTACTTGACACAATTTATTCTGAATTAATAAGTACCCTAACTCAAAGAACTGGTCTGAAAGAGTAGATCTAGATTAACTTAAAATGTGCTTGGAATGCATGTTTTAGTGTAATTTGTTATAGAATTAAACAGCTTTACTTGAGAAGTTGCATCTTGTAAATTGTTCTCTTTCCCTCAGGGCTTAGTCCCATGATTTGCATGAGTGGGTACCCTGATAATGTTGTTTACATTATTAAGATATTTTAATAACTTATTTTTAGTAAACTTGAATAAATAACTAATTTTGTTATAATCCTTGGACCCTTGCCTGCTTACAGGCTATTTCTCTTTCCTTTGTCTTCATATCTTGTGCATATTGTTTTTCAATTTGGGGTGTTGAGGGGTATATGAGTGTGTATGTGACTGCTGGTGTGTGTGTGGAGGTGTGTCTTTTGTGAGTCACTTCACCTTAACCTGTCCTTTCTATGTTCCTAGGCATTTCATGTGTTTTCCCATTGATATCATATATTTCGTCTGATCCAGGATGGCCTGGATATCTAAATGTCACATATTACAAGTATAAACTGAAGCTCAGAAAGGTAATAAAGATGAAATTAAACTGTAAATAGAAATATAAGTGAGACATGAGGACATGGATAATGTGATTGTGGTAATGGATGTGTGCAGACTTTTATAATATAGATATGCTAATTATATCAATTTGATTATTATGGAAGTACACATGCATTGAAATGTACCATATCCATATCATAACCATAACAAAACACATGCATTGAAATGTACCATATCCATAACATAACCATAACAAAAATGGGCTCATCTAAAAACTGGATGTTTCTCTCATGGGTATAAACATCAGTTCTAGTTTTAGTTTATGAATGAATATTGTAGAAACGCCCACAACATACTCCAATCCAAAGCTGAGCCTGATAAATTACTATTGAGGAAAACTTCACTGAATTTCAATAGGCTCTTAAAAGAGGAGCATCAGGGTAATCATAGTTTTATAGGCTGAGCTCAATAGCTCTAACCATGACCTGGATAGGGAATGGTCAGAATTGGTTAACTAAATGAGTTGCTATTACAGTATGTATTGTTTTCTTGGAACATATGAGTTGGAACTAGATGCTGTGAAGCTATTTGAGCTTAAAGAGTTAAGATATACTGTGAGTTTGTTGTTTTCCTTTCCAAGATGATTTTTAGACATCACAGGAAATCATATCGGGCCCTAGTGCAGCTTAACATAGCGGACTCTAATGGGCCTCAATTCTTAGATCATTTATATTAACTGGGTAGGATAGTCTTGGATTAGGGAGTGATAGATTAGTTCACATAGATAGTCAGAAATTCTCAGCTCATATAAATTATATAATTTCTTCTCTCTCTCTCTCTCTCTCTCTCTCTCTCTCTCTCTCTCTCTCTGGTACTGGGGATTGAACCCAGGGTAAATCCCCACCCCTTTTTATTTTTTGAGACAGATTTTTTCCTAAGTTGCTCAGGCCCTCACAAATTTGCTGAGGCTGGCCTCCAATCTGTGATCCTTCTCCCTCAGCCTCCCAAGTCACTGGGATTGCAGGTGTTTTCCACCACACCTGGCTAATTTTTGTCTATTTAACTACTTCCCTACATGTAAGATTTAAGAACATGGGTCCTCACTGGGCATGATGGGGCATGCCTGTAATCCCAGTGGCTTGGGAGGCTGAGGAAAGAGGAACTAGAGGCCAGCCTCGGCAAATTAGTGAGGCTTTGAGCAAATTAGTAAGAACCTGTCTCAAAAGAAAAAAAAAAAAAAAAAGCAGCTGGGGATGTGCCACAGTGTTAAACACCCCTGGGTTTAATCCCCAGTACACACACTCACATTAAAAAAAAAAAAAAGAAAGAAACACCAAAACATGGGTCCTAGAGCCACACTCTCTTACTTTGAACTCTGGTCCTACCACTGTGTAACCTTCATTAAATAACTACTTTTTTCCTCAGTTTTCTCATTTGTAAAATGTGGTTCATAATAAATTGGTTAATGTATGTGAATTACTTAGTATGATACAGAATAAAGGTTTGCTGTTGTTATTCATGCTATGGCTGATTTTTAAATATTCTTTATATTTATTTTATTTGATGACTTCTCCCTTATAAAAGCACTAAATTACTAAAAGGAAATCTTTCTTGTCAGATATCAGGAAATATGCCAGAACATGTTTTCAATTAATAATAGCATTAAAGAATGAAGCAAAGACATATTTAAATGACCTCAGGGAGGAATTATAAACTTTTACAGTATTTGCTTCAGGGAAGAGCTTGTGATTTGCCATAGTAAATTATGAATGGCCAAACAAATGTTTTCATTGGTTAGATACTGATAGAACACTCTTCTATTCCTCTGTTCTACTTCTGTCTTTTTCTAGACCAGTTTTAGGTTTTTCTCTCCTACTAAATCCAGCACTGGATATGAAATAGTTGGAGGGAGTATCAGGTTACTGGCCTATTTAAAGTCTACTAGGTTGGTCTCTCTCTCTTTCTCTCCCCTCTCCCTTCCTCCCTCCCTCCCCATGTATATACATACTTACATTTATGCACACATATAGTATTCTCTTAGACCTGGAATGGATTTCTATAACATCTAGGGTATATTTAGGTTTTGAGTTAATCCTTAAGAATAATTTATCAGGGCTGGGGTTGTAGCTCAGTGATAGAGCACTTGCCCAGCACGTGTGAGACACTGGGTTTGATCCTCAGCACCACTTACAAATAAATAAATAAAATTAAAGACATTGATTCCATTTACAACTAAAAATAATTAAAAAGAATAATTTATCAATTGAAGACAATAAATAAAATTCTCTCATTTTTGATGATTTAACTAGTTGCTGAGGCTGGCTTTGAACTTGCAATCCTCCTGACTCAGCCTCCAGTGCCTCTGGGATCACACAGGCATGCACCATCACTCCTGGCCTCAACTTTTTTTTTTTTTTTTTTTAAATTTTTATCACTGCTCTATACTCTAGAGATGACCCCTCCATGAAACTGCTTATTAACTGTGTAATCCTGCTACTACTGTAAACTCATAAATATCCATGTTTCAGTAGCTCAAGAATAGTCTATATACAGCCCAGATAAAATCCAGTACAATTGTTTCTTGTGGGTGACTGATGTTTTTCAAGGGATAATCCAAGATAATATCATCCTTTATTGTGTCTGAATTTTCTGCAAAGTGCATGCTATCATTTTCTTCTACATATAACCAATTGAGCAAGAAAAAAGCTAGAAAAGTCACAGCAGATTATTAAAATCCTTGCTAGAAAAGCTAGGCATATCTGCTCCCTTCATTTTTGCTTTTGATGAAACAGGTATATGGGAAGGTACAAGGAGAATATAGGACATGGTAAATGGATGTTTCTTTTTTTGTGTATGTGGTGCTGGGAATTGAACACAGGACCTTGTGCATGCAAGACAAGCACTCTACCAACTGAGCTATAGCCTCAGCCCATAAATGGAAGTTTCTAAGAGAAAATTACATACTCTAAAAAGTTGAGAATGGGTGTAGAGTTGTTAGACGCTATCAGATTAAAAAGTTATACTATGTAGTTTTCTTATAAATGGGGAGATTAAGCTTGATTATCTTTTTAAAAAAATTTAAAGATGGACACAATATCTTTATGTATTTTTTATTTATTTTTATGTTGTGCTGAGGATCGAACCCAGTGCCTCACATGTGTGAGGCAAACGCTCTACTACTGAGCTATAACCCCAGCCCCAGCTTGATTATCTTTTGTACAGAGGAAAATATGCTCAGAGTCCATTGTATATTTTTGAAATAATATGATCATACTGAGGTCAGAATTCCCAAAATGAAGGTCAGTAAATTTCAGAGAACTTTAAGAACACAATAGGTACGAAATGTGATTAATTCTTATATTGAGTTTGATTGATTAAAATGTTGTAATAACCATGTTTTATCCTTTTATATCATGAATGTAGCATTAAATATTGAATACTATGTTTTTTGGAAAAGCATTAAATTTGAGTCAGCGAGATTAGGTACACCTGTTTTGGTCTGAAGATTGGCATTTTGTTTTTCATTGTTATGATATTGACACTTCTCCAGAAACACTTCCAGAAATAAATAGCCCTATTCCCCAAATTCTAAAGACAGAATATAAAGGAAATCTAATTTCAGACTTGTTATTAAACATGTTTTCTTAGTGTCTGCCATTGTCCACAGTATTTGCAAGATAGGATGTTCATTTCTTAAATGTATTTTCCTTTTAAATGTTATAAATAAAAGTAATATAGGGTCATAAAAAGATGTATCTTGGTATGCAATGATTGTCATCTTAATTTTACTTTAACACCACCATTATTTAAATTTGATTTTGATGTATGTAGCATTTTATAAGTTATTTGATCATTGACAGAAATACATTTATTTTCGTATATAACTCCTGAGAAATGCTAAAATAATAATATATCTGTCTCTTACCAACATGTAAGCCTTTGTAAAAGTAATTAATTCTTTATGATGACATTTTGCACACCCCTTCAAAGCACAGAGATTTATTTACACATAATGTTGTGTGTCTATGTACCTCAAATATGTGTATACATGTATGTGCACATAAAATACATCGAAGTGGTCTAAATGTGTTTGTAAATAGCATCTTTTCCTATGACAATAACAACTTTATAAAATAACTATCATAATTCTCACAAAAATCCTATTGACAAAATAGCATTAGCTTTATATTGCAGATGAGAAACCTGGGCTCTAAGTAAGTAAGCACTTTGTTCATGATCAAACACCAGGTGGAATCAAACCCGCCATACTGTAAACTCTTCTTGTTGAAGTACATCAGTTTGCCTGTAAAAAATTGGAGAGGAGCAGTAGTCTGATGTTTTGAATTGGATATGAACATTAGAATTGGGAATACATGCCTAGAAAAATGTAAATATATTCAATGGCACTTAGAATTTAGAGTCTTAAAAAGTGAAGGTTTATATTCAGGTGAATTTGGAATATAATGTTCTATAACATGGAGCGTCATCTTGTGTATTTCTTAAGAATTAAATTAATCAACTGAGGTGGACTCAAGAAAATATAATATAATGAGACAGCATGGAAAACTATTTTCCCAAATTGTCTATAAATTGGATATTTTGCTATTTTTCTACCGGTCTTTTCTAAATTGTACTCTAGAGTTTCTTTTAAATGACTACCTTGTGGAAGAGAAATACACATGCAAATGAGTCAGGAAAAAAATTCTAGATGCCTTTAGCTCCCATTAATATGACATTACTAATTCATGATGTGGATATTTTACTTTAATGTTAGTGGTGTTGCTTTTGGTTGGATGCCAGGTGAATTTAATCCTATTACTATGCCTATAATGTAGAGTAGTCTTGTTTAATGGTATGTAATAATGCAGCAGTGGACAGCTTGAATTGAGTCAAAGAAATGGCTATTGGCAATCATTGAAGACTTGAGAGATTTCCAACTTTTATGTGCCTTCTTAACTAGTATTACAAATTATCTTCAGGAAAATCACCATTTAAATATATTACATGTAAAAATTCAATAAGCTTCTCAGATGGTGGGATCTTATGTACAGAAAATCCTGATTACACATACTTCATGTTTTAGTCATATTCACATCACTGTGACCAGTATACCTGACAAGAACAACTTAAGAGGGGAAAAAGTTTATTTTGGCTCAAAGTTTCAGAGTTTAAGTCCATGGTCAGCTGAGTCCACAGCTCTGAGTGTAAGATGAGACAGAATATCTTGTGGAAGGGCATGACAGAGGAAAGCTGCAGCTGCTCACTTCATGGCAGTCAGAAAGTAGAGAGAGTTCCACTTGCCAGGGACAAAATATAAACCCCAACAGCATGACCCCTACTTCCTCTAGTCACACCACACTTGCCTACATTCACCAGTCTTCAATATATTCAAATTATTAATCCACTGATTATATTATGGTTCTTTTAATCTAAATATTTCACCTCTGAACCTTCCTGCGATGTCTCACATATGAACTTTTGGGAGATAGTTCATATCCAAACCATGATGCTTATTATAACTAATAAACAAATGCAGCAAAGTTATATATATATATATAAAATCAATTGCAAATATAAATTGTGTATCTATACACTAACAACATATAATAGAGAAATGAAAGTAAGAATGCAATTGCATTTAAAATAGCATCAAAAAGAAGAAATACTTGGGAAGTAATTTATTCAAGGAGGTAAAAGTCTTGTAAATGTAAAACAACAAAACAATGCTGAAAGAAACTATAGATGTATTTTTATAAATAAATAGAAAGGCATCCTGTGTTGATGAGCTGTAAGACTCAATATTGTTAATACATCACCCAAAGTTATCTATAGATTCAATGTAATTATGATGAAAATATCAATGATTTTCTTTTACAGAAATAGAAAAATCCACACATGCAAAAAAAAAAAAAAATTCTGTGGAATCTCATGGGATGCAGAAAAGTTAAAAAAGAAAAAAAAAAAACACTCTTGAATATGAACAAAATTGGAGAAGTCACAATTTTGTTTCAAAATTTCCTTCAAAATTACTGTAATCAAAACATTCTAGTACTGATTTATAGGTTAATAGAACATAATAGCTCAGAAATAAACTCTAGCATATATGGCAAAATAAGTATTCAATGATGATGTGATATTTGGTGCTGTGAACATGTTATTTCCACACAAAAAGAAACGAATTTGGGTGATCTACTTCATACTACATGGAAAAATTAACTAAAAATGGCTCAAAAACTTAACTTAACAATTCAAACTATAAGACTTAAGGGTAAATCTGGATTTGGCAATAACCTTTTTTGGATATGACACCAAAAGCTGAGGTACAAATATAAAAATTAGATAAATTTAAATGCATCAAATTTAAAAAGCTTTGTCCAACAAAGAATGCTAAAATAGTGAATAGGCAACCTAGAGAGTGGCATAAAATATTTGCAAATTACATGTCTGATAAGGGATCTATATCCATAATATGTAAAGAACACATATAATTTAACAACAACAGACCCCCAAATAACTGAATTTTTAAAAATCCAAGTATTTGAGCAAAAGTTTCTCCAAGAAAGATGTACAATTGTCCAATAAGACCATGAAAGGATCTTCAACATTGTAATCAAAATGAGGTACCAGTTTTACACCAATTGGGATGGGCTATTATATATACAAAATAAATGGAAAATAACAAATGTCAGTAAGAAGGTGAAGGAATCTGGTAGAAATGTGAAATGGTACATCCACAGTGGAAAATAATATGGTGGTTCCTCAAAAAATTAAACAAAATTATCATATGATCCAGCAATTCTACAAAAGATATTTGTATACCAGTATTCATAGCAGCATTATTGTAGCAAAAGATAGAAGCAAGTCAAATGTCCATTTGAGGGTGAATGGATAAGCTAAACATAGTATGTGCATGCATTGTATATTATCCAGCTTTAAAAAGGAATGGTATTCTGAAATTGCTAGAGATGTTGAATATTTGTTCATAAATTTGTTGATTGATTGTATTTCTTCTTTGAAGTGTCTATTCAGTTCCTTAGCCCATTTATTGATTGGGTTATTTGTTTTTTGTGTGTGTGTTTGAAGTTTTTTGAGTTCTTTATATATCTTAGAGATTAAAGCTTTATCTGAGGTGCATGTGGTAAAAATTTTCTTCCAATTTGTAGGCTCTTTCCTCACGTTATTAGTTGTTTCCTTTGCTGCGAAGAAGAATCCATTCCATATGTTGATTCTCAATTGTACTGCTTGTGGTTTAGGAGTCATGTTAAGGAAGTCAGTTCCTAAGCTGACATGGTGAAGATTTGGGCCTACTTTTTCTTCTACTAGTCAGAGGATCTCTGTTCTAGTGCCTAATTATATATTTTTTTTGTATGAGAATACCCATAGCATATTTATTCATGCTAACTCTATTCAGCTCAGTAGGTGAATGATTAAACAAATGGCAGTATATCCATACTATGAAATACTACTCAGTAGTAAAAATTAACAAACTATTTTTTTAGAGACAAGAAAGTACATTTATAATGGCAAAAGTGTCATAGGTCAATGAGACATAACACTTACAAACCTTCCAAAATATGTGGATTACTTTGTACTTTTTAAAGCACTACTAGAACAGAGCAATACAAAAGTTCTATGTAACAATGAAATAAAATTAGAAATAAACAAGAGAAGAAAATTTGAGAAATTTATACATAAAGCAAAATTAAGCAATATTTCAAAATAACTACTACACCAAAGAAGAAATCACAACATTGCAATATTGAACTGATTTTAGTGAACATTTAGTGAACATTGAACTGATTTTAATCAGGCCAATTAAGCAAGAAAAATTGACTTGAGTTTCATGCAGGGTGAGATAGAGAGAAAGGTTTAAACTTATTTTGTTACATGTGGCTTTTCATTTTTCCCAGCACCATTTGTTGAATAGGTTATCTTTTCTCCAGTGGATGTTTTTGGTGCCTTTGTGTAGTATGAAATAACTGTATTTATGTATATTTTAGAGAAATGCAAATCAAAACTACTCTAAGATTTCATCTCACTCAGAATGACAATTATCAAGAATATAAACAACAATAAATGTTGGTGAGGATGTGGGGACAAAGGTACACTCATACATTGCTGGTAGGATTACAAATAGGTGCAACCATTATGTAAAGCAGTATGGAGATTCCTCAGAAAACTTGGAATAAAACCACCATTTGACCCAGCTCTCCCACTCCTAATTTATACCCAAAAGACTTAAAATCAGCATATTACAGTGATGCAGCCACATGAATATTTATAGCAGCTCAACTCTCAATAGCTAAGTTATGGAACCAACCTAGGTACAGATGATTGGATAAAAAGTTGTGATATATATCATATATATATATATATGATATATATATATATATATATATATATATATATGGAATATTACTCACCCTTTAATAATGAAATTATGGCACTTGCCCATAAATGGATGGAGTTGGAGAATATCATGCTAAGTAAAATAAGCCAATCCCAAAGAACCTAAGGCTGAATGTTTTCTATGATATGTGGATGCTAATGCAAAATGAGGGGGGGATGCTAGGGAAAAATAGAGTTACTTTAGGTAGAGTGAAAGAAGTGGAGGGGGCATGGAGGTAGGAAGGAGAGGAGAATGAAACAGATATTATTACCTTGTGTAATACATATATGACTGCATGACCAATGTGATCCTGCAACATGTACAATCTGAAAAATGAGAAATTGTACTCCATTTAGTTATGATAT
Source organism: Tamias sibiricus (assembly GCA_025594165.1). NCBI lineage: Eukaryota > Metazoa > Chordata > Mammalia > Rodentia > Sciuridae > Tamias > Tamias sibiricus. The sequence continues at coordinate 49,914,840 of CM046667.1, read as the reverse complement.
ATCAAAGTGCATAAATGCATTCTACTGTCATGTATAACTAATTAGAATAAATTTTTAAAAATGGAATGCTTTTCTGATACATAATACAATGGATGAGCCTTGAGAAAAATGTTCTTCTTCAACCAAATGGCTGAGGAAAATAAACGAGGACAAATCCTCTATAATCCCACTTCTGTGAGTTACATAAGGTAGGCAGATTGATAGAGAAAGAAAGTAGAATGATGGTCCAGGGACTGGGAGTGGATAATATGAGGAATTATCATTTAATGAGTAAACAATATTTCCATTTGGCAGTATGAAAATTTCTGGAGATTGATGGTGATGATGGTTGTATAACAGTATAAATGTACTTAAGGCCACAGAAGTGTATTCTTACAAATTATTATAATGGCAACTTTTATGTTTTGTACACTTTATCAAAATGGGAACCCTACAAGTATCTGTGTAGTCTTTATAAAATGTTTGGATACATGAATGCTGGATATAGGAGCTTTATGATATAAATTTGAATTAATGTGGTTCTTTCACTTTCAATTGTGCATTTACTGTAAATGTGTGTATATATCCCAGCTCATATTCTAAGACATTTGTGGTATTTTTAGCCTTTGGTTAAAGAAGAAGTTCTTCATCTGATTCCAAATGAAATCAAATATTGTTTTTGATGCTTAGTATGGAATTTAATGTAAGAAACACCTTATTTCTTTTTAAAATTTTAATTCTTGCACACAAAAGGCAAGTGTTCTACCACTGAGCTATATCCCCGGCCTAAGCTTAATAACTTTCTAATTCCATAATATAGAGGTGTTGTGTATAGGGAATTCTCAGTATTATTGGGACTTGTTGAATTTTTGGGTCTTTCTTTCTTACATTTCGTCATCCAACATTATGTTCTTTTATTTTCTTTAACCAGGGATTGAACTCAGGGACACTCAAACACTGGGCCACATCCCCAGCCCTTTTTTGTATTTTATTAGAGACAGGGTTTCACTGAGTTGCTAAGTGCCTTGCCATTGCTGAGGCTGGCTTTGAACTCGCAATCCTCCTGCCTCAGCCTCCCAAGTGCTGGGATTACAGGCATGTGCCACCATGCCTGGCCCAACATTATGTTCTTTATGTCACAAAATATATGCCTTGCTTTAGTAATAATAAATGGGAGGTAGAATCTGAAGAAGATTTTCAAATGTTGTGGAGAGTTTAGTTATATATACCTAGATTCTTCTTACAAGGAAGACATAGGGATTTAGGGATAGTTTTGGAAATATTTAACAGAGATCTGCCTTTATCAGTATCCCTTGTTTTCTACACAGTTAATTAGAATTTTTTTTTTTTTTTTTTTTTTTTTTTTTTTTTGTACTGGGCATTGAACACAGTGCATTCCCCCACGGAGCCATATCCCCAGCCTTTTTTTTTTTTTTTTTTTTTTTTTTTTTTTGTATTTTATTTAGAGACAGGGTCTCACTGAGTTGTTTATTGCCTAGCTTTTGCTAAGGCTGGTTTAGCCTCCTGAGCCACTGGGATTACAGACATGCACCACCAGACCTGGCTAGTTAATTAGAATTTGAGGTAAAAATTGGTTCTGAAAATGTGATGTGTGTGTGTATATATATATATATATATATATATATATATATACACACGCACAGTGGAATATTACTCAGAATTAAAAGAATAAAATCATGTCATTTTCAGGTAAATGGATGGAGTTGGAGAATATGATGCTAAGTGAAGATAGCCAATCCCACAAAACCAAATGCCGAATGTTTTCTCTGATATGAGGATGCTGACTCATAATGGGGATGGGGGTGGAGCATGGGAGGAGTGGAGGAACTTTACATAGGGCAAAGGGGAGGGAGGGGTAGGGAGGGGAATAGGGGTAAGAGAGATGATTGAATGAGTTAGATATCCTTACCCTAAGTACATGTATGAAGACACGAGCGGTGTGACTGTAGTTTGTGTACAACCAGAGACATGACAAATTGTGCTGTATATGTGTAATATGAACTGAAATACATTCTGCTGTCATGTATAACAAATTAGAATAAATTAAAAAATTGGCTTGAGAGATTTCAAGGTAATCACTACATGTGACTGTAAGGAGGTTGGTACATAATCACTGTGCATTAGAGTCATTATTGGGTTTATGAAAATTTTTACTTTGTACATTGTTCATCACCTTTCTCCTTTAGTGCTGCTTGGAATATGATCAGTTATTATTCTACTGACAAGTATTTGTCTAGTAGTAATTTATCATAGGCTGACAAGTGCCAAAATTCATTCTCATATATGCATCCACTGAAGAAGACAAATACCATTTTCATCTCTGAAACTATACAGCTTATTGTGATATATTATTTGGAATACAAGGTCACAAATTATATTTAATTATTGTTTCCAGTTAAAACACAGTTAAATATGTTTCCATCCTTTAAGTCAGTGTAATAATCAAATGCATTTTATATTTAAGATCTTAAGGTAATATTCAATAATTTAAATTTCGAAATGTGAAGATTTTGAATATATAATATTTTAATTATATTTTCTAGTTAATTTAAAACAAACAGTATTTTTGAATGAAGATTAGTTATCATTATATAAATGGGCCTATTAATACAAGAGAAATAATGTCAAAAGATCATTTCTGGTTCAAATCAATTATGTTACATTTTAATTGAAAGATAAAAGCTGTTCCTTGTGTACAGAGGTAGCACTCCTGACATATCATATAAATGATCCTATTAATGCAAGAGAAATAAGGTCAAGAGAGACATTTTCGCTGAAGTCAATTATTCTACATTTTAATGGAAGAGTAAAAGCTATTTTATTCAAAGGGAGAACTATTGACATTACAACAAATTCCAGAGCCTCATAATATTACAGTGACTACCTAACCAACATTACAGTTTTCCACATTTATATTCAGAGATCTTTTTACCTCATTAATTAGGTCATGTCTTCTCTACTTATACCTCCTTCTTAAGACTCTTTATTGAACTTAAAAATAAGTCCAAAATCTGAATGAGGCTGTAGTACTATGTGTTATGGCCCCTGCCTACTTCTTGAACTAACCTCACATTAGTCTCTCATACTTTGCTACATTCCAATCAAACTTATTCCTTCATCAGGAATCTTCATTTGTCTTTTCTATTAGCAGGGCCATTCTTCTTCCTCCTCTTTGTATGGCTAACTGCTTTGTGTCATTCAGCATCAACTAAAAGTTCTCATTTTCAGAAGAATCTTTCTTAGGATACACCATCTAGAAACATCTCTCCTGACTGCACCTCCCAGTCATTCACTATCTCATTTGCCTTTCAAGTTTTTGTCTTTTTCATCATCATCTGAAAATGTCTTGATGGGTTGTCTAACATTTTCCTTATTTGCTTCTTCTACAAAATTTTCAAGAACTTTGCCCATTATCATCACTGCTGTATAGACTATAACTAGGACAATGCCAAGGAGAGGGTAGGTTATAAATATTTGTGAAATGATAAGTCAATAGTAATAGTAGAGGTATATGGCATTTTATTGGTTAATAAGTGATTATAAGTTGATGTTTATGGTCTCTTTTCTCCTGATTAGTTAGGTTAAGAATAAACTTTATTGCAGGACAATTTTTGGATTCAGTTTGGGATATAAAAGGCATTTTATAATGTTGATGTTAAGTGATGGAAGGAGCTCAGAGATATGTTTTATTTCATGTACACCTCAAAGCAAACCTGGGTTTCTTTCTTTACTCAGCAGATCTGGCACCCCTGGGGATACTCTTTGCAATAGTACTATCCTGCTAGTCCTGAGCTCTGTTACACTCTTAGAGAGGATACACATTCTCCACTTGGTACCCCTCACCAGTCACACAATTTAGGTAACTCCACTTACAGACATCATCACTCCAATTGAGTCTCTGACTTAGATTCCCTATGGAAAGCTATTGGGTGAACCAGCTGCATTTAAAACTATCATTATAATTCTGTAAACGTGTGAAGTGAAGTGAGTCTATCAGCAACTCAAAGGGATCTGTGGCATAGTAAATACTGAAAGTCTCCAGAATAGATGTTTGTATAATTTATTTATATTTCAGGAGTCAGTTATGTTAAGACTTCTCAGTGTCATTCTTTTCTTTAACCTTTTATGAAGATTATCTTGGAATTATCACTAAATGAGCAGATTTTATTTTGTGGCTTTAATGTAGATTCTGTCCTTCGTTAGTTATGTTTCTTCAAGAAAAACATAGAGAATCCAGGTGGATTTACATGAAGAATAGAATTAAACAAACCCTGCATAAGAGAAAGCAACCTTGTGAAATTCTTAGGAAGAAATGAAACTGGTAAATGTATTTGGTATAAATTGATGACATAAATGTAGTCCAAAAAAAGAGTTCAAAAAGTACATGTATGAAGACATGAATGGTTTGACTATAATTTGTGTACAACCAGAGATATGGAAAAAATTGAGCTCTATATGTGTACTATGAATTGAAATGCATTCTCTTATATGTAAAAATTAGATAAATAAATATTAAAAAAAAACTCACTGCAATCAGTTTGGTGACAGCACTAATGCTGGAACAGCATGACATTTGTTCTGCATTTTAGCAAAAGGCCTTGATAGGCACACATAAGGGAGAAGAGCATTTCAGATAAACTAGAAAGACAAAGTACCAACAAGAGAAGAAATAAGAGCAAGGCATATTCAAGCATAGAAAAAAAATCACCTAATTTGGTGAGGTCCAAAGATGTGAATAGCAAGTTTATATTGATATACAATAATATATTCTGCCTAATTATTTTCCAAAGTAATTGTAGTAAATCCTGTCTTGAACTTCAATATACGAAGCATCAAGTTTTCCAACCATTGCAAATAAAACTGAATATATTTCATAGTATATCACTCTATCATTTTCTCCTACAAATATAATTTATAAATTATTCTCATCAATTAATTCATTCACTAAATGTTTACTGAGTATTTTCTGTGTGTTAAGAATGATTGACATGGCTGGGAATATAGCTCAGTTGGTAGAGTGCTTGCTTCACATACACAAGGCCCTGGGTTCAATCCCCAGCATCACCAATAAATAAATAAATAAATAAATAAAATTTAAAAAAAGGATGATTGGCATTGGGAAAACAGAGTGTTTTATCTCAAAGAATGTATAATACAATGGGAGAGGTAGGCACAGAATTCCTTCAAATTCTAGACCTTTCCATTCTCCTTTTCCTTTCAATATAGCATGCAGTCATGGGAAATTTACTCTTCATGCATACTCACTAGGGGAGATATTTGCACTGAGAGGTGAAGTTAGGTAGAAAAGGCTTCTTGCCTTTTAGATATATCCTGAGAATAATGAGATAGTAAGAAATTGAACAATAGAGTAATTCTTTTAAGCACTGTGTGATATACTGATTTCATTTAACTCCTTACTAAGTATAGTATGTCCTTTCTTTTTAATAGAAGGTATTATAGAAATAAAAAGTTCTGGGTTACAGTAATGTTTCTTTTACTTATTACCTAATTGATCTTTGCTGAGTTACCTAAATTCTGGTATGTACACCTCCACATATACCAAAATGGGATAAATATTGTTTAAGGGAATTTTGTGAACATTAGAGGGGAAAACCAGTAGAGTGAAAAAGCATAATACAAACACAAAATGCCAATATTTCCAGGAACCATTAAGTATCTTTGTCTCAAATTCCATGTATTTTTCTGCTTCAGAATTTACTTTCAGCTTCTATATTTTATTTCTCAGTATCTTGCTTCCTAGGGACTATGTACTGAGTGGTAGACTTTTAATCCTTAAGATTCTAAAATGTCCCAAGAATCTGTTTTTGCTAGAAATCCTAACATTTGACTTACACATAAGATCCAGTAACCAGCATGAAATTGATTGAACTCAAGCTTATCTCTTCTGTAGGTGTAGCTCTTTGAAACTTTTTAAAAAGAGTTTTAGATGTTGTATATCTGAAATTTCCAGGGAGCATTAGATGTGCAACCTACAAATTTGTAAAAACTAAGAAAATTTCCCCCAAATCAGTTTGTGAAATGTTGAATCCATTCTGCTTCATTAATCTGATGAAGACAGTAGCCTGATAGGCACAGAGAAGGTTAGGTAATCTATTACCAGAACAAGCAAATTTGCAGTAACTAACTCTACCTTGTACTCTGCGTTGCCAAATGGTCCCTATCCTAGTAACCAGTGTAAGGATGAAGAGGTAAAAGAAAGAGAAGTGCTAGATAGAAATCAGAATAAACATTTAATGTAAAAATCCATCTGACTTAGATGGAATGAGAAGAGAACAGTAAATCTGGCTTCTTTTAAGTCCTTTCTTAGTTTCACATTCTGTCTAAAAGATTAAGCATTCACCTTCTGATGACTTGTTTAGTATTGTGCCAGGGGAACTAAGAGAATAATTAGAAATGATCCTTGTCTTCAAGCAACTTTCAGGACTAACCAAAATGGACCAATAGGCCTGAAATAAAACCATATGTAAAGTAGTAAATTTTATTTTATAGTATGTAAACACTGTAGAAATCTATGAGAGAAATCAGTAAGGGCTGCAATATATATCCAAAGGTAGGAGTTGAGCTGAAACTTAAAGATGTTTACAATTGGATGATTAAAAGAAGTGGGGAAGAGCCTTTGATGTTGCAAAAGAAGATGGGAGGATATTTTAATAATAGGAGAGATAAGCACACAAAATAAATGTATAGGTTGAATGAAAAATAGATATTGTTTTTCTTTTTTATGTCTGATTTGCTTAAAGACACATATTTACATTCATTGCTCTGGCCTTGCTAAGCTATGAGATACAGAGGGACTGCAGACCACATGAACACTCTTCTTGGTAATTTTGAAAATAATAGTGGACACCCATTATTTAGCATTTACTGTTTCAAGTGCTGTAGTATGCTTTTACACTTATTATCTCTGGTAACCTCGAGAATACCTGAATGTAGAATGTAGAAGAGTAAATGGGAAGTTTGTTGGATTCTCAAGCCTGAGATCCCCATCTATATGACCACTGACACTTTAGAGGCTAATTTCATAAAAAATTAGCTAAAATAAAAATATATGAAGTTAAGGAGGTATATAATTAAATAATGATCAAGTGCTATGAAGTGAGAAATTATTTTGTCAAGTGGATGTGATAAAATATATCTGATGTGTTCAGTTGGATGAGTGGGAAAATGACAAACTTTCAAAGTTCATAGAAGGCCAGCCTGTAGAGGGGTTTAAAAAAAAAATAGAATGAAGCAACATACAAGGAGCATAAAGACCTGAGTTTAAGTTCTCTCTACTACCTAGAGCTTTGTGCCTACTTTGTATCATTTCAATTCACCTAATGATTTTTTTTTCAAATTATGGGATTATTATACAACCTACATAACTTATTTTTGTGTCACACACTATATTGGCTCCTAAAGCTACACAGTTAAAAGGCATAGCTAACATACTCTTAAGTACTCACAGTTTAAATGATAGAAGTAGCCAAGGGTTGCAGGTTGGGTTTCTCCAATAACAAAGCCTGAATCTTAGACTTGATTGAAGGTTAACAAATAAATTATTTGCTAATAAAACTCAGAAACATATGAGAACAGGAAAAAATTAGATAAGGAAAGAGACGACACTATAAAAACATTATTAGGCTAATTATATTCATAGGTAAATGTTATGGTTTGGATCTGAGGTATCCTATCAAAGTACCTGTGTTAATGAAGGAAGATTCAAGGTGAAATGATTAGATTATAAGCACTATTATCTAGTCAGTCCATCTACTTTGAATAGACTAACTGGGTCTATTCTTCTTCTTCCTTTCTTCTTTCTGCTTCCTAACTTTCAGGAGGTGAGCAGGTTTCCACTGCCACTCTCTTCCACCTTCATGTCCTGCCTCATCACAGACCCAGAGCAATGGAATGGGCCCACCATAGATGGAACCTCTGAAACTATAAACCAAAATAAACTTTTCTTCCTCTAAGTTGTTTTTATCAGGTACTTTGATCACAGCAACAAAAATCTACTGTTCCTCAAATCTACCTGGGCCCCTCTGAAGACCCTTGTATGTCAGAAATGTCCCTCAGAAGGATGATATATCTTTCTAGCTCCTATTCCTTTCAACTGAAAGTTACTTCCTGGGCATTAAACTTCTTTTCTTTCCCTGTAGCAAGAAATGGGAGCTGTAACTAAAATAAAAGATGGGTTGAGGAGGTGTGATACAAAACAGGAAACAATTGGTATTTAAAATGAACGTATAAAGGAATCGAAAGAATATTTCCCAAATTAATCTAAAAAAGGACTAATCTTATATATATTTTTTCCTAATGATATTTAAATCCAATGCATGAGACATGTAATATGGAAATCACATCAACTTGCCCATAAGGCTATTTGAGTATTTGAAAATTTTTGTATGGTCTTTTATAATCTCTGTATGCTTTTGGTTTTTAATGACTTCACCATCATTTAAAATCATATTCAACTACATATTTTTCTGTTTCTGACCTAGACATTCACATCTAGCTTTGTACACTCTGTCATTTTAGAGGGAAGTTAAAGGTGATGAAATTTATGATTTGATAAGAAAATAAGTATTGAAGCTTCTGAAATATGATATTCTCAGCTATATTTCTCCTATGAGATGTCTTGGTTAATGTTTATGAAATGTTTCAAATGTTTCTTTCTGTCTAGAATTGAATTTCTTATTGAGCTAATATGGTAAGATAATTCTATCTTCTGTGGAACAAATGGATTTTAAAGATAGTTACTTAATGCAGAAATGTTACAACATTTAATTTACACACTTCATAATACTTAAAAGAAACACATTCAACAAAAACCAAAACCAATAGCCATAGCACATTAGTAAGCAATTGGACATTCTTCAGTTACTGCAAATGAATGGCAGGTAGGAAGACCTTTAATATTTGCAATAACAACTACATTCTTCTTTTCCTTAGATTAAGCTTGCTGATTACAGTGCAATGAAGAAAAGTTAATTAGATTGCTCCAGTGGAGCAGTTAATGTAGCACAAGTGAAACCTATACCTCATTTCTGTCTGGAACCAACTTGTTTGCAGTCCATCTGCCTTTCAATACACAACTATTTTTTGCTCACTTCTCAACTTTGAAAGTTTTATTAAGAACATAGTACAACTGGAGCTGGGGATATAGCTCAGTTGGTAGAGTGCTTACTTTGCATGCACAAGGACCTGGGTTCAATCCCCAGAACCACAAAAAACAACAAACAAAAAAAAAAAAACATAATACTACTAAGAAAATATAATGCTAAGAAGAAAACATGTATATTTAATAAAAGCCATAACTATTTTATGACTTTAAATTTAACTTACATTTTATATTCAACAAAGGGTTGAATATTATTTGAAAAATATTTATAATAACTAATTAGCAATATGCAAATATCATGCATTAAAAAACATTTATTATTCAAGAGTATACATTACTGTATCTACCTGCTATTAGTTTGAATAAACATATTACCTGCCCACATTTAGCTTTCCCATCTATTAGAATTCAGAAGACATTTCAAGGAAAAACAAAAAAAAGTTTAGAATACTGTAATGTTAATAGGTTTAATTTACATTTATTTTTACTTTAGAAGCATTATTTGCTCAATTCAATATATTCTCTTTTAAAAGAAGGTTTTGCTCATATTACTCTGTGTGTGTGTGTGTGTGTGTGTGTGTGTGTGTGTGGTATTGGGGATTGAACCCTGGGCCTAGGAAAGCATTGCAACACTTAGCTACATCCCTCAGCCCTCATGTTACAGTTTGAAAGTTTGTTATTTTAGAAAGATTATTGTTCAAATACAAAATTTTTCTGTAATGCAGACTTTCCCTTCCCAGTTCTCTCCCTCCTGTTTTAGCTTTTCTGACTGCTTGAACCTACATTGGCTGTGTCCTTTCTTCTTCAGGTCAAAATTTCTTGGCCAAACCAAGATAGATTTGATTTTGGCTAAAATTTTTTGATCCTCATAATAAAAAAAAAAAAATTGACAAGAACCACCCTTATATATTCATTCTGTAGAATGAATAAAATAAGACTTCAGATGTTTATATAAGAATAATGGAAGACTTTGATTATTCATTTGAAATGTAAAATAACACTGCACTTCCTGAGATTCCTACATTGTATTTATGTTTCCTTATGAGAGATTAGTCTCAGAAATCCATGGAATACTCCTAAATTTATCATTGCTTGATTCTAAATCTTCCACAAATCACTAGACTCTCTAGAACTTTAGATTTCCCAACTTTAAAAGAAATGATTTTGATCATATCAGTGTAAAAATAACTTAAACTTTATAAGTTATTCTTCTTCTACACATTTCCCACTATTTTGTTTGTTATACAACTGGAGAAATTTTACATTTAAAATTGTGGGTTAATGTGGGCAATATTTCCTGCATAAAATATAAGGAAAACAGTTGTAGTCAACTTTTTTCACTGCTGTGACCAAATGACCTGACAAGAACAATTTTAGAGAAAGAAAAGTTTATTTGGGGCTCATGATTTCAGAGACCTCAGTCCACACACAGCCAATTCTACTGCTCTGTGCCCAAGGAATGACAGAACATCATGGTTGAAAACCATGGCAGAGGAAAGCAGTTCAGGACATGGCACCAGGAAGCAGACAGAGTTCCATGAAACAAGGACAAAATATAAACCCCAAAGGCATGCCCCCCAAAGACCCACCTCCTCTAGCCATACCCTACCTGGCTACAATTCCCACCCAGTAAATCCCTATCAAGGGATTAATGCATTGAATAGTTAAGATTCAGTCATCTCACCTTTAAACTTTATTGCATTTTCTCACATGGGAGCTTTTGGGGGAAACCTAATATTTAAACCATAACAAAAACCTATGCTCTAAAATGTCATAGAATCCTCAGCTCTAAGCAAATGTCAATAGTATTGGATGTTGATAAAATACTATGTAAATACATGTGTTTGTTTTGTATAGCTGAATGCTCGGAAATTAACATTAGGTTTACTTAGAGATAAATATTCATTCACCAGTGCAAAAAATATTAATTGAACTTCAAATATTGAGCTCTTCTAAGTAACTAGTACATAAAAAGAGAAAATACTGTCCTTATCTTCATGGGAAACAAATAATAGGGAAAGACATATATAATATTTCACAGACAGCTCATGCACTGAGCCAAAAGTCATACTGTCAGGGAAGGATTGAAGGTGTTTAACTTATCTGACATTTAGAAGGACCAAATAAACAGGATGTTTTAAGCATAAAAATATTTAATGTATGAGGGACTAACTAAAAGAAAACTTCAGATTATATCTGGGAAAACACTTACCTGGAAAGATGCACAAAAATCAATGATAGTAGGAACCATCTGTGCAATGATTTCATGGCTGCTTAGGAGTCTTATGTGTGGTTATGTCTCCTGTAAATCTAAAGTGTAGTCCTGTTTTTTTTTGGGGGGTGGATACTGGGGATTGAACTCAGGGACATTCTGTCACTGAGCCACATCCCCAGCTCTATTTTGTATTTTATTTAGAGAGACAGTCTCCCTGAGTGGCTTAGCATCTCACCATTGCTAAGGCTGGTTTGAACTTGTGATCCTCTTGTCTCAGCCTCCCCAGCTGCTGGGATTACAGGCATAACATGTACTTCTTATAGCTTCAACAAGACAACAGTATAAATGATATTGAAAATAAATTAGACATTCATTGGTCTCATATAATATAGATTGCATTGGAGGTTCTATATGCTTACATCTGCAATAAACTTATTATTGAAACATTACCTAAATTAATACCTTGTTTTACAGAAAGAAAGATTTGACAGTAGTTGTGATAGTCCCATCAGATTCAAGATATAATACTTTTACTGTCGGACCTATGTTTCGGGGAAAATGCTTTTATATTCCAGTAAAACGGTGACCAAAGCTTTAAGGTATCAGAATATAAGATGGTGAAATGTGATATTTATGAAAGACTTAGTAGTTTAATTAATAACTGTATTGACTTGATATAATAGTGAGTTCTGTGTTTAGAATGCACACTTTAGTCATAAGAGCAGAGTGGGAAGAGTTAGGACTCTTGAGACATCATGCTTGTGTTTGAAATCTAGGCCTACCACTGAAAAGCTGTGTGGCCTTGAGTAAGACAGTTATGTTATGTTTCAGTGTCACCATGTATAAAATTGTAACAATAATTATATATATGTATGTGTGTGTGTGAGTGTGTGTGTGTGTGTGTGTGTGTGTGTACATGCACACACACACACACATACATATATATATATGATAAGATTGTTCTTAGGATTAAATGAGTTGATATATGTAAAAGCATTTAGGATAGTGTGTGGTAGATCATAAGTTTTCAGCATCTCTTAAGTTTTTTTTTTCTTTTTATAATTTGTAAGCTATTGTGGGCTTTATGCTGCTGAATAATTAATCAGTAACTTGACTGACATCAACATAGGACTGATTTTCAAGTCTGAAATTTGCCACAAATCTGAGAGGTAGGACAAAATGAAGAGGAAAATAAAATTTCACAATAAATTACTGGGGAAAAAAACACAAAATAGAATTTAACAGGGCTTGACATCCTTTTAATTGCTTTCTATATTTCCTTTTAATGGCTTGTTATGGAATGTTGGCCATACACCCAACACACAAAGTTACATGAATACAACTCAGTTTGATTCCTTCCCTACAGAACATTGTAATATATGCAGAATTAAGTACAGAAAAGAAGAACTAATATATTGTTTTATGACTATTCTAAAAATGCTGTTTTAACATAAATGATGCATAGTATTGTATAGAATTGGATCTAAATTGCATACTATATTGCATCTAATATAGTATAGTATTGCATCTAAACAGTTTCATTGTCCTTTACTATCCAGGCATTATCATGGGTTTTATATTTAGTTATTTGTGTCAGATTTTAAGAAAGCCATTGTTAATCTGTAGAATATTCATAGCTGAAAGAAGAGTTTAGACACAAGGTTGATTGAAGTATGCTCTGTGCCTAGTTTAGGATGAATGGGGACAGAGGGGCTGTTGTGTTGGACAAATAAGAAAGTTATCTCAGTATAAACACCACATTTCTCAGGTATATTCAGTGCAAAATGGGAACAAATCTAGAATAAATATAAATTTCAAAAATGTTTACTGAGTATCTACTATATAGCAAAGTGTTTTGTGACACTTTGGACAATCTGTTGAAGATATCAAAAAATGTTAAAATCTTGGTATTTTTATCATTTGAGTAATACCAGCCTAATTAGGATTGTATAATTGATATTTAATTTGAATTTTGATGTATACTTTTAAAGATACTCATAGTAATATAAAAGTAGAAAATTGGATGTATGACTATACTTGAAGGAATAAGAGATCAGGTAGTCTTTTCTGAGGAAGGGATGTTTAAATGGAGATCTAAAGTATAAACTATTATTAGCTTGTTGTAGAGGACAGACTGGAGGCCTCAGGACTGAACTTACAGGTGGTGATGGAAAGACATTCCAGAGAGAAGTTGGTGCTTGGGAGTAACAAGTCTGGAACATTAGGCAATTAAAAGAAGGATTGTGACTAAAATGCAAACAAAGGAGCAATGACATGGGATTGGGATGCTGAGGTTCATGGTATCCAGAGTAAGTAATATTAACTTTTGGTAAACTTAACAATAAAGTAAATCAAGATAAGACATGAGTTCAGAGGCAAAATGACAGAAAATGTTATAATCTATTTCAATTATTTTAATATAAGTACATTCATTATTCCCATTCTAACTATTAGATGATTGGCCTTATATTTAAGAATGCAAAAACTGGAGAGATCTGGGAATTAGCCTGTTTTATCAGAAATACCTCCACACATATAAAGAGTAGTTCATTTTCCCAAATTTCTTTCTATATTACGGATTTATAACCACTTTTTTACTCCTTTTTTCTTCTTTTCTTCCATCTTCATATACATAAGACCATATCCATCCATTTTATGTGGTTTCTAAAATCTGACAAAGGGAAGGAATATAAGGCAGATACCTGATTTAAAATAGTCTTATAAATTATCTTGTATGATGATTGTGTACATTTCTTTATTTCTAAAGTAAATAAACCTGTTTCCACATGTAAATCAAATTTTACTTCACACTAAAACTTTTTTCACTCTTGTAAGAATTTGTTTAAATTTTTATATTAAATTTATATCTTAATCTAAATAAACCTAACTTACTCAAAGTTAGATGGAAAGTAGAAATGATGGATATGAGATTATCTTCTTATCTCTAATGTCACATTACATTTCATAGGGTTGATGAGTAATATAGTGGTAGCAAAATACATAATTTCTCTAGGAAAAAACACCATAATTATTTTTAATATTGCAAATTACAACTTGATCAATAAACAGTTATGAGTTTCTTCTATGTATGTAGAACTATACTTGGTTTCATGGGGCAAAAGTGAAAAATAAGGCCAGACCTATATCTTTTACTGTCATGCCAAAGGCATGAACTATACATAACTATATGTCTTTACATGAACAAACTGCATTTTGTTTATTCAAATAACAGTTAAAATTCCTAAGGTTAAATCACTTTGGTATTTGAGGCACTAGATGTTTTAAATTAAAATTTTTTGCTTATGAACAACTAGTAATATTCTCAAATTCTCACAATTTAATGAAGAGTCTCCTTGCTTATTCTTGGTTGTTATTTCATCGTTGTTTATAGATAAAATAGTTATTTTTGCTTTCCTGTCCACATTAATTATCATAGTCTTGGAGAGATTAAATTTAAAAGCTTCAGTTTAACCACATCTTCAGATTCTGTCCTATAGGTGTTAAGAACCTGAAAGAGTTTCTATTTCATTTCCTTTTAATGTTTTAAGAAAATGCTAATAAGAAAAAACTGTGCTTATGAGCAGAAAACAGGAGCAGGGAACAAGATAATTTACAGACTGTTTAATAACCTTGTGAGCAATTGAATGTTGACCATATAAATTCTAGATAATGTCATTATTGTACCCAGGTTGGCTGTTAACAAGTCATAAAAGATAGAAATATAGACATCTATTTTCTAAATAAGTATTTGAATGGAGATCTTAGCATACCATTTAACTGAGGAGACAGAATTTTATTTAATTAAATGACTCATTAGTTGTATTGGATCCATGCTAAATGATTTCATCATGGTTTGTAAGATGATAATTTCACAAGTATCAGTGACAGTGACAGTAAATATGTTGGACATTTGTTTTCTCTTTTCCCATCTGCTGAGTCACAAATTTCACAGGATAGATATTATGATGATTCAATCACACCTTCAAGTTTTCTTACATTTACTAAGCAGCCTGATTAAATTTGATGGTGGGTCATGCCTTTACACATAATGTAATGAGCCTATTGCTTCCTTGCATTGGTTTTTCCTGTTTGGTTTCTAAAGCCACCTAGAAGCAAATGGAAAAATTGCTGTGTAAATCTCCAGTGGGAGAGAAGTTTCTCTTAATCACTTCATTACATCAAACAGTCTAGTTAGCACCCAAGGAGGGGATAAAGACAGTGCTTGTGGGTTAAGCTTCAGGAAAAGTAGCTAATCAGAGCACTGTGAAAAATTCTAAGGAAGTTACTGGTGGCTTGGTCCCCTGCAATGACTGACTTTGCAATCTTCTTGCATCAGAGAATATGCAGAATTTGTTCTTATCTATTATACTAGAATAATTGAAGTGCCAATTTTTACATAAGAATTTGGTTGCTCTAGTATTCTTGTTCCATCCCCACTTATTGGTAATCCGTTTTAATCCTTGGGTCAGGATACTTTCTGGTTTATCTAATACCATCCTTAATGATTTGAGAGATCAGTTTTAATTTCTATTGAATGTTACGGGTAGTGCAGGGGTTTATCTAGCCCTAAGACTCGTCTCAACATATATTTTCTGAAGTTTTATAGATTTTATTATTAAAATCACAACCTTTGTTTCTAGATTCAAATCCTGGCTGGTTCTACTACTTTATAAGTCTTTGGGCTTCAGTTTGCTTCTCTGTATAACTGGACTAAATGCCCTCAAAATTCTCCTTGAAGGATAAAAAGGAAGCATGAGTTATAATTATCATTGTTCTTGACTCATAATAAGTTCCCATTGAATAGTAGATTTCTATGATTAAAAGCTATTCAAACCGTCCCAGTATGATGGATTAGAGGCACCCAGAATTAACTTGCTTCTTCAGGAGTGAGAATTGAAATAACTGGAATGTTATTGCTCATTGAGGAGGGAGAAAGTTGGAGGTCAGTAGCAGGAAGCAGGATATAAGGTGAAACAGAGAGCCCAAGCATCAATCTTGGGAAGGTGTAACAAATGGCTGGTGTAGATGGGAAGAGGGAAAGTCCCATTTAGCACCAGTGGCAAAGGATTCAGAACCCTGAAGAAATAAATTCTAAACAGTCAGTAGCCCTATTATTTACATAGTTAAGTGACTGTGGAGAAGTTCTCTGTACTTCCCAGTATATTCTCATGATGCTATCATTGGGAACTATCATGAGACGTGCCCTATTGTCTGCATTTATTGCTTTAGAAGTCAGAGGCCTATGACACTTTCCTGTCTCTGGGACCCCCAAGTTTATATCACTGCCCTATCCCAAATGAGGGAAGCCACAAAAGTCAATTTGGCCAGGGAAAGACTTTGATATAAATGAGCTGAATCCCATGTTGGGAGGAAACCAGGCTGTAGTAGGTAGGAGAAGAGAAAGTACTCTTTTTGAGTCTGGAGAAGTAGGCAGTCCTATGTGAGGGTGTGCATGTACCAGGACTGAGACTACCAGAATTGTGGGAAGATCAGGTATAACCCACTACCATCCCTATAGCATAGATACTTAAGAATCCATAACTTCTCTTCACCCTTGAAGGTACATGGGGTCACAACACAGAGCAAGTATTGTGCCTGCCTCTTGTCATATAGCACAAACATCTCCAGACAGAATCTCTGAAGAGTTCCATATACTGCCTTAGTTACTTAACACACTGTGGCATTTGAGGCTACCCTGCTTTCACAGTGCATGACCCAAATAGTCGCTGGGAGAATCTTTATCTGAGAAGTTCTGTGTTCCACCCCATTTCATACCAGCATGCAAAGCTGTTGAGAGAAATTCCAACTGATTCCAGCCACAAAACACTCCTGCTAGTCCCCTGACAAGCATATGAGGGGAAATGAGGAGGATTATTAGCACCCATCCTTTGCTTTGTCCAAGGGTGCACAGCCTGAGTAGAATTGCAGAGGAGTTTTCATTGGCATAGGCTGCAAATATCCACTCTTACCTACTCGTTTGAGCACCATAGTGGAGAGGAAATTTTTATATTAATACTTTTTTTTGTTGTTACTGTTTTGTGTTTGCTTATTCTCTTTTTTCCTCTTTTTAATAGTTCTTTCTTCTTTTTTACTCTTTATTTTTCACTTCTCTCAATTTTGAATTTTCTCCTGGTATTTTTTCTTCTTTATCTCTTTTATTTATTTCAATTTTAGTACTTTTTAATCTTTTATTTTATATTATTTCCCACCTTTCTTGTAAGTTGTTGATGATGTTGCTACTATTGTTTTTATCAGGTTTTCACTTTATTTCTTTATCTGGTCTTGTTTTTATTTTTTTTTTCCCTTTGTAGTACCAGGGATCTAGCCCAGTACTTGGAGCAACTTAAGTGTGTATTCAGATGCTGGGTTACAATACCAGCTGAGTTGAGAGGAATTAAACCTTGTTTCATCCATGACCCCATCATTCTCATACCTAGGTAGGTACTTCAACTTAAAGAATAGGGGCCATAACAGCCCCTAGCTAACAACACAATCCCAAATAGGCACGCAAAGTGGGGTGGGTCTGAAGTCCCACTCTGAAACAGTCACCCTATAGCAGGAGTAGAGACAAATACCACAATTGTTGTGGGCACTTTACCTATGAGAGACCTCAGCTATAGTCACTCCTATACTTATCAAATTCCAGATTTCTTCCAAGACTGGAGGTGGGTGGTACAGAGAGGAAGTTGTGACCCCAGCCCCTACTTCTTCCTGTGAATGACCAGAAATGTAACAGTGTCTGAGTAAGAAAACTCGGGAACCACCAGTTCAATTGTAATATCTAGTAGCAGAATTAGGTTCAAGTATTAGAGCCATTATCAACAGGGCCCAAAGAAATCTCTAGGACCTGATAAGGGCTTCCATTCTCATTGTAGAAGAACCAAAGAGGATGTACCTCACATACTCTGCTGTATATGCCACCCCTGCCTGAACAACCAGAGGGAACACGTCTTAAAAGACCTACAGAGGAAGTGGGTGTCTTAGGTGCTGACATGTTAGACATTGTGTCACAACCCAGTAATCATAGCCAAAGAAGTCACAGGGAACCTACACTATGAAGTCCAATTGAAATGAAACTCAGCACTGTATAACAAATCTCTATCCCAGGACATATCTTCAAGAGAAGGTTGTTTATTAAAAAGGCTCTCATATAAAAGTTGACGAGATATCCATCCTAACAGATGCACAAATCTCAACATAGAAACATAAGAAATATTTTTTTAAAAAAGGCAATATGACATATTCTAATGTTCTTAACTCCCTAGTAAAGGATGCCAAAAATATCAAACTGGATGAAATGGCAAAGAATTTAAATGAATGATTTTTGAAAAGCATAAGGAAATCCAAGAAAATAAAAATGAACAGCTGAATGAATTAAGGGAAAAATGCAGGGTCTAAATGAGCACTCCAATGTAGAAGTAGAGATTTTGAAAAAAGAACCAAATGGAAATCTTGGAAATTAAAAGCTGAATAAGTTAGGCAAAAACTATGTTGAAAGCCTAAACAGTGGACTAGATCATTCTGAGGAAAGACTATTGGAACTTGATGATGACATTGTGAAAATAGTATATTCAGGGAGCAGTAAGAAAAAAAATAACACAAAAAAGAGAAAAATATAAGATCTCATTAAAAAGCACTTAAATATCAAATGTCCAAACAAACAGAGGGAGAAAAGCTACATGCTAAGTATGAAGGAAACCTATTAAGTAAAATAATAGCAGATATTTTTGTCCAAATCTTGGGAAAGACATGGATGTTCAACTATGGAAGAAATAGAGAGCTACAAGCAGACATAACCAGAAAAGAAAACCTTTACAATATATTATAGTTAAAGTAACAAAAAGTTCAGAACAAAGAATATTGAATTCTTCAATAAAGAAGTGTCAAGTTATCTTTAAAGCAAACCCTTCAGAATAACAACAGATTTCCCAACAGAAACTAATGGTCAGGAAAACACAGAATGATGTATTTAAAGTAATGATAGAAAAATAACTGCCAATCAAGATTACTACACCCAGAAAGGTTATCATTCAGAATCAAAGGGTAAGTACGCACCTTACAAGACAAACATAAAGGAATTCATGACCACCAGACCAGCATACAGGAGATAATTAAGGGAATCCTACACCCAGAAGAGGAAGAAAAAGGTTAACACAATCATGAAGGCACAGGAAAGAATAAATCTCACTAGAACAATAGACATTCCAGTGATAAATAAGAAAGAATCAAATATCATCAAAATACAAAACCATCAAAAGTCCAAGATTAATAAGACAGGAGGCAACAAACTTGGAATATTCAAAGCAACACAGATAAAATTAACAAAATGATAGGAACAAATATTCAGCTTTCAAAAATAATCCTGAATTTAAAGGGCCTTAATTCTCCAAATTAAAAAAAAAATGGGTACTTCATGAGTGGATAAAAAAACTACTGGGGACTTAATTAGAACAAAATATATTCCATTCCTTTACAATTTTGTCAAAATGCATTACACTGTCATGTATAACTAAAAAGAACAAATAAATTTAAAAATCATGAAACAACTACATGCTGCCTGAAAGAAACTCAACTCCAAAGACATACATGGACTGAAAATGAAAGATCAGAAAATTGTATTCCAAGAAAATGGAATCCAAAAGCACAAAGAATATTGAATGAGAGTAGCTATGCTTACATATAACAAAATAATCTTTAAACCAAAATCAGTCAAAAGAGATAAAAGTTAATACATATTTATCAAGAGAACAGCTTATCAAGGAGATATAACAGTTACAAATATATGCGTATCATGTGTTGGAGCACTGAACTTTATTTAAAAAAAAAAAAAAAACATTACTAGACATAAAGGGAAAGATTGACCCAAATACAAAAATAAGGGGTGATTAGTTAATAGCTCATCCAGACCAAAATCAGCAAATAAACATCAGAGTTGTCTTACACTGTACATCAAATGGACTTAAGAGACCTCTAGAGAATATCCCATTCTGATAACAAAATACAGTCATCAGCACATGGAACTTTCTCCAAAAAATATCATATATCAGTCTATAAAGCAAACCTTAACAAATTTTAAAAAATGAAATAATTTATTGCATCTCATGAGATCAAAATCAAATGAAACTAGAAATCAGAAGCCAGAGAAGTCACAGAAATTATAGAGATTCCTGGAGATTAAACAATACATTATTGAATAAACAGTGAATTGTTAAAGAAATTGGGTGAAATTAAGAAATTCCTAGGATCAAACAGAAATAGATACTCAAAAGAACCTGTGAAATACAGCAAAAGCAATAGTAAAAGGGAATTTTATAGTAATGTGTGTCTAAAGAAAGAGAGAGAGAGAGAGAGAGAGAGAGAGAGAGAGAGAGATCTCAAATGATATTCCAGCATGAAAATATATGAAGTTGGAATAAAGGTATGAAGTTAAATACACATTTGACCTACCAAAATTGAACCAAGAGGACAAAAAGAGTAAACAGATTAATAAAAAAATGAGATTGAATAAGAAAAAAAAAGTGTGTGTGTGTTGTATTTTTTTACAAAGCAGAATGAAGGGAAGGGAGGGAGGATGGGCCTAGGAAAGACAGTAGAATGAATCAGACATAATTTTCCTATGTTCATACATGAATATATGGCCAGTGAAACTCTACATCATGTACAACCTCAGGAATGGAAATTATATTCCATGTATGTTTAATATGCCAAAATACATTCTACTGTCATGTATAACTAAAAAGAACAAATAAAAAAATTTAAAAATCACTAAGTCCAATAATTTTCAAACTGTTCCCAGAGATGGAACCCTTCCCAACCCATCCAACTCATTTTACAAAGCCAGTTCTCTTCAAAATACTGATAAGGACACACACACACACACACACACACACATGCACTCTAGACCAATATCCGTGATAACATAGATGCAAAAAAATCTCAACAGAATACATGCAAAATGAATTCATCAGCACATAAAAGGATCATACACCATGATCAAAATGGTTTCATTATATGGATGCAATAATAGTTCAATATATGCAAATTAATAAATGTAATATACCACATAAATAGAATTAAAAGTAAAAATCACATGATCATATCAATAGATACATAAAAACCTTTTGATAAAATTCAACATTCTTCATGTTTAATGCTCTGAATAAATTAGCTATTCTGTTGTCATACTTTAACAGACTAAAGTCTATATATGACAAAACCATAGCCAACATCACAGTGCAAGGTGAAAATCTGAAAGTAATTACTTTAAGTAAAAGGTATCCACTCTTACCATAGTTATTCAACATAGTACTAGAAATTTTAGCCAGAGAAACTAGAGAAGAGAAAGAAATAAAAGGGATATTGGTAGGAAAGAAAGAAGTCAAATTATCCCTGTTTGCTAATAATCTGATTCTATACTAGAATTCCCTATAGACTCCACCAAAAGACTTTTAGAACTCATGAGCAAATTCTGTAAAGCATAAGGATATAAAATCACATACAAAAATTGATAGCTTCTCCATACAACAATAATGAATTTGCTGAGAAAAATATCAGGAAAGGTATCTCATTCATAATACCCCCCAAATAAAATATCTAGGAATAAATTTAAGGATGTAAAAGAACTCTATAATGAAAATTATAAAACAGTAAAGAAAGAAATTTAAGAAGACACTAGAAGATAGAAAAATCTCCCATGTTCTCTGATTGGGAAAATTTTTATTGTTAAATGGCCCTATTCTCTAAATCAATCTACATATTGAATGCAATCTCCATTCAAATTACCAATGCCATCTTCACAGAACTAGGAAAAAACAATCATAAAATTCTTATGGGTTCCCCAAATACCCTGAGTTCTCAAAGCAATCCTAAGCAAAGGAGCAGCAATGTTGGAGGAATCACATTACCTGATTTCAAAATACACTACAGAGCCATAGTAACAAAAACAACATTGTACTGGCATAAAAAGACACATAGACCAATTGACCTAAAATAAATCTATGCATCTACAGCCAACCAATTCTCAACAAATGTGTCAAAAACTTACCTTGAAAAAGGATAGCCTCTTCAATAGATGGTTCTTGGAAACCTGAATATCCACATATAGGTGACTGAGACTAGACCCATATCTCTCATTTTGCACAAAAATTAACTTAAAATGGCTCAAAGACTTTAATGTAATACTTGAAACATTGGAGTTACCAGAAGAAAAAATAGAGGAAACACTCAAAGATACTGGCACAGGCAACTGTTTCCTGAATAAGATCCTAATAGCTCAGGATACAAAAACAAGAAATGACAAATTTGATTACATCAAGTTTAAAAGCTTCTGCACACCAAAGGAGACAACCACTGGAGTAAAGAGACATCTTACAGAATGGAAAATATCTGTCAGCTATGCATTTGACAGAGGATTAATATTCAGAATATATAAAAAAAACTCAAAATGCTGAACAAAAGCAAAAATAATCAAATCAGCAAATGGACAAATAGTCTGAACAGGCACTGCTCAAATGAAGAAGCATTAATAGCCAATAAATATATGAAAATATGCTTAGTATGTTAGCCATTAGTGTAAATATCAAAATCTATCAGATCATATCATACACCTTGTGATACCATCTCATCCCAGTCATAACGGCTATTATAAATTTAAAAATAACAAATACTGGAAAGGATGTGGAGAAAGAAGAACACTTATGTTCTGTTGGTATGAATATAAGTTAGTACAGCCACTATGGAAAACAGTAAGGGGTTTTCTCAAACTAAAAACGGAGCTACCATATAATCCATAGATTTCACTCCTAGGTATATATCCAAAGGAAATAAATTGAGCACACAAAAAAAGATATGCATGCATAACAATGTTTATTTTGCAATGTTCACAATAGATAAGATATGGAATATAGCCTATGTGTCCATCATCAGATGAATGAATAAAGAAAATGTGAGAAAATGTGACATGTATACACAATGGAGTATTATTGAGCCATATGGAAGAATGAAATGTCATTTGCAGGGAAATGGATGGAAATGGAGGAGATCATATTAAGCAAATTATGACAGAGAAAGACAAGAATTCCATGCTTTCTCTCATATGTGGAAACTGAAACCAAACACGGAAAAATGTGATCTGAAAGTAGAAGGGGGAAAAACTCAGGGAAATGTATGAGTAGAGGGGAGAGGGTGGAGGGAGAGAGATGGCAGAAAGGAAGGTGGACATTATCAAGTCAGAATTTATGCATATATGTAAATATCACAGTGAAACTTATAGATTTCACTTAATGTTTATTAATAATTACAATTAGGATTATTAAAAACTGAAATTCAGAAAAATAGTTGTATGTATGCATTTGTGTCACCTGAACAGCCACTTTTTCTAATTGTCTATGAGCCAGTTCTCAAACTTCAGCCTATATTAGAATCATTAGGAGAGGTTATTAAAATCAGATTCTTGCTCTTTCTCAGAGATTTTTATTCAGAAGGTCTGAGGTGTGAGGCAGGATACCCCATTTCTAAGTCCTAAGGCAGCAATCCCAAATGGTCTAATCATCATCAATCTCGTGGGAAGATTTTCAATAAATACAAATTCCCCAAACATACTGAATCAAAATTTGAGGAGATTTTTAAAATTCCAGTTGAAAATTATTGCCCACACCCATGGTTTGCAAACTTTAATATGCATTAGAACATTAGAATTATGTGGAAGATTTGTTAAAACACAGATTGCCGGGTTCCACCCTCAAAATTGCCAAGCATGTAGGTCTGTAGAGGGACCTGAGAATGTGTTTTTCTTAAAAAAAATTCCCTGGTGATTCCAATACTTGTCTGTACCCCCACTTTGAGAAACAGCCTGTTCTACAGCACTGCTTCTTAACTCATTTTTGAATCAAGGATCTGTGTGAAGTTCTGCTGGAAAATGTAGAGTATTAAAAAGTTTAATAAAAGAATGAACATAGTTTGCATACAGTTTTTAGTGTTCATAGAAGCTTTAAAGCCCATCCTCGATTATTATATGGAAATCTGATGGAACACTTTCAAGTAACATAACCCAGGTTAGGAATGCAGTTCTTTACAGCTATTTTGCAACTCTGTCTAAACATGTAAGTATGCCTTTTTAATATATCCAGACCAAGCCACATTATTATCTATATAAAGATTATTAAATCTAAGAATAACGATTGAGTTTAGAACTTTTTGGAATATAATTTTCAGATTTGGTGAAAATGGTAATTTTAAATATATTTAAGTAATAATTTTAAAATGTATAATAAGTTCATGTTTCTGTTGTTTACTAGTATTCCTTACTTTTCCTGTTTAAATCTATCTCTCTGCTCAAAGTAAGTAAAAATATTTTGTTAATAAAATTATAGCATATGCAGTTTATTAGCTTACACACAATATTCCTGAAAGTCTTAGGCTATAAGATCATATTACCTTTGCAAATTATGATCATAGTGAAATTGAATGTTTTGTAAACAACTATGTGATTTATTACTGAATATATGTTTTTGAAATTTTGAATATTTTGAGCAAACTTTTTATTAGGAATAAAAAAATAGTTTTCTCACCTGGGCCAATAATAGAAACACCAATATATTCACATGCTTTTTATTTCTCAAAGCACATTTGTGGCTTGTAGCCAAGAATTCACTTCATTGAAGGGAGAGTTTGACAGGTGGTATTGAAGTTATAAACACTTTGAACTCATTGCAGTATCTCACCATAGGAACCGCACTGTCATTGAAGATTCCCTGTCTGCAAAACCATCATTCCTACAATTATTTTTACCGTTGCCTGAAAATATTTCTTTGTGCTTTTAAGGCATTTCAAAAGACAAGAGAAAGATGGAAGCTAAGGTGGCTATAGGGATTTCCTGAATTCTATGAGTGCTATATTGATTGAGAGCAAGATCAGAAAATTCAATATATAAATTTCAACTTAAAATGTTGGTTGATCATCATGACAATGGTTTTATCAAGAATTTTTGGGGGTTGACTGAATTATACAAAGTATTGTAAGATTACACATTCAAGGCCCTAGCAAACATTTCCCTTTCTCTTTCTCTTTTTCACCAACTTCTTTTTAGATCAAAGATTGCCACTTGAAAAATATTGTGAAACAAATCTAGCAAAGAGTGATTGGTAGTCTACATTAGATATCTGAAACCCACGGTGGTCATGTAGGTACCATTACTATATGAAATAGCCAAGTATAAGGTTGCATTCACGTTGATCTGGAAAACTTGAATCATAATCACAAATAGCACAGTGCACTGAAGAACTCCTACCCATCGCTGTCCTGAAGAAGAGCCAGTGCTCTTGATTGGAATGTCTTCCAAATTTGGAAATGTTTGAGGTAAAAAAAATGCATTTGGAAACTCCCTGTAGTAGTCCAAGTAAAAGGTGCCTGTATCCTGAACTAGTGATAAGGCAGATTAAGAGGATTGAATGGAATGAGAAGAGTTCATTGATGGTATTTAAGGAACATTTAGATAGGATAGGGAGATGAAGTATACTAGGATAATTTCTATGATAATGCCCTAAGTAATTGAATAGGAAATACAGTAAAAATAGCAGTGGGAAGATGTGGAATGATACAGTTTATTGGAATTAGCAAATTAGTAGTTTTGACTACGTTTGAAAGAACAACTTCAACGGAATATTGAAAAATATATCTTTGTAGATGATTGTTGCAGAAAAGATTGAGAAATAGCTTTAAGTAGAGAGGAACTGAATAGCACTGAACACATTTACAAGTTGGTGTGGAAGGGTTAAAAATGAAAACGTGTGCCTTAAATCGTTTTGTGTTTTCATGAGGTCAGGGTAAATTGTCTTATTCACCATTCCCTGCCCTGTGCTTGACACATATTTAGTGTACACTGTGAACTGTGAGACACTAGAAGAAACACAGTGCCTATTCTTATGAACAAGAGTGGAGAAACCAATCAATCACCATTAACAATTTTATTTAGTTGTAAAAAGAAGTGGGTCTACAACAGAACCATGGATAGAACTCCTTCTATCTTGGGTCCCATGGAAAGCTTTTCAAAGAAAATGATGTTCACACAGTGTCTACTTTTACTACTGAAATAGAAATATAATTTTCTATCATTACTCATTCTGGACATTTCTGTAGTATTCAGGAAGTATTGGAGCCTGTAATTATAAATTTATTGTCAGTAATATTCTAAGCCTTATGGGTAGAATCCTTACCAGAAAGAATAAAAATAGCAATGCATTTTCCTAGATTTTGGCTTAATTATCAATATTACTAATAGTTATAATAAAATATCAGTTTATGATTTTCAGAGTACCTTGTGCTTATGATTTATTTGGAGGAGATGCTAGGAAAAATGAGCAAGGGGGTGAAAAAGTAGGGCATGTAAAGCAAGCAATAGAGTATATTTCAATAATTACCACTATAGGCAACAGGGGATCAATCCCACTGGGGAATTTTGGGAAGTAGAGTGGAAAACATAGCTCAGAGTTATCACTAGGCAAGATAAAGGTGCTGGGGTATTTATACACCAACTTCAGGTGGTCACTGGCTGAGGGATTGTTGAGAAAGAATATACATTCAGTCCCTGGCGTTTTTGATTTGTCATATAACCTCAGGTAGACCTGGCAGGTAGAAATTGGACCAGTACACATTTTAATGTGAGGGATTCGATGGGACAGGCAGGGTACTATCAGTACCTGCCTAATGGAGATTCAAATCTTATTAGGTATTATTATTGATTTTTTTTTCCAATTTAAACCCTTGTGATTATGCTGATGAATTTCTCATTGGGGTGTCAGCATATTCCTTTCTAATATTTCAAGTTCTGGCTTTTCCTAGATGCTTATAATTATATCATTATCTCTTAGTCTTCCCTGCCCTCCAGATTTTCTCCTTCTATGAGACATCTTAAACTACAATATTTTCACTCCCTCCATCATCATGGCATCTCATTACTTGTTTGACTCCTTGTTATAATAGAATCTTTGGGCTTCTCTGATCTCTTTTATTTTATCAGCATTCACATTCTGATGGACATAAAGATTATTTGATAAAATATTGGCTTTATGTTAGAACTGAATAAATACAGCATTTTTTCTTCTAAAAATCAAAGGCATAATAGAAAGTTGGATTGTATCATGATAGTAATATGATAGGAGACAGAAGCAGCAGTAAAAGTGCCAGAATGGAGAATTCCATCCATTATTAAATGGAAGGGATGGTAGCCAGATAACTAGGCCATCATGTTGGCATAAGAATGGCCAGTTACAAAGGATCAAGAGCCAGGACATTGAATATGCCATTAGAGTTGTTTCTGGTCAAGAAAATGGGGCTTTTGACATGGAGTACAAGTTCTGAAAATACAGTAATATAAAATTGAAGGGATTTTAATTTTGATTTTACAAGTTTATTTGGGAAGTTCTAGGATAGTCTTTTTCATTGAAAGGTTTTATTGAGACATAATTCACATGCCGTACACTTTAATTATTTAAAGCGTACAATTCACTGTTCTTAAAAATATTCACAGGACTATACAATCATATATTTCCTGGGTATTAGAACTGCTAGAGATACAATAGGGGCTATGTACCTTCCTTTATGCACTTTGGTACAAATACAGCACAATTTGAATATATTACAATGTTCATGCACCTCCCTGAAGTCCATTTTCATGTCCAAGAGTAATATCTTTTCAGCCAAAGGTTTTCTATCTTTTTGTTGTTGTTCTGGTACTGGGGATTGAACCCAGGGGTGCTTGACTACTGAGCTACACCACCAGCCACTTTTTATTTTTTTATTTTGAAACAGGGTCTCACTAAGTTGCTTATGGCCACACTAAGTTTCTGAGGCTGCCTTTGAACTTGCAATCTTCCTGCCTCATCCTCCCAAGTCACTGGGATTACAGACGTGCACCACTATGCCTGACCAAAAGTTATCTATCTTAAAGGAATGATTTGTTCTTAGTGTACATTCTAGTAGGCAGATAAATTTGTTGATAGCCCTGTGGAATCATAGTGCTTAACGGTTGCCCATTAATAAAAACAACATATGGCCTAAGTTTAGCTCCTGATGTTTAGGCTTTACAGTTTGAAAAGGGGGGGGGGGGACTATAGTATCTTTAGAACCATAACTACCCTAACTAGTAATGATAGGTGACAAGGATTTAAAGAAATATACTGCAAATATATGAAACTCTAGAGTCCTAGTATAGATATTTAGTTGCTCATCATCTTACAAAAACATGTTTTGACTTAGAAATGTCTGAGCTGTTGCCCTTAAAAGGAGTCATGTTTCTTTATTAAATCATTTTGTTTGTAAGAGGAAAATGAATTTATTGACAATAACAGCTGGTTAATTGTAACCATTACTTTTGGGTTATTATAATTTTTACTAATTCTGTTACACTAGGACATGTAACACAAAACACCAGTCTCCTTCTCAGCACATAAAAGACCCACTTATTTTTAAAAAGCTATTAAACATTATAGGTTGCCACTACACACACACACACACACACACACACACACACAGAGGCATGAATATGGTCATACAAACTCTCATATACCAGCATGCTTGAAGTTTTTCTAAAAAGTCTGTTTTGAAGTAAAAAAGAAGTTGATTTTAATCCCAGAGCCTCTATTTATTCACTGGGTGATCTAGCGTCATGTTTTATAAACACTTGTTAATTCATTGTTAATATTGGGATAATGAGTTTAACCAGCAATTTTATGAGAAGGATCATAGAAGTAATGTTTGGAAGGAACTTAAAAGAGTGTCCTCTACAGGATAAAACATGAAGAGATAGTAAACACATACACATGTGTCTAATAGAAATCTTCTAAGATTTTTATCTCCTTGAGAAGAAGAGATTTGAGGCAAATTTTGTGCCATAGACTTTATGATTTTTTGATATTTATGTCTTTTTATGAATATAATGTTTTATATGTAACAATAATAGACTAAGTATAAAGTAAAAATTCATCTCAAATACCTAGATATAAATATTGTTAATGTATTTGTAATCATTTGTTTTTTCTCCCTCATATATGTAGCCATATCTGTTCCTTTTCTGACTTTTAAGATGTATTGCTATGCAATAAACCATCTTTTAATGACAACTTAAAGTTTCTATTAAAACATTCTGTATTATCACAAAACTAATTCTGTTTTGATATCATGCTACCCCTAAGTCAGGGTAGGCTTACTTATGCATCCATAACAACAACAACAACAAAACACAACTATATATCAGGGACTCAAAACAATATAATTTATTTCCTACCAGTGCTTTAGGTTGTTGTAAATTGGTGCTGATCTCAGTTCATTGTAGTTATCTGAAAGACACAGGTGGTGGGGAGGGAAGACAAACTCAACACAAACTTTGAGAACATGAGAGAGCACATGAAACCACATAACATGGCACAGATCTTCCACTTGGAAGCAGAGCACATCATGTCTGTTCACATTTAATTTTATGAATCAAGTCATGTGGCCGTATCAGAGTTCTACTTGGCAGAATCAACAATGATATTTTAAGCCTGGAATGAAAAGAACAGAATTTCTGTTAAACAACTTAATGATAAACACATCCCTTAAAGCAGGGGTTCTCACACTCAGACTTGCATCAGAATAACATAGAGGCTTATTAAAAACACAGAATGCCAGCATTCTCTATCCTTCCAGTTTCTCATCCTGTGGGTGTACTGTATAGCCTGAGAAATTCTATTTTCTTTTTTTTTTTTGGTACTGGTGATTGAACCCATGAAATGCTGAGCAACATCTTGAGATCTTGAGCCCCCTTTTATATATATATATATATATATATATATATATATATATATATATATATATATATATTTTTTTTTTTTTTTTTTTTGAGGCAGGGTCTTGCTACGTTGCTTAGGGCCTCACTAAATTGCTAAAGTTGTCCTCGATGTTGTAATCCTCCTACCTCAACCTCCCAAATCTCTGTGATTACAGGTGTGCTCCACCATGCCAAGCTGAAAAATTGTTTTTCTGACCAATTCCCAGGTACTATTGATACTGCTGATCTTGGGAACACATTATGAGAATCCCTGTACTAAACTAAAAGTTATTTTCATATTGTTCTCCAGTTTAAACACTTCAGCAGTGGTACTAAGATTGACCATGATCACATTTTGACAAAATATTTCTCAGTGTCCAGTTTTTTTTTTTTTTTTTTTTTTTTTTTTTTTTTTTTTTTTTTTTTGTTACCGGGGGGATTGAACTCAGGGGCACTCGACCACTGGGCCACAAGCCCTTTTTTGTATTTTATTAGAGACAGGGTCTCACTGAGTTGCTAAGTGCCTCGCCATTGCTGAGGCTGGCTTTGAACTCGTGATCCTCCTGCCTCAGCCTCCCAAAGTGCTGGGATTACAGGCGTGCGCCACCGCGCCCGGCTTCAGTGTCCAGTTTTATTTCAATTCTTATCTCAATCTAAAACCACTGGTATGTTTATAATTTCCTGAACTGACTTTAGAACTTCTCCTGTGCCAGTTCAATTGATGTAGTTATCCTCCAGGTAAAACTTTTATGAATCAGTCTAGCTAGAAGTATTACCTGGACATTTCCCAAAGCTATTCACACTTTTCCAAAGGAAATGATCACACATAGTATTTTTAATGTAATTTCATACTTGTGCTTTTTCTCCAGTCCTCATAAACTGCTTTAAGGCATAATGTCTTTCGTAGCAATTTACACAAAGTAAATATTAAAATATTTAATTTTTAATTAGTGATTTTCACCTCATTTGGAAAAAGCAGAGGCATAGTAACATGACCTAAATTTAAATCACCACTCTTGTCTCAGAAGGTAGGTAAGTGGTAAGTCGTTTAGCACAGGTTCTAGAGCTGCACTACCTGGTTCAAAGCTAATTTGGTATTTTTTTAAGCAGTGTAACAGTGTATAAATTTCATCATCTCCTCATGCCTCCTTCTCCGCTTCTGGAAAACACAGGTGACAATTATATCCAAGTGATAGGACTGTCAAAAGAGTCAAATGACTTTGTTGTTTAAAACATTTTATTCAGGGCCTGGCAATTGTGAGCACCCTAAATTACTATTAACCATTCTAATTATGAAACATCCTCAGGGTATCTTCTATCTAAAGTCTCATATTTCCCTATCACTTGTTTTCCTCCTTAATCCCTTAAAATATATCTTCTGCCTCATGCATTCTATCAAAACTGTATTCTCAAAAGTTACCTCTTAAATTCTAATTGAATTTCAGGATAAATTTCACACCCCTCCTTTTAAAGATTCAACTCTAGAATTTGGGATGGTTTCCCAGTGTGATGTTATATATCTATATCATCTGCATTTGTATTATATAACTTATCTCCTCCATTGATTCCATTCTTTGTGTTATTGTGGATATTTATTGAATTGTATCATCTGTATGCTTCCTTATCTGCAAAGATATTCTATCTTCTAATTTTACCTCTATATATTTGACTTTAAAATCTACATTATCAGTTCTACTTTGTTTCTAACAGTCTCATAAATCTGATAAGTTTGTGCAAATTATGAATATTTTATGTGGGCTTATTATATACTCAGTACATTACCTGCAATTTCTTATTTAATTCTTTCAACCACTTTTTAAAGAGATAGGTTCTGTTACCTCCACATTTACAATGGAGAAGCAATGTCTTGAATAGAGAGAGAAGAATTTTCTCTAGCTCCACTGGATTCTATCCCCAATACCACAAAAAAAAAGTAAAATAAATTTTTAAGAAATAATTTCCCTTACTAAATGGACAATTATTAAGTAGAAGTGACTGGATTTGAATCCAATACTAACTTTAGAGTCCAAATACTTAATCAGTATTACTTTACAATATTTACACAGAAACTTTCGCTTCATGATGTGATGCTTTTAAGAGCATCAAGGATTGTCCATCACCCCAAACCTGATGTAACTTTGTTTCTGTAAGTATTCGTAACATTATCAGATACCTAGAAAATTAAGTTCAAACTTCTAGTCATTGAAAAGTCTTCATGTTCTTGGATTAATTGTGTTTACTTCTGATTTTTGCCTATGTTATTCTTCAGTTTCAGTCAAATTAGCTTAATTATAACTATAATGTCTCCTATAGTGTCTTCAGGCTTTTGCTTTTATAAGCCCAGTTCAATTCCCTGTGAAGACCTAGATAATGGTTTGATTTTCCTAAATTTCTAGTTATATCTTATTAGATCCCAGATAGAATGTTTTGCTTCCCAATTTTCCCATGGCTAGGATTTATTCCTATTATTTTTTTTCTGTTTATGTCTAAAAAAAAGTCTATATCCCCCATCTCTCCCATATTTCAAATCTATTCAACAAAAACTTTTACCAAAAGAGTAATCTTCAACACATGGCTTCATTATTCAAAATATATGGTGGCTACACATTGCCTACATTAAAAATACCAAACTCAACAGTTACCAGTATTTTTCATAGTCTTTCTAGTTCTTCTCTTTCTTCTAGGCTTATTCTTATGGGGTTTTAAGCTTTAATCATGAGGAATATTTCTTACTGTTTCCCAAATGTGATTCAACCTTTTGCCTATCACCCAGGAAAGCCTTTCTTCTATATAGTTCTTATTTAAGCACTCTGTCATTTTCATAAAAATTTAAAATATTATTGGGCCCTACTTGTTCTTCCCTTGTATAGGTTAATTTGTGGATCTTATCACTGCAGTTTTCCAAGTCTAATAATATGACACAATCAACTACAAATATTTAGCCAACTGTTAAGTATTGGCCCTAGATTATGGTCATATAGAACAAAAAATATGTTATACATGTTTTCACTTTACTGTAGTGCTTAGAAAATTGATTATTACATAGTATATGCTATGGTGATATTTAAGATATGTCAAATGCCCTGATGAAATGGCATATTTTTGTTAGATAAGGAAGTTAAGGGAATCATGCATATATTTAATTAATGAACAAAGAATCATAATATATATTCTTCTGAATTTCTTATGTAAAGCCTTTGTAAAACATAACTGTGTGTGCAAAGATGCAACTGTTCATAGTATGATTCTCTATTAAGCTTAGTATATTTCTTTTTTGCAGAAAATGAAGGAAAGGCAATCTGTTGAGATGACCTATGAATCTGTGACAAAGTTAAAAATAGATTGGAGAGAGTGGTAAAGATAAGAGATGGAAGTGGATTCTTGGAGAATCACTTTCCATGTAGCTCACCACAATTTAGCTTTTGAAATGAGACATATTAAAAATATATAGAAACATAAGCCAAAATATTCACTATCATGAAATAGTTGTAAAGCTAAAAAGTTATATTACTGGTTGACTTTGTTACAAGAGTACATATCTGATCGTATCAGTTTCCCATATATTAGCCCTTGCATTAAAATACTGAGAATAGACCAGGGTGTGGTGGTACATGCCTGTAATCCAAGCAACTCAGAAGGATGGTACAGGTGAATCCCAAGTTCAAGATGATGAACAATTTAAGGAGATCCTGTTTCAAAAAAAAAAATAATAATATCAAAGAGCTGGAGATGTAGCTTAATGGCTGAACACCCCTGGATTCAATCCCCATTACCAAAAACTAACTAATTAATTAATTGAAAGAAAGAAAATATTGAGATTATCTGATTTACATTGCCCCCTTTTTAGAAATCTCAACTCCGTAACAAGTAACAAGTGTCCATTGACTTTTTTGTTAATGGTTTTATCCTAGTACCTAGCATAGTGCCTGGATAATGCTGGACACTCAATAAATGTTTCTTGAATAAATGGATAAATAATTTTTTTTCTGTTTGGTAAGTTAAATTGGAAAGAGTATCAAAGTATTAAAGTAGATCATCAAGGCCAGGCCTTCTTCAGTCTAAGAACTGAAGAAAGAGGAGAAAATGAAAGAGGGAAGGAAGGAAGGAAGGAAGGAAGGAAGGAAGGAAGGAAGGAAGGAAGGAAGGAAGGAAGGGGGGGAAGGAAGGAAGCAACAAAGGAATGAACAACGAAGTAAGAGTTCCAATAGGAAGTTTTCACTTAAACCAACAGGTTTTTAAAGAATATACAAACAGATGAGGAGTGGGGAAATCCTCTTTCCATATGTTATGTATTTTCAAAAATAGCAGTTTTACTCATTGTCAATTAATACCATAAATATAACATTTTATCATAGGCCAAGGTAAAATATATGATAAGACAAGTTTTGTTGCACATTAAAAGCAGTTTCACATTAAAATCACATTTTTGAATTTTTATATCCCTAGGCAGGTTCTAATGTAAGCAGTATAAAAATACAAAAGTAGTCTATGTCATATGCTATTTGTCAGTCTCCAGTAAAGGGTAAACATTTATCAGCTTCAGTAACAATTCCTGCCTAACTGAGGACTGTCATTTTCAAAGAATATTGATTGATAGAGGTCTCTCCTTAGAAATATAAAATGCATGTGATTTACACACAGCTGAGAAATACAAGCTCATTATTTTTTCATGACAGGTAGTAATGCCCTTTATAAACTATGGAGATTTCATTACAAAAAAGTTATTTAATTGAAAATGAACATATGATCAGTTCCATGTAGTACATTTTCCAATATTTGTATATGTTGTACAGCAGCCTAATTTGCCAGATAAAAGTGAGTGGAGATATATCTTAAGGATATGTATGTGCATGCACACAAACACACACACACACACACACTTATAAAAGCCTTATAATGTTTTAAGAGAAACTTATCATAAACAAGTACCTAAATTTTAACACATTTTTTTCATTTCTCTTGTGAGGGTTTAAAATATATCTAAATTGGGAAATGCATGTTTGCAGACATTGTCCTTAAGGAAATATTTTTTTTCTAAAAGTGCAACATCAGAAAGTCAAGTATTTTATTACTCACTGACAGGAACCAATCACATCAGTGCAGGCAGAGGCCTGATATAAAAAAAATTAATCAGGGTGATTAAAGAGGTATAAACAGGACCATAATAAATGAATTTACTAATGGTCTTGTTAATTACTTGAACAATAATAACAATTTAGAATTTAAAGTAGTTCTGCTCTACTACTTATAAACACCATGGTCTTGAGAAAACATTTTACTTGTATATTTTGCTGAATTTTTGTCTGTATAGTTCCTATTGCATCTACTTTGTTTTTTTAAAGAGGACTAAATGCATAATATATGTAAAAATAAGAGAGAATTCATAATCTAAGCCAGGATATCAAGTAGTGCAGAATACCCTCACTAATGCAGGTGACAAATGTGTACAAAGTCTCTAACTGAATCCTTTTGCTAATGGAAAATATTTTTGAAGAAGATCTTGTCTTTTTATAATCCAGTTTAATTATTAAAAGTGATACTATTACCCAAATGTTCTTTGATAGATTGATTAATTATCTATATTTTTGTAATATTCACACATTGATTTGCTTTTACCTAGAGAAACCATGAATGCATTCCATTATTTGAAGAGGTCATTAAGTCTCCACTATCTCCCAGATGGATACTTTCAACACTTATGCATATGGCTCACTTTTGATATACTTTATCAGCATAGTAATAACATTCCCTACATCTAGTAAGATTCAGAGCATTAGTTTTTGATTTTCAGTGTTCAGTATTAAACCCAGGGATTTCTGCATGCTAGATATATATTCTACCACTGAGATACACTCCCTTAGGTGTAAATAATTGAATTGCATGATTTCCAATTAAATAATGTTTGAATCCATATAGTCCACACAATTGATAGCTCTTTCTAGTATTAATTAAATTTTAAGTTGATCAATATTTAATTATATGTCATTTGTTGTGATATTGTTATTAAGACATCCATAGCTAGATTTTATTTTATATGACAAGAGGTATTCTTTCCAGCATGGTAACATCTTTTATTATAAAACCTGTGTTTAAAATAACAAATCATTATAGACATAGCATCCAAATCATTGACAAGATGTATTTAGTAGCAGCAATGCAAATAAGAGTCATGGAATCCTTAGCTAGTTATCACTTGATAATGACACAAGGCCATTCTTCTTCACTCTTTGGGTAGGGTACTCTGCCACTTGTGTTTTAAAATGTTATATTGTAGTACAGGTACAACATTTTTTCTGTGAACTTATTATGGAAGACATTGGTAAGCTACACTGAAAGTATCACATTTTCTTACATATCAAATCAATGATAGTATCAATAAAGATAATTAACTTTTGTTGATTGGTAACTTAATAACCTCACTATGTAATAGATAGTTTATGGTAGTGTCATTTATTCCATGTAAACAGAAGTTTGAATAGGTTATTTAGTTATAGGATGTATATCAGTTGTGTTTGTGGTGGCAAAGCATGAGGATTTCCTCAAAATATTAATTTAGGATAAGAGACCACATCTCTAATAGGAATTGCATATATTGCAGGGGAAACTTTATCATTACATATGTCAGCATGTTTTAAAATCACAATACACCCTTATCTACCGTCACACACACATGTGTATACAGTTTGCAGTATTATAAATGAATTGAAATCATAGGTGGTTTTGAAAGATAACTAGATAGATAGATATACAGAATTATCAGCAATGGGAACACTCTTTCCATCCAATTACCAAATATAGTATATCAGATTTCCTAGAACAATTTTGCATACCAGTGACTTCATTAGGAATGAAGGAAAACTTCCTGTTAACTACTATTTCAGAAAAGGGTAGTAAAAAATTTAGAGTCCAAACAATTAAAATTAAATTGATTAAAAGTCTGTTTTTTCTTTGATCTGTTGCATTACACAGCTACAAAAAAATCATAATTCCTAAGCACCATCTCTGAATAATGCATTTGCTTTATATTGCATCATTTATCATCTATGGTGTTAAAGTTTATTTAATGTTTACTAGAGCATTCTGATACCAAGAACATGATTCTGGTATCCATATCTCTCTTTTAAAAAATATTTTAAGATGCTAAAGATCATTTTTATCCCAATGACATTATAAAATTTATGGTTTTATGATTATAAAAATACTTGATATTGATAAAAAGAAGATATTACTGTTTTTAATTCATCATCATAAACTTACAAAAAAGTTGGTAATATGACTCAAAGTTATTCACTTGTGCTTATTAAGCCCTGTGGATCTTGAGACTTACTTAATGACTGTATGGAGATGATATTTCAAATGTCTTAAGATATGTGAGCAACATAGTTCAGCTGTACAATTTGATCCATATTTGTTCATTTTATGGGATGTAATATATGTCACATTGGTTTGATTCATTGTTAAAGAGTAAAATTTAATTTAACACATTTTCTTGCTGACTAAATTGTAAATGAATTATGTTAATAGTCCTCTAGGTAAAGGCCTAGACAAAATACATATGGTCAATAACCATTTTGTGTAAAATAATCATATAAAAAGCATACTTTAAGGAACTCTCTATATTTGGATATATCAAATTTATGAAAAGGATAAGAACAGAACAAAAATTTATTTGAAGCATTTCAGCTTTAATGGACTTGTAAATTAAGTTAACTTCACCAATTTTATTAACCTCATTTAGTTTCTGCAGATAGGAAATGTCTAATTTAATTTTGAAATTATTAATATTTTAAAACGCACAATTCTTAATTGTATATTTATACTTTTAATTTAATGTTAATTGAAGGAATTTTCTCAAGAAGGAAAATTTTGCACACCTTTGGTTTTTTATTTTCAAGTGTCGGAACTAATTCTCTCATTTCATATATAGTAATGCATTCAAATGCTTCTATTTTTGCTGTTTATTCTTTCTTCTGCATTTTTAAGGTATACAACATTGTGTTATACAATACATATACACAGTAAAATTATTATTATACTGCAGCAAGCTATTTTATCTGCTGTCCATAGTTATTTTTTAACATGGTAAGACCTAAAATACACTCTCAGAAAATTTTCATTATATAATGTAATACTGTTAATTATAATGCTCATGATGAGTATTAGATCTCTAGACTTAATCATCTTACCTAACTGCAAATTTTTACCCCTTGACCTAATTCTCCCCATTTCTTTTATTAAACATTAAAATATATTGAAAATCTTTAATTATTCCTATAAAATGGAAATAGAGGGAACACTTCAAAACTATTTTTATAAGGCCAGCTTCACTTTAATACCAAAGCCTGACACCACAAAACACTACAAGAAAAAAAAAATTGCTTGGAACATAGTTGCAAAAATATTCTCAAAACAAATAGAGCAGCTTATCTAGAGATTCCAAGTCATAATGAAATTTGATTATCCTCAGATAGGTTTACACACAGAAAACAATCAATATAACACAACTTACTAACGGAATATAAAAATGATCATCTCAGTAAATGCCGAAAAAGCATTCAATGAAATTAAAAATATTTTCATGATAAATACTCTCAACAAAAGAGGTGTAGAATTAAATTTCTTCAAGAAAATAAAGGCCATATATGAAAAGCCTTCAGCTTATGTCATAATCAATAAGAAAAACTCAGTTTTTCCTCTTAAGATCTGGTACAAGGCAAATATGTCCGCTGTTGCCAATTCTATTGCACATAGTACTAGAAGTACTAGTAAGAATAACTAGACATAAAAGAAAAATGAAATACATGTCTTTCATATCTGAAAGGAAGAAGAAAAATTGTGACTGTTTTGCAGATGATTGGGTTCTATATATAGAAATCTTTGATTCCACAGAAGTCTGTTATAACTGCTGGGTTCACTAGTACATGCCTGTACTCCTAGCTACTCCTAACTACTCATGGAATAAAATCCCCAGAATAAAAAAATCAAAACAAACAAACAAAACAAAAAAAAAATGAGTAAAGCTGTTAGAACGTAAATTAATTCAGTAAAGTAGCATGACACAAAAATCCACATTAAAAAAAGTTCCATTTCCCAACAAAAAGATCTATCTGAAAAGCAATCAATAATATAATTCCATTTAT
Organism: Tamias sibiricus; assembly: GCA_025594165.1. Classification (NCBI taxonomy): domain Eukaryota; kingdom Metazoa; phylum Chordata; class Mammalia; order Rodentia; family Sciuridae; genus Tamias; species Tamias sibiricus. The sequence continues at coordinate 49,875,562 of CM046667.1, read as the reverse complement.
GATAGCATCAAAAAAATCAAAGATATTAAAGATGTGTTTAGTGAAAACTATATAATTTTGATAGATGGAAAAAATGATGACGACACAGATAAATAAAAAAAAAATTACATGTGTTTAGATTGGAAGAAACAATATTGTTAAAATGTCCATACTACACACACATTCAATGTTATCCCTATGGAAATTCCAATGGCATTTTTACAGACAATATAAAAAATAAAATTCATATGTAACTACATGATGACCTCAAATATCCAAAACAGTCTTGAGAAATAACAGCAAAGTTGGAGGTATTATATTTCCCAATTTCAAATTATATTACCAAGTTATAGTAACCAAACAGTACAGTATTAACACAAAAAGAGACACAAATGCCAAATGAAAAGTATATAGAGCCCAGAACTAAACCTAAGCATATACCATCAACTGATTTTTGACAAGGCCACTATGAAAACACAAAGGATTATCTCTTCAATAAATGGTGTTGGGGAAATTGTATCCTTATGATGCACCATACACACAAATAAACTCAAAATGGATTAGGGACCTAAACATACTATCTAAAAACATAAATCTTCTAGAGGAAAACAGGGGAAAAGCATACTTGACATTTTGTTTGCAGATTATATATATATATATATATACATATATATATATATATATATATATATGTATATATATATATATATATATAGTACTAGGTACTAGGGATTGTACCCAGGGGCACAACCACTGAGACACATCCCTAGCCATTTTTTATTTTGTATGTTGAGGCAGAGCCTTACTGAGTTGCCTAGGGCCTTGCTAATTTGCTGAAGCTGGCTTTTAACTTGCAATCATCCTACCTTAGACTCCTGAGTTGCTGGGGCTAAGATAATTTTGCATATTTCACCAAAAGCTCTGGATAAACTCAGTAAAATGATAAAGTTTCATACGCCACCAAAAGCATTAAAAAGTGGGGCTACATCAAATTAAAATTCTTCTGCACAGGATAGGAATTAATCAACAAAAAATAATTAAGCCTAGGGCTGGGGCTGTATCTCAAGGGTAGAGCACTTGCCTCACACAGGTGAGACACTGGGTTCGATCCTGAGCACCACATAAAAATGAATAAGTAATTGTGTCCATAAAAAAATAGTTTTTTTAAAAAAAATGAATCCTATTGTTTTTAGCAAGAATTTGCAAACTGGATATCTGATAAAGGATTAATATCCAAAATATGTTAAGAACTTACACAACTAAATAACAAATAGTAACAATGACAAATAACTAAAAAAGAGGCTAAAGGACCTGATTAGATTTTTTTTTTCTAAAGAAGATATTCAAATTGCAAAGAGGAATCTGAGATTGTGGTCAACTTCACTGGTTATCAGAGAAATCTTAAAGAAAATTAATATAAGTTTAATAAGCCAAACATGGGGGGTGGGGTAGAAAGTACTACTTGATTTCATTTATGTGTAGAATAAAAAAAAAAGCTGAATGTGTGAATACATAGAAACAGAATATAGAACATTTGTTATGAGGGCTCAAGAAGGTAGAACAAATGGAGAGAAGTAGGTCAAGGGTACAAACATGCAAGTATATAAGATAAAAAATTCAAGAGGTCTAATGAATAACTAATCTTATTTATTTATTTAAAATATATTTGATCAAGATATATTTGACCCATTTTCAACATCTTGTATCATTTTCATACAGTGGAGTTAGCAATTTTTAAAATATTTTTGTTTGCTTATTTAACACCCTGTTACAAGATAGTGAATTTAGGACCTATTTAAGTAGTTCTTAGAAAGTCATAAAAACATCACTATGGGAGCAAACTATGTAAATTTAATAACATTCCCACATAAATAAAATTGTGCATTTGGATATGTGCTATGTAACAATAGTTTTAGAAATGTGGGAAATTCAAATTATTTTTCAGAATATCAAATAGGTAAATATGTCTGTGATTAGTTTTGTTAAAATTTTATAAATATATATGGAATGCAAATTGAGACTGGCTTGGTGTTAGACACTAAAAATACATTGTATCTATAAGTTCATATTGTTCTCCCTCTAACCCCGAAGAAGAGAAAATAGAAAAGGTAACCAGAAAAAAAAAAAGAATTTGGTTAGATGAATATTCTGTTGTAAGGTTTGATTTGATTTATAAAATAGCTCTGATGACTATTGAGTAGCTCAGCTCATGTGCACCAAAGAATTGAAAGGAATGCTACTGACTTTGTCTTCTCATTTTAATACTTTCCTTATTAATGAGCATAATAGGTATTGTATTTGGTTAACATATTTAATTTACCTTTTTAATATTAAAACATATAAATATGTAAAAATTGGGAAAAATATATACTATATAGCCTAACACATTAAAATTAATTTATATGGCGTGTACTATAAGAATACACTGAGTTCTGGGACTGTGTCTTTCTTACATACTAATTATCACTATTGGGGCTGGGAATGCAGTAAATTCCCATCCATTCTGGGTGCATTATGTTTAAGAAAAACATTGATTTGATAATCAGAAAGTAATGCCATTGTTGTTCCCTTAAAATATTTTAAAAATAATTTCAGGTCCCTTAAAATGGTTTTTAATCTCTCTATATATAGTATATGCATCTGTATGCATTTTTATTCATGGTAGGATAAGAAGGTAGTACATTATAGTATCCACCAGGTTATAAAATTTCAGAGGTTGGAAAAGGGCAGTGGGTCATAAGCTTTTTTAAAATATAATTTTTAGTTGTAGATAGACACAATAACTTTATTTATTTATTTATTTATTTATTTATTTTTTTATGTGGTGCTGAAGATCAAACCCAGTGCCTCACAGGTGCTAGCCAAGTGCTCTACTACTGAGCCACCACCCCAGCCTGGATCATAAGCTCTTGAGGTATTCAAGAAAGCAACTGCACCACAAGCTTTTAGACACTGACTGATTGATAACATTTATTCAGTTAAATAAATGAAAATAAATATGACCAAGAATTTCACACAGTGTCAATAGCTTAAGTAAAAACACAAAAGGAAATCCACATGTAATATGCTGACAGCATGATGTGCATTTATAGAATATCAAAAAGATAAATTTCTGCCAACATATTTTTTCCATCATTTTACTTAAAATATGTAAGGAAATATTACAATAATTAGTTTAAACTTGCAGCATATAGGTTTCTTTTGTTTTCTTATTTCATTTAATACAAATACACAGGATTATATAATTACATGGGTATAATATTTTGGCGACCTATGTACAATTTACTGAGAATTTTATCTACTTCATTTTTTATCACATGGCACTCCCTCACATGGAGAAACTTATAATGAGAAATTGAAAAAGAATCTCATAAAAATCATACGATAATTTCAATTGATGCAGAGAAAGCATTTGACAAGTTACAGCACCACTTCATGTTCAGAACGCTAGAAAAAAAATAGGGATAACAGGAACATACCTCAACATTGTAAAGGCCATCTATGCTAAGCCCCAGGCCAACATCATCCTAAATGGAGAAAAGCTGAAAGAATTCCCTCTAATAACTGGAACAAGACAGGGATGTCCTCTTTCGCCACTATTATTTAACATAGTTCTTGAAACCCTAGCCAATGCAATTAGACAGACAAAAGAAATAAAAGGGATACAGATAGGAAAAGAAGAACTCAAACTATCACTATTTGCAGATGATATGATTCTGTACATAGAGGATTCAAAAAACTCCACCAGAAATCTTCTAGATCTAATAAATGAATTCAGCAAAGTGGATGGATATAAAATCAATACCCATAAATCTAAGGCATTTCTGTACATCAGCAACAAATCCTCAGAAAGAGAAACTAGGAAATCCACCCCATTTACTATAACCTCAAAAAATATATATACTTGGGAATCAACCTAACAAAAGAAGTGAAAGACCTGTACAATGAAAACTACAACACACTAAAGAAAGAAATTAAAGAAGGTGTTAAAAGATGGAAAGATCTACCTTGTTCATGGATAGGTAGAACTAATATTGTCAAAATGACTATTCTACCAAAAGCACTATACAATTTCAATGCAATCACAATCAAAATCCCAATGTCATCCCTCATAGAAATAGAAAAAGAAATCATGAAATTCATCTGGAAAAATAAGAGACCTAGAATAGCCAAAGCAATTCTTAGCAAGAAGAGTGAAGCTGGTGGCATTACTATTCCAGACCTTAAATTGTATTACAAAGCAATAGTAACTAAAACAGCATGGTATTGGCACCAAATTAGACCAGTAGACCAATGGTACAGAATAGAAGACACAGAGACTAACCCACACATCTATAGTTTACTATATTAGACAAAGGTGCCAAAAACATACATTGTAGAAAAGACAGCCTCTTCAACAAATGGCGATGGGAAAACTGGAAATCCTTACGTAATAAAATGAAATTAAACCTCTATGTCTCTCCATGCACAAAACTCAACTCAAAGTGGATCAAGGACCTAGGAATTAAACCAGAGACCTTGCACCTAATAGAGAAAAAACTAGGCCCAAATCTCCAACATGTTGGATTAGGCCCCAACTTCCTCAATAAGACCCCTATAGCTCAAGAACCAAAACCAAACATTAATAAGTGGGATGGATTCAAACTAAAAAGTTTCTTCTCAGCAAAAGAAACAATCAGTGAGGTGAACAGAGACCCTACATAATGGGAGCAAATCTTTACCACATGCACATCAGACAGAACATTAACTTCAAGGATATATAAAGCTCTCAAACCCTTGATAACAAAATAACAAACAACCCAATCAATAAATGGGCTAAGGAACTGAACAGATACTTCTCAGAAGATGATATACAATAAATCAACGAATATACGAAAAAAATTGTTCAACATCTCTAGCAATTAGAGAAATGCAAATCAAAACTACTCTAAGATTTCATCTCACGCCAGTCAGAATGGCAGCTATCAAAACCACAAACAACAATAAATGCTGGCGATGATGTGGGGAAAAGGGCACACTCTTACATTGCTGCTAGGGCTGCAAAATGGTGCAGCCCATTTGGAAAGCAGTATGGAAACCAACCTAGATGTCCCTCAGTAGATGAATGGATAAAGAAAATGTGGTATATATACACAATGTAATTTTATTCTGCAATAAAAGAGAATAAAATAATGACATTCACAGGTAAATGGATGAAGTTGGAGAATATAATGCTAAGTGAAATCAGTCAATCTCAAAAATCCAAATACCAAATGTTTCCTCTGATATAAGGAAGCCGGTTCACAGTATTGATGGGTCGGGGTACATACGAGGACTAGAGGAACACTATAATGGTCAAAGGGAAGGGAGGGGAAGGGAGGGTGCAAGGGGGGAAGGGGGAAAAAGTGGTTGAATAAGATGGATATCATTATTCTAAATGCACGACTGAAGACTTGAATGCTGTGAATATACTTTGAATACAAACTGTTTTATGTAAAAAGATGCTCTATATGTATAGTATGAACTGTAATACATACTACTATAAATAAAAATTAAAAAAAAAAAAAAAAACTTGGAATGGAACCACCATTTGACCCAGCTATCCCACTCCTTGGTCTATACCCAAAGGACTTAAAAATAGCATACTACAGGGACACAGCCATATCAGTGTTCATAGCAGCACGATTCACAATAGCTAGATTGTGGAAACAACCCCGATGTCCAACAATAGATTAATACATAGGGAAACTTTGGTATATATACACAATGGAACACTACTCAGCACTAATAGAGAATAAAATCAATGCATTTGTACGTAAATGGATGGAGTTGGAGAAAATAATGCTAAGTGAAATCAGCCAATCCCAGAAAACCAAAGGTTGATTGATTCCTTTGCTATAATGATACTGAATTATAGTGACAAGGGAGGGGGGATGAGAGGAATGAAGGAATGTTAAATAGAAAAAAAAGGGGGAGGTGAGGGAAAGGGACAAGGTGAAAGAAACAATGGAAGAAGGAGTTTAAAATGAATATACTAAGTGTATAAAAACTCAAATGGTATGAAAATACTTTGTGTAAAACCAATGCCTTGGAAAACTGTGCTCTTTATATGTAATAGGAAAGGAATTGCACTCTAAAAGCATGTATAACAAATTAAATTAAGAATAAACTGGTCAGTATATAAAAAATAAATTAGAGGTTCTCAAAAAAAAGGAAAAAAGTGAAAAAGAATCTCAGAGCTTAAGTCAATTTGCATTTGGCTCATATAAGCCTCTAGAAGCTTACTTCTATCAAGATTATGTGTACCTTTGTAAAACTTTTGATTTCAAGCTATTTTTCTCATTCACATATACCCCAACTTAGTTTAATTATTTTTAAAACCATAAGAATATGTGGGTGCAATGACTGTTAGGTTGCAAAGAGAAATAATGAATGGAGATGTAATTTCAGAGCTGTTGCTATGATGATCATAAAAGAGTAAGCAGGGGGAATTCATCTTTTTTTTTTTTTTTTGTACCAGGGATTGAACTCAGGGACACTCGACCACTGGGCCACATCACCAGCCCTTTTTTGTATTTTATTAGAGACAGGGTCTCACTGAGTTGCTAAGTGCCTCACCATTGCTGAGGCTGGCTTTGAACTCGCAATCCTCCTCCTGCCTCAGCCTCCCAAGTGCTGGGATTACGGGCATGCGCCACCGCGCTCGGCTGGGAATTCATCTTGTTCCTTATGAAATCAGTTTGTCTGCTACTTTCTTCACCTGAGTAATTCTCTGTATGTACGCAAAGGAACCAAACTATTGTGTTATCAGAGATGTAATTTCCCCTCCTATCTAAAGCTATGTCAATTAAAGATAATCTTTTTAAATGAAGCACTTTTAAACACAGAAGATTATTAACTATTTACATATTAGTCTAAATTAGATTACAAACATTTTAGCTAGAAAAATATTTGCATAAGTCCATCCAGATGTTCCAAGATTTATGAGTGTGTGTGTGTATATATATATATATATGTGTGTGTGTGTGTGTGTGTGTGTGTGTGTGTGTGTGTGTATTTGTGTTACTGGTAATTGAACCCAAGGGTACTTTACCACTAAGCTACATTCTTAGTCCTTTTTATTTTGAGACAGGGTCTCGCTAAATTATTGAGTTTCTCATTAATTTGCTGAGCCTGGTATTGAACTTGTTATACTTCTGCCTTTGCCTCCTGAGTATCTGGGATAGTTGGCATAAGTGTATGCCAACACAACAGGCTTATTTTTAAGAGAAATACAGCAAAGCCTTTAAAGGAATGAAATTCAGAGCTTTTATTTAATTAATAACTTTTATGTAGAATATCATTTACACTAGAAGTGAAAATCAGAACATAGAGCAAAATGCAACAGGTAGTATTTAATAATTTTAAAGAGAATTTCAGGAAGCCAGACCTAGTCACTCCTACCAGTGAAAGCAAAATTAATATATTTAGTGTCATTTGCTATAATTCATTACCTTGTCCTGGGAAAAGTTCTTTTTAATCAAATAATAGAATGAAACTTATCTAGATATGCTACAATAATTCTTTTTTAAAAATATTTATTTATTTCCTTTAGTTGTACACAATGCAATGCATTTATGTTTATGTGGTGCGGAGGATTGAACCTGGGCCGCACACGTGCGAGACGAGCGTTCTGCCACTGAGCCACAACCCCAGCTCCTACAATAATTCTTAATAAAATAATAAACAACCCAATGATATTCCTCATTGTTGCTATTGTTTAGTGTTTTTTCTAGAGAATCTAGCCAATATTGGCAGGACAAGAGAAATAGAAAAATAAGGTGTATGTACTGGAAAGAATGAATTAAAATATCATCTTTGGGAAACAACATGATTTTCTTATGTTTAAAGCCACTTTAAAAATTATGAAATGTAAAGCGATAATAAAATATATCCAGCATAGGTATAAAAAGTTTTTATTTTAAAGTCCACACATAAGTGAGATCATCCAATTCTGTGTCTGGCTTATTTCATGTAGTGTAATATCTTCCAAGTTCATCCATATTATAGCAAATGGTAAGATCTCCTCTCTTTTTAAGGCTAACAATATCCCATTGGATATGTATAGAGATAAAGAATAAAACTGTTTACCAGGGTTGGAGTTGGGCAATGCAAATGAGAATACAGAGGTCAAAAGATAAAAAGCAAATATGCAGGTTAAAAAATTCAAAATCTAATGCACAACAAAAGAGCTATGTTCAGGATTTTTGCTTAATTAGTAGATTATAGCTGCAAAATGGGTAACTGTGAAGTTGACTGTTAATTTGTTTCTTTATAGTAAGAATTTTACTATGTACATATTTTATAACATTACATTATATACCTTAAATATACATAATAAAATGTATTTTAAAATGAATAGTTACAAAATCAATAGATTGCTTAGAAGAAAAGTAAATAAGAAAGCATAAGTGAAGGAGCCCTAATTAGGAAGGGCTGTTGCAGCTAGCTGGAAGCCATGGGTTCCACCTGATATGTATGTGACGCACCTGTAGGCACCTGCAAAGCTGAAGGTATATAACTGGGTGAAAGCGGTCCGAGTTAGGAGAACGGAGAATTCAGTCAGCCGGGCAGTCACTCGGTCGGTCAGAAGAATCAGCGGTCAGAACGTAGGCAGAGCGGTTACAGAAGAGAAACCAGATAGAAGAAGTAATGACTGGTCAGAGTTAGGCCGAGACTCCTGAGGAAGACAGAAGACAGAAGAAGGAAGAAAGAAGAGAGAAGAAAGAAGCTCTAATCTTACTCTAAGCTAAGCTCTATCTTTCTATCTTTCTAACTAAGACTCTAAGCTAAGAAGACTCTAAGCTAAGCTCTATCTTTCTATCTTTCTAACTAAGACTCTAAGCTAAGAAGACAAGAAGAAAAGCTCGCTTTAATCTTTCTCTCTAAAAATCTTTCTTTCCCTCTCTAAGCTCTCTCTAAGAAAGTAGAAGTAAAAGTAGCAAAAGCTATACTCTGCCTCCGAGAATTTTCCTCCCGTGGCGGCGCCGTGGCTGGCCGTGACAGGCAGCTTACACATAAGGACTACGCTAATTAAGCCAATCCCAAAAAACCAAAGACCAAATGTTCTTTCTGATAACTGGATGCTGATCCATAATGGAAGGGGTGGGCATGGGGAGAATGGAGGAACTGTGATTGGGTAAAGGGGATGGAGGGAGAAAGATGATGGAATGAAATGGACGTCATAACCCTAGGTACATGTAAGACTGCACATATGATGTGATGCTACATCATGTACAGCAAGAGAAATGTAGTGCTGCAATTGTGTGCAATGAATCAAAATGCATTCTGCTGTCATATATACCTAATTAGAATAAATAAATAAATGAATCTTTAAAAAAGAAAGCATAAGGATTATTTGGAGAACGTTTAAACTTATGTAATCACATGGTTAACAACATAAAAAAATACATACATATATATGTATATATATATATATATGTATATATATATATATGATGAAAAAGTTGGTTCTTCCAAAATTATTCTATATATTGCAACTCACTTCAGTGAATATACATGCATGCACAGTCATACATATGTACATGAATCTGTATTTTTACATAAATTTGTATGTATACATAATATTTTAGAGAACATACCAGAACCTTAGCAAGAAATAGAATTTCACCTCACATGATTTAAATTAAGAGAATTTTATTTAAAACACAGCAGAGGAAAACAGTAACAAATAATGGCAGTTATTGAGCTAGAAAGGAGCAACAAGTAGGAAGTAGTTATTATCCCCAGGGCTTCCGGGAAAAGCAAAAACAGAATGAAAAAAAGGTGAATGGAACTTAGAGATGCACTAATAGAGGAAATATTGTTGTTAGTAGGACTCAGACACTGCAATATGCAGCTCTAAAACAGGGAAATAATAGATGATATATTTGTCTAGACTTTTCTGTTTCTTTTCTTTTAATGTCCAGCTGTTTCTTCGTACTGGCTTAATGCAAACTGGGATCTAGCCAGGAAATGATCATAGGACCTGCAGTATGAACTGGTCAGCCACTTAGGGAAACTACAGGGAAGGGCAGAAATGAATAAGGGTGAGAACACTAAAAATAAATCATACAAAAGGCAAGAGATGCAATTGTCAAGATGATTCTAAATTTATTTTAAATGCAAATGCATGAGAATAGTCAAGAAATTACTTTAAAATAGGTGACTTGCTTAAGCAATTCCATAACAAGACATTCCATAACAAGACATTCTGACACAGTGTGACATGAAATTAGATAAATAGTTTAATCATATAGAATAGATATTTGACAAAATTCAATTTTATTTAACAAATGTAACACATAATAATGTTGGCACTTTATATCTGTAAGAAATGGTAAGTTAGCTAATAAGTTAGCCTGAAATCTTTTTTTTTTTTTTTTTTTTTTTTTGGTGTACCGGGGATTGAACTCAGGGGCACTCTACCACTGGGCCATATCCCCAGCCCTTTTGTGTATTTTATTAGAGACAGGGTCTCACTGAGTTGCTAAGTCCCTCACCATTGCTGAGGCTGGCTTTGAACTTGTGATCCTCCTGCTTCAGCCTCCCAAAGTGCTGGGATTACATGTGTGCGCCACTGCTCCCAGCTAGCCTGAAATCTTTAACTGCAGAAACCTAGTGTCACAGCAAGTACTAAAATAATTTCCAGATAACAATGTTTGAATATGAATAGGTAAAACTGTTAAAATACTATGTCACAATGCAGTGGAATATTTTAATAATATTAAGGTATTATAAAATCTAGAAGCTATAAAAAAGACTGACTTTTTAAAACAATATTAAAATTATTTCTATTGATAAAGGCATCACTAAAAAGTAATAAAACATGATATATTAGGAATCATATTGATAATAAAAATCAATAACCTTACTATGATAAAACTCCTACAATGAATATTAAAAATTATTGAAGCAAAGTATTTAAACAGTGGCTACCTATTTTGGTCAGGGAATCCACTTGAAAAAATTACCAATAGTCAATTAAATTAAAAATAAGCACAACATTGCTAATGAATAATGTGAAGGATAATATCCTGTGATTTTGAGAGTTCATTGAAATTGACTGTTTTTTTGGGGTGGAAAAACAACTTAGAACATTTTAAATGGGAGTCTGGAATTATCTTTCAAAATATGGAATTGTATATATACTTGATCCTGATATTTCACATTTAAGAATTTGGTATTCCTATTCCTATACTCACATATATCTAAGACAAATGTCCAAGGATTTTCACTAAAACATTGTCAATCATAGCTCCAGTATTTTCCATACTGTGGAATCCTAGGCAAAGATGTCTCTAGCATTGGATTGAAGCTGATATAATGTCTGGGTCCAGGTCTACTTGGGTTTCTTTTTAATTTTCTTCACCATTATAGCCATAGTGAGTAGTGTAATCCTTATGATAGGTACCTAATAAATAGTTGTAAATATATTAATAAATGAATTAATACATTATTGAAACAATCAAATATAATTAGTATGTGTATGTATGTTTAAGTTTTAAAACTATACTTTGCTGAAAGTTACTTTTTGCCAGTCATTGCTCTGAATGCTGTACTTGCATGTATTATTACTTGATTCTTTGAAAAGCCCCCATAAAGTTTATTGATGAGGATATGAACACATGAAGAAATTACATTCCTTATCTAAACTTACAGATCCACTGAGTAAAGGAGTAAAAATTTGTTTTGATACTACCTGAGCACATCTTATGAAGGTATATAGGGAAATGGATGAATAGATGCATAGGTAGTGTACATATATTTGATCAAATAAGATGCATAGATAAATGGATGGATGGATCGATATGTGGATATACAGATAGCATAGAATCTGCCAACAAGTATTACCTCTAGACAATGGGACTACAGTGTTGTAGAGTTGTGGGATCCTTTCATTGTTTACTGGATCTATTTCTCCAATATTTTAATTTTCCATTACAACAAGCATATATAGCTTTTATAATAAAAGTGTTTAAAAGCCAGAGATTAAATCCAAACTTATAAAATAGAAAAAAACTGGGAAAGCTTATTGATTAACTCTGAGCCAAGAGCATTAATCCAATCTACTTTCTCTCAGAGAAAAGTTTCTTATAAAAGAATAGGCTCCCCATCATGACCAGAGTGGAAACAGGGTACATTTGGTCAATCCAAGTCCAGAACCCAAAGAGGGACTGGAGTTGTGGGTAATGAGACAGATTCGACAAGATACAATAATTGAGACTGTTATATACCAAGCTCTGGGGTTTGCAATCATCAGTAGAGACAGGGAACTTGGGGGACAGATGTTTGAGAGAGGATGAGCTTTTGGAATCCAGAAGAGCCAAAAGATGTGTCTATAATGTGAATTATTAGCATTTAACTTATCAGTTTTAACCCTTCTCTGTCCACAAAAGGTAGAGAAGAAATTAAAAATTGCAAATGGGTAAAATAAATATCTATTAATTATAATTAGCTTGATATAACAAATAAAGACCTGTCCTTTGTCTACTCATTCCTTGATGTTACTAGTCAAAAGGGGGTTAGTTTTGAAATACAATATATATACTTATATATTACACTTATATTAGTGATTGCATTATTTTTCAATGTGTGTATACCATGCCTGAATTTTCCTCTTTAACCGAATCTGTTTTTCACTTTCATATCCCAATGTTTAAAATATTTTTAAATTGCCACTATCTAAGTCTGAGTTTTTGCATCATAGCAAGGCTTTCATTTGCTTGTATCTTCCAGACATTCAGGTATGTAGACACTTAGTGCAAGATTTCTGAAAAACGTACCTCATCCAAGTTCTAAGGAGTCTGATTTTCCTACCCTAAGTCTGAGAGTGCTTGAACGTATTTTTCTGTAGACATCAGTGAATGTTATTTTCAAACATGTATTCTATGTAAACCACTGTGCTATTTTGTGGACTATAAGTCAAAGTTTAGAGACAATGAATAAAACATTAGTTTTCCTGTGTCTTGAGTATAACCTTAAGTATTTTCAATCTGAATTAAAAATGTACTAACTTTGTCATCATCACTCATCTGCTTCTTGATTAACCTGTGAATGCTCTCTAATTTAGCAATTAATGCTTCTTTCCCTATCACTTAAAAAATCTGGTCTGTTTCCTAGAGCATGAGATGTCCTTCAAATCAAGTCTCATTTTTTAATGTGTGATCAATAATTTAAGAAAACTTTTTCTGATACAATAAGGAACTGAAGCTCATTCTGCTTAACCTTTCCAAGGTCACAACATAAGAAAACTGGGATATAGAAACAAAAGTCTATTTTTTCCCCATTTTAATCATACTATCACTTATTGGTTGTATGACCTTGTGTTCTTTTAAAGATAATTCCAATTATTAACTCTCTAGAGTGATGATGTTTAAATGAAGAAATAATAAATATTCCTTGTACATAACTTATGCTCAATTCAAATTAATCAAATATGAAACAGAATCTCTTTCATATAATTTTGTAGGGAGATAAATATTGCCTACTTCTATTCTTTGCTATAGTGATTTCTTCCCCTTAACCAGTTCTCAGGTGTAGACCACAAAAGTGAACCCTTATTTCCATCAGCCATAATTAGCTCTTCATTTATTCATTTACTATTTTAACAAATATTTAGTATGTAGTATTTTTTGGTCTGTGGTTAAACTTTTGTTCCTGTCCTGTTGTGGTTATACACTTCTGTTTCCATTGATGATGGGGACATAGTCTGAGAAATGCTTCAATAAGTGACTTTGTTATTGTGTCAACTTGATGGAGTATAATTTAAATATAATTACATGAACTTAAATGGTACAAGTGAAGCACAAGTTATGGCCTCTTGATTCAATTAAGAGATGCCATAAGCACCATATATGTAAGACTGCTGCTAGCATAACACAGAATACTGTTTTATGGTAATTTTTATAAGTAGGAGCACACATTAAAATAATGATCAAAGTACAGTAGACTAAGTACATAAAGCAGTAAGATATTTGTTTATTATCATTATCAAGCATTATGTACTATACATAATTGTTCATGCTATGCTTTTATGTGACTGGCAGCACAATGGGTTTATTTACACTAGCATTGCCAGAAATGTGAGTAATATGTTGTGCTATGATGTTATGACAGCCATATTGTCACTATATGACAGGAGATTCTTATGGGATCACCATTATATATGTCATCCGTCATTGATCACAATACCCTTTTGTAGCACATGACTCAGTCATACAGGCAGAGAAAGAATAAGGAATGAATGAAGAAATAAACAAAAATATGTTTGTGATAAGTGATGGAAAGGAAATAAAATTAATGTGAAAGAAAGCAAAGGGAACAGGCTTCCTAAAATGGTGAAGAACAAATGCATCTCTGAGGAGGTTCCATATGAGCTAAGATTTAATGAATAATAATGAATTAAAAATGTAAAAGATGGAGAACACATTTCTGTACATAAAATGCACATTAACATTGAAAATTCAAGAGCAAAGATTTGTCATCATGTCTACATTTGAGGGATGATGTCCTAAAGTTTGGTTGTAAAAGGAAGACAGATGTGAAAATAACCTCACTAATGGAAAAAAAATTCCCCAATCTGACTCATTTTTCCTTCTTTTATTCTATCACAAGGCTGGAGTGCCTTGTCAATGCTGCCTGACGTTGGAAATCTGGCTATGCCACTTACATATTCTTCCGGGTATTAAATACTTTCACTCCTACTGAAAATTACCAGAAACCAAAAAATCATAAAAGAACAGGATTCAGCCTGTTTTGTTTATATGTGTTTCCCACTTTTATTTGCTTTTTGTTGTTTTTTTATAAATTAAACTTATCCAAATCTCTTTTAAAAAAAGAAGAAGAAAGAAAGAAAGTAGCAAGTGTAAAGGTCAAGAGGTAAGAAAAGGCATGTGGTGCCTGAGACAGAAAAACAAAAGGTGGATAAATCTAAAAAATAGTAGACAAAGAGAAAGAGAAGCACCATTGGAGTACCACCAGCTGATTGTGGCATGTACCACTTTATAGGGCAGGAAAGGAGTGTAGATTTATTCTGAACAAAACAAGGAGCCTTTGAAGGGTTTTAAGCATGAGGGTATTGCAAATTAATTTGTGTTATTTGTGTTTTTTAAAAGTTCATTTCAGCTGTTGCATACAGAATGGATTGAGATAATTAGAATAGTTAGGATGGGAAAGTATTAGTCTCAGAAGGTGTGCATCATGGTTTGGGTTAGATAGTAATAGTGAAGGTGAAGACAGGTGGATACACAATTCTTTTAAATACAGAAAAGACAATAGTTCATAATAGACCAAGTGAGGGAATGTAGAAACAAAGAAAGATCAGAGATGCTTCCTCTGTTTATACCCTGATATAATGTATGAATGCTGTTACCATATTTGAAATGTAGATAAATGGAAGTCTAATGATTTTGCAGAGAATAGAGAGCATAGTTTGGGATGTAACAAATTTGAAATATCCCTACATAGATTTCTTTTTATCATCTGTCTTGACATGATGGGAGAGATTTCACTTGGAGACTGGTATTTATAAATCATTATTTTAGCAATATGGCAGGGTGGGATTGGAAATATGAGCAAGTGAAAGCACTAAGATTAGATGACATCACCTAGGGAAGAATGAAGGTAGCTAAAGAACACCCAGATCCAACTTCTAAACCTCTTCAAAATTTTGTTTCATTTAAATTGTTAGAAGTAGAAGGAAATCCTGGGTAAGTGTGGGCAGATAAGGAAAAACCCTGAAAATGTAGTGTCAAAGAAGCCAAGAAAAGCAAAGCAGTTTAAGAATGGAAGAGTGCTACTGGGAGCTATAGATAAGATGAAGATAGAAAAACATCCATTAGCTTGACAACATTGTAGCCATTAGCAGATTTGTCAGAACCAGCTCTCTGATGTCATATTATCTAGAGAGAAGCCTGCCATGCTCATCCTCTTTAAAATATTGACCTTACTCATCCCTTATCCATTTTATTATTCTCTATGGCACTTAAAATATGAGAAGCCAGAGAGTTGTTTTTATTTATTGTTTGTGTCTTATCTAGAATCTAGGCTCCGGGAAGGCAGGGATTTTAACTTTCTTCAATGCTACATTCCTAGCATCTGACAGAGTACCTCGAATATATTAAAAGGTAAAGTAACATGAATTGAATGGAAGAGGCGTATAGGAGATACATAGAATGTAGCTGAAACATTTCAAAAGTACTTTTGTGGAGGGAATCAGAGAAACAGAAAGATATGGTAGAAGAAGTGAGCAATCCTTTGAACAGTTACCATGGTATATTAGAACCAGGTCATATATGTTCATGAGAGCAGACTGGTAACTAATCAGAAATTATGCCTGCAGTTTGGTAATCCATTAGCAAGTTGAAATCATTTATAACATGGAGATTGGTAAACAGAACAAATCAGAGATTTTGTTTATATTATTACTTGTTTCTCTTTGCTTTTCTCTTGGAAAACCAACTTACCAGTATACCCCTGGATTTTTAAGTTTTCTTTTCCTTTAAAGTGGAAACTAGGAAAACATGTTTTTAGGATGAGGACAGATTGATGATTCAATAAAAAATAAGTTGCAAAGTACAAGTAGAGATGTTTGCTTTTATTTGAATGGTTAAACTTCATTTTTAATAAGAATAAACTAGGTACATATGTCAATATTGATGTTTTATGTATAAAAATGAGGGATTTTTTGCTTATAATTAATTTTTAAACATCATACATGGAAGTATAGAAAAACAACCCAGCTCGCTCACAAATTCCTGTTCTTTTATTCCACATTATACCTTCATTGATGCAGCATTTTTAATACACACATATCAAATTCTGTTTAATATTTATAAGAATATAATTTATTCATATTTAATATATACCAATTCTATTAAAATCAATCATTTGAGTTGTATAATTCTTTTTTAAACATTATTGATGGCATTATTTTATATAAATACTATTCCTTATTTTTTTCAGATTTGCTTATTATATGATTTTTTTGATGCTTATTTGTTCACTTGTACCTTTCTCCATCATTGCTTCACATTTGATTATCCTTGCTCTGTAAAGTTCTAAAGTGTATTATTTTTCAACTTGGAAGTTATTTATCATCTTTGCATTTATTATTGGAAAGCCCTAATTACATTGTGAAAGCCAGAAACCCCAAACTCATACTCAAATGAAATTGTATTAGTACTGTCAAAAGCAGACTATGTTTATGTAATTTGAAAATGTATTAAAGTTTGCCGCTTGTTTATTGTAAATGTCATCAGTATGTCTCTGCTTGCCTTTGGAAAAGATACATATCAAAGTTGATTGGCCACTGGTTTTTATTATATTAGATTAGCATATAACTTGGGATTAGTTCAAGATAACTTCTTTGCCATTTTTTATCATTTGTAAACTTTGCATATGATAGCATTTTGCAAAACACTACACCCCTTCTTATGAAGCATATATACATGTTGCTCCTGTGACGCTGTCCATAATAAATGTTTTATAAATGAGAGAGTTATATCAAGGTTATAAACCTTCAAGCTGGTCCAGTATTTCACTGAATCTTCACTAAAAGTTATATGATAGAGCCAATCTAATTATAAAAATGATTCATTCCCTGGTGAACTGATGTCATGTCTTACACATGACATACACCCATAAACATTTGGTGATGGTATAAATGTAGCCAAACTCAGAAACAACAATGATTTGTCAATTGTAAACAAATCATGACAAGAAATAGAAGATATATATTGAGCATTTACTCCACATTCTTTTTCTCTCTTAATGTTGTCTGCACCTATTTACAAAATGTTAATATGGTTCATTTTGCAATTAAAAACTGGGACAAAAGGAAATTAATTTTATCACAATATCTCATCTTTAGTAGCAGGATCATGATTTGATCAAGACATGTTTGCTTCAGTAGGCTAAGCACTTTGATATGATGTAGGGAAATTGTTATAATATTTGTTTCACAAAAGGTTGATCCTTATATAGAGTTTCTAACCTTAACATAGACATCATTAAGGTGTTTGCTTCATAAGTGACTTTATACCATCAGGCATATTTCCAAATCCCAAAACATACCAGAGAAAACCAAAATAGCCAATTAAATTTGTCACATGAAATAAACATCTTCATTTGGACCCTATTATTTATCAACTATCATTTCTAATATTGTAAAAAAAAAAACAGAAATAGAATATTTTGTGTTTAGTAAAGATAATAGGGGCTGGTGTTATTTAACTTACTCCACTTTTTCTAGAAGTAGGAAAAATAAGTCAGTTTGGTTAGGTCAAAAGTAAAGCACAAAAAAAGCAGATGACAATTAAGGAAGCACAGTTAAATGTCACTGCATCAAAATACTTCCTTCTCAAATGGAAACTCCGATAGTTCTTCCCACAATAGGCTTGTAGAGAGAATTGTAAGAAAGCACAAATGTTTTTCTATCAATAGTCTCCCACACTGTCTGATCAGCTTCCATGTGTTAGGTCAGGCTAGCTTCTATTATGCTGGTTTTAGAAAATGTGTACTGAAAAGTTGTTCTCAGGTTTTAAAAGGCCAAGGGTATTTTTTAAAATTAAACATCCCCTCCCAGACCAATAGAATATTGGAAAGGAAATGGGAGGGTGTGTAGTGAGAAGAGAAGTGGGAAAGGGAAAGTACTGGAGACTGAAATGGAGCAAATTATATCCCATGCATGTATGATTATGTCAAAATGAACCCCAATATTATGTATAAGTATAATGCACCAATAAAAAAAGTAAAATGTGTTCCTACATGGTACACACATAATGAGTACCTAGCAAACAAACCATTTTGAAACTATTTTGCATTTTTAAATTGAAAATTTAAAAACAATATTTCATTTTGATTAGTTGCTCACAGGAGACCTTTGATGTTTGAGAAACTTTTACACTTAAAGGTACTTTATGAAACTTGTAGTCAACATCGATTGAGAATTTTCATTTAATCAATCTTTCCCTATCAGCTCCTGTGCATTTTTTCTTTATCATTCTAAGAATGTTTGATATGAACACTGTATAACTCCCATTCCTTTATAATTCCCCAAAAGAGCCCAGCAAAGAATGCATTTGTGAAAAACCTCTCTTTTATATAATGAAACAAGTTCCTTTGCCATTGGAATAAGTGTTCCATAAGAACAGATCTCTGGGCTCATTTATTTACCTATTGAAGTATACAATATAGTTTGGAAAAGAGTAGTAACTTGATAAATATTGTTAAATATAGTTTCAATGTCTCATATTTTGAATACAACACTTTATAATCAATAACATCACTTTCAGCCACCATTATTTATTATATTGAACACATGTGTTTTAAGTTGTATCTGAAGAGCTATGTTAAGGATTTTTGGTTAATGTTCAGAAAGCTGAAGTATTTATCTTCTTTTGTCAATATCTGATTTTGATTTCTGCTTTTGTTAGTCCATTATATCCTAAGTAATCATGATGCATTTGGAGCCATCGTTTTTTACTTATACCATGATGATTGTGATAGTTTTCTGTTAGCTATGCCATAAGCATATGGAAATAAATAGTTAATGTTTAAAAGATAAGATGATTTAGTGTTTCTCATGGATAAATTAAAGCCATTGCTTTTTATTTTTATTACTGTTGTTATGAAACTGAATCATCTTCATCAATGCAAATTATGCTCATTACTATATTTTATAGTCCTTTAATGAGAAGCATTGTTATTAGATGATAAAAGCAATTACTTGGATCAGTGAATGAAATGCTAAAGATGTATTAATTAAAGAGTACTTAATTTAGTGAATCCAGAACATATATTGAAGGATGTTCAAGAATTTGACATGAAAGTACCTGTGCAAATGATTTGTTCTTATTAAAATATATCAATTTGATATAGTGATGTGTAATTGGAAAATTACAAGTATCTTAAATACAGTGATGGATATAACATATTTAACTGAAAAATAACAAGCAAATGCTTTAATGATTTAGTCCATTGTTATACTATTAACAACTAAACTCCAAAATTTAGAACTAGATGACTTTATAACATAAATATCTTCATTTTCAAACAGCAAATGATAACTCATTTTATTTCTAACAGCAATTTTTTTAGTTTTGCATCCATGTAGGTGGTTATTTTTGCAATCATAAGTTTCAGTTGTGCCAACATATATGTCCTTTTATTTTCATGTTTAGAGCTATCTGGCCATTTCTAGATTGTGACTACAAGTTTCTTCTTCCCAGTTCATCTGTTCCCGTTTCCATCTCTTTCAAACAGTAATTTTATTATTTATTTATTTTAATTTTTTGTTCCTCATACAAACTTTGGGAAATGATCCAGGTTTGTTCTTATCATAATTGTTAAATGAAATCTCCCCTCTTAAAGAATAAAACTCTTAAAAGGCTGACCTACCAAAGCTTTGTGAAGGCACATTTATACATGTTATCTTTGAAATCCTGCTTCTTTCCAATTACACATGCTATGCATTATAATCCAGTATTTCAGTTCCTGACTTTCTCTCGGAAAAAAAGCTGACCTCAGATTTTGACAGTGGAGTCTCTTGTTTAGATTTCCAAGAGGTGTTTCAAGGTTATGCCTGGCAGCTTGCTAATCAGACTTTCCTGAGGGTGACTGCCCAAGATAAGAATAGTTTTGTGGAAGGCACTGGTTTCATAACAAATTCATTTGCATTGACATTTTTGGGATGAGGGCATAGGGAATGCAAACTTTGTGAAATTTTTGTTGTCTCCTTTTGGATCTTTGCAGATTCTTTTCTAAAACCATAGGATATATTTATCTAATTATAAAATTAATGTGTGTTGATTAGAGAATTTATAAAATATAGATAAGATGAAGTAGCAAAAGAAAAGCATTTTCAATGCTACTACCACATCCACATTGCTAATATATTGAAATATGTTCCCTGGTCTCTTTTTATAAAAATGTTAGGAAATTCTACATAAATTAAAAATGTTGATGTTTTGATGTTATATTATAAATTATTGATTTTAATAAATTATTAAATATTCTTCAAAAGTAACATTTGAATGACTTTGTACTATTACTACATAGTCATTCTCTAGTTCTCTATTAAGATGTTTGGGTTGGTCTGTTTCAAATTTTGCATTATAAATACTGTTTAAAGTTTCCATCATGTTAATATAAATCTTCATTTAAATATCTATCATTTTCTATGGGTTGATTCCTGAAAGAAAATTACTGGAACATTCAAAATGATCATTTTAAGGGCTTTTTTTTAAACCCCTTGATACTCAGGTTTGATCCCATGGCCTTGTAAATGCCAGGCAAGCACTCTACCACTGAGCTCCATCCCCAGCTCTGATTTTAGAGTTTTGATAAGCATTGCCAAAATGTTTTTTCTCGTAAAGGCAAAAACATCTGATACTCGTTAAGTTAAATAGGAGTTTGGCCAAATCACTGAAACTCTTTCACACTGATTGTTATACTTTTATAATTGTTTGTTAATTTGGTAGGCAAATGAATATAGTTTAAAACGCACATCTTTATTTAATTTGCCTTTTTTGATTACTGTTGAAGTTTCATTTTTATGTATATTTATTCTTGTTATGCCTCACTTAAAGATAAATGACTACTAATATAGAAAATGGAAATACTTTTTGATAACTGAACCACATTAATCAGAGTTTCACCATTTAGATAATAACTTTAAGGTTCTGGGTCTTCAAATACACTAAAAACATTATCTGGGAGAATGGGGGTAAGGATATGAGGCAATATAGTACAATGACTGGGTTGTAATCTGATACCGACTAGCTTTTGAACTTGCCAAAAAACCACCCTGGGCTTCCATTTCTTCATTTGAAAAATAATGGAATTTTGCTAAATGATTTGTTTCATTGTACATTCCAATATCAAATACTGAATGTCATTGCTTGAATTTTATTAAACAATGAGACCATCACCCAGTATCTGAAACAAAAACACAAAGCTGAATTTATTCCTTACTTACATAAGAGGAAATTATGTTCCTCAGCCACAGTTTTTTGTTTTTTTTGTTTTTTTTTTTTTTTTTTTTTTTTTTTTTTTAAAGAGTATTCCTAGAATTTGAGGGAAACCTACAGGTCAAGAGATCTGGGAACATTCAGAGATAGGAGTAGGTTGATGTCAGTTTTATAAGTATGATTATTCAGATGAAACCATTATTAATGGATTTGCTTTCAGAACCTCATATTCATTGGGGTAAAACCACTCATGACTGGCAGACTTTCAGAAGGGAGGTATAGGGATGAATGGTAAACAATCACAGAAGCAGATAATGGTTAATTGATTTAAATTCCTGTTGATGGCTACTTGTTACCATGGCTACAGAACAATCAGTTTTCCCTTTCTTCCTCCTCCTGCTTCATCTTATTCTCAGTTTATTGATTTTTTTTTTTTTTTTATTTTCAGGGCTTATCATAGAATTTTGTATATAGGCATTTCCAAAGAATGTGGAATAAATGACTTGAAAATTGAATGAAGTAATTTTGAATTTAGAATTTTTGTGATGCTTCCCTGTATTTTATTTTTTCCATACACAGTATTATTTCTGTTATCTAATAACTCCTGTCTGCATTAGGGTCTTTGACTTCTATTTACCTCCAGTTTTCTCTCCATCAATTCATTCTGCATATAACAGTTTTATTTTAATAAAATTTTGATAGTATCATACTCTTGTGCAAAAGTAATTAGTGGTTCTGTAACCTATTGGACTACAGCCAAGTTTTCTATTTTGCTGCTGATCCCTCAATGTTGCACACACAACTGGCTTGTTTTATCCTATTTTTCACTACTTTCCCTTCTGGCTAAGAAAGCCAAAAGCACTATTCCCAATACATGTTTAATCATTCCCTACCTCTGCATCTTTCTTTACTCATGTTATTCTACTGCCTCGAATACTCTTCCCTCTTCCTCCATTTCCATACCTATAGAATTCTATATATATTTTATTTAAGTTTCCTATTCATAAATAATTGATCCCTCAATAACATATAACTTTTTTTTTTTATATAAACATGTTTAAGCACTGGTTGTACCAAATAGAGGAACACATTTTAAATTCTGTTCAGAAATGCAATTATCTTGTTCTTTTCTTACTATTTATTATTCTTAGTTGTGAGTGGAATCCATGAAATCTCTTTTAATCTCCTAGATAACCTATTAAAATACATTGAATATAAAAGATCTTCAGCCAATACATTTTCAAGGATTTAAAAATATGTTAGAAGTTCTAAATCCTTTTCTTTAAAAAAGAACTATTGACTTCTGGCTGCTGGAACCATTGAATCCAACATGATATTAGAGGTAGGACAGTAACAATTTAGGGTAAAATCGTCAATAGTTTTTTTGATTAAGTGTACATTTATTGTAATGACTGATATTTATTTACTTTTTTTGTGTGTTCTTTCAGTTTTTTTTGTTATTTATAATTAGTTATACATGACAGTAGCATGCATTTTGACACATTATACGTAAATGGAGTATAACTTCTCATTTGTCTGGTTGTACATGATGTATAGTTAAACGGGTTGTGTAATCATATATGCACATAGGATAATAATGTCCAATTCATTCTGCAATCCTTCCTATCCCCTATGCTCCCTTCACTCCCCTCTGTCTAATCCAAAGTAACTCTATTCTTCCCTAGCCCCCCTCCCATTAGCATTTGCATATCAGAGAAAATATTCAGCCTTTGGTTCTTTGGGATTGGCATGCCATCATTTCTTTCTTATTTAAGGCTAAGTAATATTCAATGGATAATATTCTTTATTTATTCATCTGTTGAAGGGCACCTAGGTTTGTTCCATAATACTATTGTGAATTGAGCTTCTATAAACATTGATGTGGCTGTGTCACTAAAGTACACTAATTTTAAGTCCTTTGTGTATAAAACAAGGAGTGGGATAACTGGGTCAAATATTGGATCCATTTCAAGTTTTCTGAGGGCTCTCAATACTGGTTTGCATAATGGTTGCAGTAATTTGCAGTCCCACCAGCAATATATGAGTGTACCTTTTTCCCCACATTCTTGCCAACATTACTGTTGCTTGTATTCTTGATAATTGCCATTCTGACTGGAGTGAGATGGAACCTCAGTGTAGTTTTTATTTGCATTTCTCTAATTGCTAGAGATGTTGAACTTTTTTCATATATTTGGTGATTAATTGTATTTCTTCTTCTTTGAAGTATCTGTTCAGTTCCTTAGCCCAGTTGACTGAGTTATTTGTGGTTTTTTTTTTTTTTTTTTTTTTTTTTTTTTGGTGTTAAGTTTTTTGAGTTCTTTTTGTATCCTGGAGATCAATGTTCTGTTTTAGGTGCTGGTGGTAGAGATTTTCTCCCATTCTGTAGGCTCTCTGTTCATGTTTTTGATTGTTTCCTTCGCTGTAAGGAAGCTTTTTAGTTTGATATCATCCCATTTATTGATTCTTGATTTTATTTCTTGTGCTATAGGAGACTCATTAAAGAAGTCAGTTCCTAAACCAACGTGGTGGAGATTTGGGTCTACATTTCCTTCTGTTAAGCCCAGGGTCTCTGTTCTAGTGCCTAAGTCCCTGATCCACTTTGAGTTGAGTTTTGTGTAGGGTGAGGCATATGGGTTTAATATCATTTTGCTACATATGGATTTCCCAGCACCACTTGTTGAATAGGCTATATTTTCTTCAATGTATGTTATTGGAGCTTTTGTCTAGTATGAGATAACTGTATTTATGAGGGTTTGTCTTTGTGTCTTCTATTCTGTACCACTGGTCTATGTGTCTGTTTTGGTGACAATGCCATGCAGTTTTTGTTACTATGGCTCTGTAATATAATTTAAGGTCTGGTATCATGATGCCTCCATGTGTCACTTTTCTTGCTAAGGATTTCTTCGGATATTCTGAATCTCTTATTTTTCCCAATAAATTTCACGATTGCTTTTTCTATTTCTATGAAGAATTTAATAGGAATTGCATTAAATCTGTATAATGCTTTTGGTAGTATGGCCATTTTGACAGTGTTAATTTTGCCTATCCAAGAGCATGGGAGATCTTTCCATCTTCTAAGGTCTTCTTCAATTTCTTTATTTAGTGTTCTATAGTTTTGATTGTAGAGGTCTTTCACTTCTTTTGTTAGATTGATTCCCAAATATTTTTTGAAGCTATTGTGAATGGTGAAACTTCCCCAATTTGTCTTTCAGTATATTTTTCACTGAGGTATAGATATGCATTTTATTTATGGGTGCTAATTTTATATCTTGCTACTTTGCTGAATTCATTTATTAGTTATAGAAATTTTCTGGTTAAATTTTTGGATACTCTAAATATGGAGCCATGTTTAGGGCCTCTGATAAATGTGGATTCCTTTAATTCCCTTATCCCTCCACTTTGCTGGTAGAGGGACTTCCTGGCTCTGGCAGAGGATATGCTGCTGGGGATTTTTTTTCCTTATTTTATTATATCCAATCTCCTGAGTCCTAGGTCTGCTCTGAATGTCCAGTATTTAATTCCAGTATTGTCCCCACCCCCCACTTTTTCTGTTCACCCACCTTGTAGAGAATCTGTCTGCTTTTTAGGTTTCTTACCATGGAGCAGCTAGGAAAGTGACCTTTTCTATCCTGCCATCTTGAAAATTCCTGACTGATATTTATGAATATTTACTTTCATTCCACATGATGTTTAATGTATATATAATCTATTACAATTTTGACATTTCCTTGGGGCAGTAGAGATAATGTCTAAACATTTTTTATAATTTTTCTCTTTTTGTCATGGTATATATTTGAGGCCAAATATACACATACACATCTTTGTATAACAGCAGTGAATAGGCAAGAGATCAACTTTTTATAATTCAGTGCCTTTCTCAATTAAGACTCTTAACAGAGGTCTAAGTTATAATGACATGGTAAGTTGACTTGTTACTGGTAAGAAGGAAATAAAGCAATTAAAAAATATTTTTGGTAGTTATAGATAAACAGCTTGACTTTTTTTAACTTTAATTATTTATTTACTTATTCTTAATGCACAAGTATAGCATCTTTTTACATACAACTGCTTTTATACAAAGCATATTCAGATCTTCAATCATGCATTTAGGATAATGATATCCATCTCATTATTATTTTTTTTTGCAGTGCTATTGATCAATCTCAGCACCTTACATGTGCTAGGCAGATGCTCTGCCACTGAGCTATAGCTCCAGTCCAGAAATAAAGCATTTTTGAATTTCAAGTTACACTCATTTGACTATCATACTAGAAAAACACTTGAAAAATAATTATCAAATGAATGGGATATTTTTTGTTTCATAGTTACAAAGTTAATAGGATCTTAGTTAATTTTTACATTGATATATAGAAGTTTTATGTACTTATGGGGTACTATATAATGTTTCAATGCATATATATATATATATATATATATATATATATATAATGTTCAAATCAGGGTAAGCAAATCTATTTTCTCAAACATTAAAATTGATTGGTGATGAAAGCATTCCAAATCATATCTTCAAGCCTTTTTGAAATATACAGTATATCATCATTTCAAGTCACCCTACTGTGCAATAGCATACCAGAACTTCTTGCTTCTATCTAATTAACTTCATATCTATTGACTCACAATTCTGCATCCCTCCTACTCCCAATTATAGATTTTGAAGAAAGGTAGCATTCATGCTCAAAATATTATTTTAATTATTTTATAAATAGTACTTGAAAAACTTATCTTTAATGTCTGTTTGTCAGTGATGAAATTTGCAAATAAGGAACAGAGTAAATGTATAACTTTGTACCTCTCAGTCTTTGTACATATTAGTGCCAAATGAATATATTTTTGGAAAAAAAATTTAAAAATTGAAATGGTAGATGATATAACAGTCAGATTAGATACAATTTTTTTGAAACTTGCTACCCAAAATCTGTTCTTCAAGCCACCAGTTTTAATATCACATGGTAACTTATAGGAAATGCAAGGCTTCAGATTTCACCCTTGACCTACAGAACTAGATTCTATAGTTTAAAATGTTCCCCAGGTGATTCTTATGCACATTAAATATTAAGAACCACTATATACTTTGGATAGAAGCAGACCAAGGAAAATTAGTTAATTTTTTCCTCCCCTCTAATTCCTTTAAAACATACCTTAAAATAGTTTCTCTGATTAATTTATGCTCCTTCTACTTACAAAGGATTAAGTGATTTGTTCAAAGTCCTTTTGTACTAGCAGGCTTAAGATTTTACTCTTGACTTTTTCACTCATAATCAGAATACCTGTCTAGAATAAACATATTTAAAAGATATCTTTCAAGGTTAATTAAACTCGGATAAACATGTGTCAAGAAAAATATATTGTCACGTTGTCTTAGAATTACCTTGGCCTCCTGACAGGACTAATGGTCTCCTTTTTTGTCTTAAAATTGATTTAATAATTATTTAAATTGATAAATAAAAATTATATGTATGTGTCATGTATATAGCCAGATGTTTTAAATATGTATATGTTATGATATGGCTAAATCAATCTAACATTCTCGTGACCTCATATTTATCACATTTTTGAGGTGATTGCTTACAATCTACTCTCTTGGCAACCTTTAATGATATAATATATTGTTATTAATAAGGTTGTATAATAGATCCATTGAACTGATCCAACTAACTCAGATTTTGAATCTATTGGCCAATATCTTTACAATCTCCCCTCCTAGTCCCTGGAAACCACTGTCACTTCTTTCTGCTTCTTCGGTTTCAACGTTTTAGATTCCACATATGAACAAGATCATATATTATTTGTGTCTCTGTTCCCGGCTTATTTCACTTAGCATAATGTCTTTCATGTTCATCCATGTTGTTACAACATGCAGAATTTCCTTCTTTTTAAGGACTGAATAGTAAACTGCAAGTATTTACGTTTTACTATTTCTGGATTAATGATTCACTTCACATAAAGGATATTTTTACATCTTGTTTCCCTGGAGTGAGCATAGGGGGTAAATTGCAATGCCAAGGAGCACAAGAATTTTTTGAAGAAATTTCCATTTTATATATGGTATTACAAATTTTTATTGATAATGCACTTTTAACTTACTCTCTGGATATGGCAAATGACATGAAGTCAGAATCACTCTATGTGGAGGACTTTTAAATATATTTTGAAAGTCTGAGAATGAAAGTAACATCCTACTTTAACAAATGTACCATAAGGCAAACAAATATCATTAATATATTTAGTGAATATTACTAATCATTATCCATATGATATATGATATTTTATTTTTTTGTGGAAATACATGTCTCCTTTTTACACAGAATCAGAATTAGCTCTTTACATACTTTAACACCAGCAAAAATGTAATAAAGAGGTGTTAGTTTTGTTTACCAGGAGCCAAGGCATTAAGCCTTTTTGTGTAATTGTTTAATTACAAATGCACCATCTTAATTTACATGCTAATATAACTTTCTATGGAAAGGAAAGTATAATTTTTAATTTTTGTTTCTAATGAAAGGTAGTCTCTTAGATGGGTGAGTTTTGGCAATTTGAGTTAGGAAAAAGGATTACGGAATAAAGTTTTTATGTGAAGAAGCAAATGAAATTAAGTTTAGTGCTCATTTCATTCATCTGCCAAATTGCAGGGATATTTTAGGCCTGATTATGATGTTCTAATTAGTCTCCAGAGGACATTCATGGACAATCGAGTGCTCATTAATCTGTCTTCATCCTGTAACATTGATTTGTTCATTACCCTTTCAGAGTCTCAAATATAGAAACCAAAAATTGATGTGTGATGTTAATATGCTTACAGATGTTGCTACCACTTATCCGGATAAGAAGTCCATCTTAATGTACATCACATTACTCTTCCAAATTTTGCCTCAACAAGTGAGCATTGAAGCCATCCAGGAAGTGGAAATGTTGCCAAGGCCTTCAAAAATGACTAGAGAAGAACATTTTGAATTTCATCATCAAATGCACTATTCTCAACAGGTAAAGGATTTAAATGACAACTAATATCAAAGATGTTTTTTATTTTATATATATTCTTATATATCACACATACAAGTACCTATTCAATGCATGCATCTATATACACGCACACACATATATCATCGTATGTTTACATAGCATAATGTACATATGCAGAAAGACAGTGACAAAAAGAGATTATACAAATCTTTAACTTTCATCTGATATGTACTATATTATTTTTAGAATACATTATTAAAATACTCTACTATTAATATGCATTAATATACTATTAATAAATACATATTATAGGAATATAGAATACAGGATATATTGCATTTAAGTTGTATGCATATTTAAGTTGAATTAAAACAAAAGACATGCTTATGTGCATATTAAACTTCAAACTCTCCATCAACTAGAGTAAAAAGTAAATTGCCAGAGCCAGAACAAAGGCAAGTTCTCTGTTTAATAATCTACTTTAAAATTTTTGGAGGTAACTTATTAATGTATTAGCAATTTTTAATTATTAAAATTTAAAATTTTTGAAAAAGTGATTTAAAACATTTCTAATATAAATTAAATGGGGAATACATGTGATAAAATTATTTATTAAATCATTTTATAGACTGCAGTGAGGTTCTTCCATTAATTCGTTTGTTCTTGCTTTCAACAGTGGGTAATTTTGGGTGTTTTCTTGTATTTTCATAGACAAAAACAGTGATGAAAAAGCTTTTAGCAAAATGTCTGCCGAAGGCGTGGAAAGTTCTTAAGCCTAATTTCCGCACTCTACTGAGCTAGATCTATATTTAGTTTATGAAAGTTTCAGTCCTTTCCATTTTTCTGATGAATTCTGGCCTTGTTTACTTTGGGTTCAAAGAAAATTGCCTTTGGATGCCTATTTTTGTAAGACTGAAGACCATCATCCCATATAATTACTGTAGTTGTGTTTTCTGAAATCTTCATAGTTCAAATCCATCCTCATTATCTTCCCAGATTATCTGTTCTGCACCACAAGAATTGTACCACAATTCTTGGGGTGTACCAGTTTGTGATATCACTTATCTGTGTTTAGCATTAAATATTTCATCCACAATTTCCATTTAATGTTCTATTTTCTGGCATGTTGGAAAGTAGTCCTTCCAGGGTTACTTACCATGTATCCTCCTCCTGTCTGTCCACCCTCCCCCAAACCCTTCTCTGCAGATAATGGTCAGTCTAGCACAGGGCTATGAGCGAACTTCTTCTTCACCTAAACCTCGGTTCAAGAGCTATGCCTACACACAGGCTGCTTATGTCACCACCTCTGACCCCTTGCGGAGTCCATTTCCTTCACAGGTCTGTCAACATTTACTGTCTTCTACAAAACAGAGAACTTCTTCCAAGATAATCTGACTTTGCTTTTGTTTGTTTGAAATTGTCAGTGCTTTTTTTTTAGCCCCCTTCGAGCTGTTTTGTTTTTTCCAGTCTTATCAGATTCTCTTGGATGATGCTGCTCTGTTAGGTTTAGTATATGTTGAATCTTCATGAATGAGGATGCTCGAAATAGTGACTTGTACTTTTATGATATAATTACTTGTAAAATTCTCTTTCACAAAGGCTACCAATGGTTATAAAGAACATGATGATCATTAACAGTTTTATGTCTGTAACTATAAAAAGTGTGGATAAATACATAAACATTTCTGATTGTAATATTTGGGAGATTTTTCTAGGAATCTGATCCATAAATGAAACTAGAAGTTTTTATTACACATTTATTCTATTAAAGTATATTTAAGAAAAATATAACTGCAACTTTCTTCATATCATCTCTTTTAATTTTACTTATT
Organism: Tamias sibiricus; assembly: GCA_025594165.1. NCBI lineage: Eukaryota > Metazoa > Chordata > Mammalia > Rodentia > Sciuridae > Tamias > Tamias sibiricus. Next base: position 49,844,781 of record CM046667.1, on the reverse strand, counting down.
TAACACACACACACACACACACACACACACACACACACACACATAAACCTTGCATACAACAGTATTTGAAGTATTTATAAAAAAAAGTCACACCAGAACCAGGTCTGATTCTATGCACTATTTGATACTTTCTACATGAGAGGTTTTCTCAGTGGAGTTTTCCACTCTTGCAATATTGTAAAAACCTAAAAATATAAGAAATCATAGACTTGTATGAGTTAGAGCATGGAAATTATACGTACTAGAGTTGCTAGATTTGCAAGAATTTCTTTTTTAAAAAAAGCTTTATTGGGCTCATTAGAGCAGTTTGAAAAGTTCTTAGGGAGGTTTTTTTTTTTTTTTTTTTACCAGAACTGAACTATGAAAAAGAGTTTAGAAATTATTCATCTGAGCCTATTGGTAAATTTGAAAGTATACATTTTTGGAGAATCATTGATTTTTTTCAACATAGTGGTGCACACATCATTAGCAATTCATTTGTCAGTTAATTGATGTATGAGGCTGAAAATTCTAAACTGTGGAAGATTCCCCCAAGGAAACATCTATTTTAGGGCAGAGTTATTCCCTGTATCCTTGCCTAGTTTCTTGCAAAGCCAAATAAAGGAGACTGAGAAAGTTTTTTTTTGTGATTCAGCCTCATCTTCAGTTCATTTTCTATCTAAATTTTCACAAAGATGAGTTGTATAATCTTCAAAAAGAAACTTAGCCAGTTTCCTTATTAGCAGTTAAAAAATAATAATTCTGTCACACATTATTGAGTGTTTTCATATATAACACATGTGAACTAATTTAATCCTTTTAACAACCCTTATGGATGGGAAATGCTATTTTAATCCCCATTTGAAGTTTAAATTTATCTACTCTTTTCTCACTCTCTAGGCTCTTTTTAATCACTCTAATCCCATGAAAACCACCAATGCTTAAGGAGTGGGGAGTACATCCTAAAATAAAGGGGCATAAGCCAAGAAAAAGATACAAGCCTTTTCCCCCTTTTTATCCCTTTATTGAACTGCCTTTTCTAGAAGGGTTTCTCCAGTGTCTATTCTGGCAGTATATTTGTACCTCATTACCACCTCATTAAGGCATCGCTCAGGTATGACTCCTTAATGAGGTAATTGTAAATGGACTTAAATTTTGTCACACTGTATGCTCTCTCTACTTTCATGTAAATATTACTAAATACATAATATTTCATAAAACATTCAGTTGAATTAACTTATCTCTGTTATTTAACATAAGCCATTGAAATAAACCTTATTTTTTTTAGAAAAGAAGCAGCACAAATCATAAGAGATCGGGAATGATATATTCTGATAACTACTAAAGGGAGCACATCAGGAAATGATGTTACATACACGTAGTTAACTTTGATAAGTTTGTCTTCAACAGTCACACTAAGAAATTCTTTTTCTAGTCTTGAAAGGACTGAGCCTCCACTGCCTGCAACAGGTGGTGTTTGCTCCACTTCCAATGAGCTCGAGGTAGGTTAGATTAGATTATGTCAGGTTTTTGGTGGTCTGCAAAGAAGCATGATGTTTTCTACCTAAAAAGAGAGGACCATACAAGTGACTGTCCTCTATGGAAAACCTACAAGCTATCAATAATATTCACAGGTCTCAATATCTTAGAAACATCAATTATCTTTCTGTCCCTAACTTGGAAAATATGATTTATATACTCATTACATTTCATTGAGGTGAAAGGATCTTCCCTGCTTAGGATTCCTACCTATAAAAGAATTATCTTCACAAATTCCCAAGAAGAAATAATATTTGGTGTGAGCCACATACAATTAATTAATCCTTTCTATAATTGTGCTCAATTCCTCTATTAGTGATTTTGATTGTGACTCTCATGCTACTATTAATATTTTATAAAATATCCCCAATCTCTCTTTCATCTTCAAATTGTCTCTCTCTCCTGCATCCTCATTGTCTCAAAATTCTGCATGCACACATACATGTGTATGCCTCTTCCCCAAACATATTTTGATTGTCTTGTTTGTGTGCTTTTATGTGATCCTTTCTTTTACCTACCAAAATCTGTAGTGTAGCATATGCTTTAGTCATTCATCTATTTACTTAACAATAAATACCTTAGTCACTGAATAAAATGGCTTTTATTAAGCTTTCATGACTTTCCACCATTATTGAAACACTTTTCTCAAAAGTCTCTACACTCAGCAAGTTCTTCTTCCTCCCCCATCAGTATTCTATAGGTCCTTCATTGTCTCGCTCTTTCTCCTCTTTCAACTCCATCAGCATAGAAATCTCTGGGAAGATCCCTTGTCTTTTCTGTCTGTATGTTCATCCCCTTATCCGTATGATTTAATCACCTGTATTAAATTTAAATGGAAGTTACCATTGTATCTGTGTTCTTAACACTTCCAGTCTTGCTGGAGTTGCAGCCACACTTCAAACTCATTTTCAACTCTTTGATATGTACCTATGTCTTGAAGTTCACTTATGTTTCAACCTACTATATCCCCACATGAACTTTATTTCATCACTCACAGACCTTTTTCTTGTCCTTTTTGCTATGTGAATGAGGATATGACTCAATAGTCATTGAGGCTTACATATAACCTTTCTTTTCTGTATTGATCTGAAACTCAATAATAAAACAAATCCAACCAATTTTTTCTCTAACACATTTCTCAATTAAGTTATGTCTGCACAATTTTCATAGGTGCCCTTCTGATCCATGCCCTTAGTACATGTCTATCAGATACAGAAATAAACTTACAATTGATATCATTACCTTTAGTTCAACATTCTCTAAACCAGAATCCATTTCTTTATTCATAGCCCTAATAATATTATTCATAAAATTTTCCTCACTTTAATTTGCCTGTATAGCAACCCATTCCTAATTTGTTCTAAAAGCATCATGATCCATTAATGATTTACATTATCATGCTTATTACATACTCATGTATTTCATGTTTTCTTCAACCAAATTAAGTCACTCCTTCTCCTCCATAAGCAGCAAAACATTTGCCATCTTAGCTTTTATGTATCCCTTCGCCAAGATTCACATTTGTTTCCTTTACAGATTGGCCAATGCTATCCATATTTCAATGCCTAATCAATAAGTGACAGAGCCTGAAATCTAGTTCAGATTCATTTAACTCAAAGCCTGTACTCTTCATATTAGAGTAACACCAACTTTTCTTCATTTCAGTTCTTACGTATGGGGTTACTCATGCATGGAATAGTAGTCATTTATTCAATCATTTACCATTTATTAATCACCTACTATATAATAGGTATCATTGTTGAATTAAGTATTACATCAATAAAGAAACACACAAAAGAATTCAATGGACAGTATTTTCTTAAATAAGTAAAATCGTTTGTCAAATATTAAAAAATTAATAGTTAAATAATAAGTGCTAAAAATAAAAAAATAAAACAGCAATGAGGAATGTGCAATAGGTAGTAGAATGGAAGTTGAAATTTTATTTTGGGTAGTCAGAGAAGGACTAAGAAGTTAAATTTTGAGTAAAGATTGAAAGGAAGCATGAGTATCTGGAAAAGAGACCTCCAAGAAAAAGAAATACAGGGTCTAGGTATGTAGCTCAGAGGCAGAGCACTTGCTTCACATGTGTGAGGCACTGGTTTGATCCTTAGCACCACATAAAAATAAACAAATAGAGGCATGCTGTCCATCTACAAATACAAAAAAAATTCATAAAAGAAATACAGTAGTGTTAAAGCTGTAAACTGTAATACTTGAAATATCAAGGAGAAATATGAGTGGGAAAGTGACTGATAGGAGAAAGGATGGAAGAAGGGAGATGAGTTAGAATTCTGCTGCAACAACCTATGAAAGATATGACAGAAGTCTGCATCGGGATTACTTCAGTGATCATGATGTATAATAGTTGATATATTTTATATGTTTTGAAGGAAAACCCACACAACTTACTAAGGTAATGCAAAGCAAGTGTTTGCTGAATTATTTAAGTACTTTTCATAGTATTGTTTAAAACAAAAACAAAGAGGATAAATAAAACTTTTAAGATGTATTAAGCATAAAACACAAGTAAACTGATTTATGGGATTTAGCTAATGAATAAGCAAGTAGCTTGTGAGACATAAGCAGCAGGTATGGTGTGTGTTAAATATAGATAGTGAATTCATAATATATTACAGATATTAAAAATATATGGAATAAATGATGGGATAGACAAAAGAATGTTTCTTAAAGACAAAAAGAGATGAAAAGAACAAATCACAAGATATAATCAAATCATTTCTTGGCTGAAATCTACTTCATTTCTAAATTGCCTACTCACTAGTCACACTCAGTGTAGTACTATTGTATCCCTTCATAGGTTCTACCTAAACAGGTCATATAACTACCATAGCAAACTAATTGATGACCTATGATTAGAAGCCAGGTTTACGTGCCTCTGCATCTCTCCAATAAGACAAGTATATGTTTTGACCTCAGTCACCTTATTTGTATCGGACCCCTAGTATATAAATCTTGCTTCTGGTTATGCCTACCATAAAATCATCAGGGAAGGCTGATACAGCAAAACATGAACATTGTATAACTCATGCTTTAAATAGTGTGCTCCTTTTAACTGTTTGCACCTTCTCATAATTGTACTACCTTCCCCATCTCTCCCCCCTTATCATATAATTTAAGTGAATTTAATAAATTGTATGTTTTGAATACTTAATTTTATCTGTGAATCTGTTTCATAATCTCTGAAATAGCATAACTGGTAGAAAAATTGGAGGCCTCAATTGCATAAAGATCATTCCATACTTGACCTACTAGGTTTGTCTTATGAAAGAATTAAATAAAAACAGGATTACTACAAGGTTTTTTTGCATAAGGATCAGGCAGAATAGTTGCCACCAACAAATGTGGGATTAACTGTAGGAGGATCAGTTTTTGGAGTTAATGTTGAGAGATCAGTTTTGAACATGTTAATCTTGAAATGCCTGTGAATCTGAATATATGTTGGCAAGTATTTCTCAGACCATAATTGAGGATAAATAATTTGGAAGACACCAGTATGTAGATAGTATCTAAATCCACTGACCTGAGTGAGATTACCCCTGAAAAATTTATATAGAGATAGGAGATCTCTAGATTTGAGAATATGTCAATAAAGAGCCTAAAAGGAGTAGTCAGAAAGAGGGAGAGGGAAAGAAGGAGGTGTGGTGTTCTACAGTCCAGGAGGAGAATGTTCTTCAGGAAGAATAGGGTCTATTAAGTATTACAGATTAGTTCAAATAACATTAGCCAGTGAATTTAACAAAATGTCAGTAGGGTAGGATCCCTTGGAAATTCTCATATTACACAGCTATCACAGTGTAATTACTAATAAAACCTCTGTTTATTCTCAGAACTTTTCCATTTTGACCAGTAAGTTATATACTCACTCTGACTCTTACTTATGTTCAATTAGAAAAGACCAATTTCTTTTGTTTTAGATAAACACATATGAATTTTATTTTCAATTGACCAATTTCATTGGTGTGGTGTGGTGTGTGTGTGTGTGTGTGTGTGTGTGTGTGTGTGTGTGTGTTTTGTACATGTTTGGGGGAGGGCTAACAGGAGTGAGTTTATGAGAAAACAAAAGAGGGCTAACAGGAGTGAGTTTATGAGAAAACAAAAGAGGGCTAACAGGAGTGAGTTTATGAGAAAACAAAAGAGGGCTAACAGGAGTGAGTTTATGAGAAACCAAAAGTTACCTGCATTGTAACACTTGAAAATTACACTGAATAATTGATGTTTCACCTGGACAAAATCATGCTCCTCTTGGATTAACCCATTGTGATAACCAATAACTGGTCTATGCATTAGTTTTATATTGCTGCTATAACAAAATAGCTTAGAAACTTTGTGGCTTGAAACAATACAGATTTACTATCTTACAGTTCTTTAGTTCAGGAATTTGACATGGGTCTCACTGTGCTAATATAAAGTTATAAGTAGAGCTGCTTTATCTACAGGAACTGTAAGGAAGAATGTGTTTTTTTGCCTTTCCCAGCTTCTAGAGGCTGCCCTCATTCCTTGGTTTATAGCCCCTTCAAGGCCAGTTGAGTCTTTCTCATATCACATTACTTTGATCTAAAATTTGTTTTCCTCTTTATGATCACATTGAGTCCACTTGAATATTCCAGGAAACATCATGTATGTTAAAGTCAGATGATTAGCAAGCTTAATTTCATTTGCACATTTAGTTCTTAACTCTTACAGAATGTAACCTATTCACAAATCTAGGGATTAGGACATAGACATCTTTGGAGGGTGTGTGTTTTTCTGCCTATAACAGTCCAATACTGTGGCATGCAAATCTGAGAAAGGCATCCATTATCTGAAGCTACCAATATGTACATATTACTTTGCATTCTCCCAGGTGTTACTCAGCATCAAGGTGTTCCCTTTCTCTTTTATGGACTGCATATGAGCCTCATCCTTCTTCCAGAAGCACTGTGAAGTAGCTCTTATGCTAAAAAAATATATAGGGAAAAAGTCAAACTATATACCTGTGTTTCTGCCTACAAGGACCTTATCTTTGTGTTCCTTAACACAGCTTTGTCCACATTCATTTAATAAACTTGACCACTCAGTAGTGTCCTTTGCTATTCAATACTTACAAAATAAAGGTATAAAGGTTTGGAAAGTTCTTCATACTTTTTATTCTCCTATAATTCTATAAGGATAAAAGGGATTTTACTACTTGAAATTGAGCCAGAATAAAAAAGAAGCATTTTTCTTATTTAACTAATATTTGCAGTTTTAAAAACTCTAATTTGACCAATATAACAAACATGTGAGATGATTTTTTGCAATAGTATTGGAAGGGATATTTCAATGGAAAAAAAGGGATTAGTTGAAGTAGCTAGTCATTTGCAGAACTGGGACTGAAACCCTATATCATGACTTCTTGTATAGATTCTGATGTTTTACCACTTGAAACCCCCAGCCTGATCAGTCACAGGGTTTCCTCCTTTCTCAGCACCCTTACATACTTTACATTAGTCTTCTATTTAGAAAGACAAAAGCCCTTCTCTCTGTTCCTTCTCTTTATTTAATGAACAATAGCTGTCAACCTTAGGGAGTGTACCTCTCCCAATAGGACAGATAAATAATTATTTGTGCATTTGTGAAATAAGAAGCAATTGAACATTTAAAATAGAGAGTGAACATAAAGTATATAGAAATAATATAGAGACACATCTCCATATTACAAAAGATCTGTAAAATAATGCAAAAGCTATAATTATATTTGACAGTAAAATCTGCTTTTATAATAATAGAGAAAAAAACAGCAAACCCATATTTATGGTTTCTTTAAAACAATTAAAGAGGAAGTTAAGAAGAGTTATCTTTCAAATTTTTATATGACACATATTCATAAAGTATAGGGTTAGGCTGAGATACATTGGATAATACTAGACAGTGAGAAACAGCATTTAGATATTCAAGAATCAAAGGAATACAAAGGAAGTACCCATAATAAAAAGTGTATGTATGTCTTCAATGTTTGTCTCTACTCAGAAACATTTTCTTCTCAGAGCTTCAATTCAACCCCCAAAAAGGTCCAGTTCTAAAGTTTTATTTCCCAACTCACTAGAGATTACACACAGATGTCTTACTATAACCTCAATTTCAACATATTTAACGTTGAGCTCATCCTTGTCTATAGTTCCAGGGGTCACTTCTAACATTAATTTTTATCTGTGCTTGCAATAATCTAGCCATGTGTGATGTCTTCTACTTCAACTCTCTCATACTTAATTATTAATTTTCATTAATTAATTCCTACCTCTTTCCACTGGCATCTTTTCCTTCCTCTCTGTTAGCCTGGATCTCAAGATTTTCTGTGATTTCTCTCTCTCTCTCCTCTTAAATAACATTCCCCCTTAAATCTGAATCTGGCCTTATCCAATCAACCCTATATATCTTTGGGTTCTGCCTCCATGAATTTAACCAACTATGGATGGAAAAGATTCACTAAAATAACTCCTGTATCTGTATGAAATATGAACAGACTTTTTTATTATTATTCCATAAACAATACTGTATAACATTTACATTGTATTTGGTATTAAGTATGATATGATTTAAAGTACAAAGGAAAATTTGTGTAAGTTTATTCAAGTACTATGACATTTCATATAAGGGACTTGAATATCTGCAGATTTTGGTATTTGTAGTGGGTTCTGGAACCAATCCCTCACAGGAACTGAAGGAGGATTAGAGTTTGTTTTTAAATTATGCTAATTAGTGTTTGCTTCATTCCCTTTCTCCTTGCCTCTTGCTGTTTCTCCTTTTCACATATATATGTCAACATGAATATTCTCTTACAGTCATACAGGGATTCTCTAGAATAATGACTCAACACTAAATGGCAAGTATCAGGATTTGAGTGATAGGTAGAAGAAAGTAGTCACATCCAAAGTTCTACATACTAACTTTACTTATATTTGCTATAGGATATATATGAATATGATTTTAAAATAGAAAAGAAAAATGTAGACAATGGAAATCAAATGTCCTTTCTGCCCTAGACACCCTTTATAGAATGTGTGTGTATATGTATGTGTGTATACATATATATAAAATTTCAAGTATTTGTAGTTTTTTTATTATTATCAACGAAACTGAGCATCATTTCTTTTCCTAGGAAATGTTTATGTTTCTCAATTTTTACCAATGAAATAGTATTTTATCATTAATTTGTGAAACTACTTTTTCTGATATGCAGTACAAATAATTTTCACAATTTTTACTTGTCTTTGAATTTTGTAGTGTATTTCTCCATTCAAAATATTATTTTATGTGGTTGAGAACTCTTTAATATTTTGCATTATTGCTTTTTTTGTTATTTCATGGGAAGGACATATTTTAAAAAGACACTGTTAACTGGGCAAGGTGGCACATACCTACTGTCCCAACTACACTGCAGGTTGAAGCAGGAGGATTGCAAGTTTAAGACCAGCCGAAGAAACTCAGCAAGACCCTATCTCAAAGTAAAAAGTGTTGGGGATACAGCTCTGAGGTAGAATGTGCCTTGGCTCAATCCCAGTACCACAAAAAATTTATTCAAATGGTAAAGGGGCAAGGGTTGTTGCCCAGTGGTAAAGCACTTGCCTCACATGCATGAGGAACTGGGATCTCAGCATCACATATAAATAAATAAATAAAGGTCCATTGACAACTGAAAAAATGTTTAAAAAATGGTAGGAAAAAATTCTCCCATGGTTTATGCAATACTTTCTACAGAAGCTACCCAGTTGTTGAAACCATCTGTTGACTGATGGAGATTGTTCATAATATATATTATGCCTCTTTAAAGAATAAGGGAACATATCTTAGAAGCTGCCCTGTCATATTTTTCTCATACCTTAATGGACAGGGTTATGTCACATCCTCATACCTAAACCAATAAGGGGGAAGTGAACTATCATATTTGGCTTAAGCCAATCAAAAGTCTGCCATGCATGAATCAATATAGGTGAAGTCAAACCAGGTGATTTCTGATTCAGATTACATTTTATTAGAGGGTAGGAAGGAGAGAAGACAATAAATGTTATGTTGGCAGTCAACAGTTTGTGTTAAACTGAAATTTGTATCCAAGCCTAGAAATTTCCCTGGAAGGTACTTGAGGTAAGCAAAAACATGTACTTGTTATTTCAGAAGAGGGGAATCATCCACTTATGAAAACCTACATTGAAACCACTTTTATTCAGAGCAACATTAGTTCTTGAGATGGAAGTATACTAGTTGAACAAAGAAGAGGAGGTGCAAATTGTGACCTCAGAGATATTTAAATTTACATCATAGTTCTGCCACTTTCTAGCCACATAGCCTTGAGTTTCTTATATTTCCTGAACTTCAGTTTTCTCATGTGAATTATGAGAATTATATCTAACTCATGGTACTATCAGGTGAGTTTCATGAGATGAATTATATGTACAAATTTCCATGGTGCAGGTATATTGTGCTTTCTAAAAAAAAAAAGGAAACTAATATCATTACCTCTGTAAATATATCAGGAATAAGATGAGATTTTGTATTCTTAACTGATGACCTCATTATATTTTCATTAGCACTTCCATGAGAAAATATCTCCTGGGTTCTAAACTGATTTATAAACAAACTTTTGAGTCATAACATGTATAGAGTTTGTCAATTTCTTGTATAAATAATTCTAAGGAAAATGATACACTTTTTAGTTATAAAGTTGCTGAGGAACACTCTTGTAACCACACAAAGTGGAACATAGTATCATTTCCTTGTGAAGAAGGAAACATTTCTAAATAGTTTTGTATCCATTGATCCTATGTGGGGAGGAGGGTGGGAAAGAGATTTTCATTCTGTGTCTGCTGTTGGCTCCTCCCAGAATATCCTTTCCTTCAAACTAAATGATCATTGCATGAAATTAACAGAGGGCATAAAGCCAGCCATTAGGGAGCACTACTTAGATTAAAAGCATCATTGATCTGCTTCAAAAAAAGCCTTTATGCTTTCTGATGTAATTGAACAAGTTACCTAGAAAAGTATGGTCAAGTTTGAACCAAGCTCTACCTATTGGTGTACTGAAGACTTCTGAACAGAATTCTAAAACTGGAGGCAACCTCAAAGTGAATGTATATAATATTATTTTCAACTGATATACCCCTAACTTTCAAATTTTATTTTATTTTATTATGGTAAGAAAAACTAACATGGGGCTGGGGTTGTGGCTCAGTGGTAAAGAGCTTGCCTAGCATGTGTGAGGCAGTGGGTTTGATCGTCAGCACAACATAAAAATAAGTAAATAAAATAAAAATATTATATCCATCTACAACTAAAGATTTTTTTTTTTACAAAAAGAGCAATTAACATGAGAATTATCATTCCATATTTTTAAGTAGTCAATACAGTTTGGTTAACTATAGGCACAATGTTGTAAAACAGATTTTGAGAATTACTCCTCTAGCATAAGTGAATTTTTATGCACATTAATTAGTAGCTCCCCATTTCACTTCTCCCAAGCCTCTGGAAACCACTGTTCTACTTTATATTCTACAAGTCTGACAATTGTAGATAATTTGTATAAGTAGAATCATTCAGTATCGGTACGTCTGTGATTGTTTTATTTCACTTAGCATGATGTCTCTCAAGGTTCATTCATGTTGTTTGTATGTCAGAATTTCTTTCTTTTTGAATATTAGTCATATTTCCTTATATTTTCTTTATCCATAATGAACATGTAAAGTTTTTTTTTTTTTTTTTTTTTTTTTTTTTTTACATTTTGGTGATTGTGAATAATGTTGCAATGAACATGGGGGTGCAAATATCTCTTATAGAAGCTGATTTCAATTCTTTCAATAAATACCTTGAAATGATATTGCTGGATCATATAGTAGTTCAGTTTTTAATTTTTTGAAGTAACTCTATTCTCTTTTTCATTGTTGCCACATGATTTTTCATTTTTACCTCTCATGTATAATAGTGTCAATTTTTCTATATTCTTGCAATTAAAAAATAGTAGCTGTCTAATAAAATATGTCATTCTGCTCTTCATTTGCATTTCTCTTCTGATGAGTGACATTGAACATCTTTCACATATCTGTTTTCTATTTGTGTATCTTCTTTGGAAAAAAAAGTCTTTTTGAGTCTTTCACCCATTTATTTTTAGTCATGGATGGAAAAAATATCTTTATTTAATTAATTAATTTATTTATTTATGTGGTGCTGAGGGTTGAACCCAGTGCCTCACACGTGCAAGGCAACTGCTCTACCACTGAGCTATACAACCCCAGCCCCCATTTTTATTTTAGTTTTTTGTTGTTGTTGTTATTTTGTTATACAAGTTCTTATATATTTTAGAAATTTACAAATTAATAGATATATAGTTTGCATATATTTTCTCCTACTTCATAGATTGCCTTTCATGATATTGATTGCTTCCTTTCCTGAGTTCCCCTTTTCTATTTTTGCTTTCGTTGCTTGTATTTGGTGTTACATCCTTAAATAATTAACAGGATGAATGTCTTAAAGATTTTCCCTATGTTTTCTTCCAGGAATTTTGTACATTGAGGACTTTTGTTTATGTTTTACCAATTTTGAGTTGATTTTTTTATATGATGTAAGATTAGGGTCAAGTTTCATTATTTTGTATGGGAATATCTAGCTTTCCTATCACAATTTGTTGAAGGGATTATTTTTCTGCATTGTGTATTCTTGACACCCTTAAAGGAAAGCAGTTGAACATACATAAGTGGATTTATAGTTACAATCTCTATTCTGTTCCATTGCTCTGTGTCTGTCTTCAAGCCAGTAACTTATATTTTAATTGCTATAGTTTTTAAATGTATTTTGAAATCAGTAAATATTATGCATCCCAAGATAGATTTGTTACAAGGGATCTTTTTGATATTCTACATAAATTTATAATTCTTTTGCATTTGTTTAAACATCACATTGGGGGTTTGGTAGTCATTGAATTCAATGTATAGACCACTTTCAGTCTTCCAATTGACAAGCATAGTATATATTTCTAGTTGTGTCTTCTTTAATTAATTTCATCAGTGTTGTGTTGTTTGTGGTATGTAGTCTTTGACATATTTTGTTAAGTTTAACACCATCTGTTTTACTATTGTTGATACTATTGTAAATAAGCTTTCCTAATTTCATTTTCACATAATTTATTCTTAGTGTGTAGAAATTCAACTGATTTTTTTGAAAGAATTGTTTTATTTGGAATTTTTCTTTTTTTATTTAGATAATTTGTAATACATGCTTTTAGAGTGCAATTCCTTTCATATTACATATAAAGAGCACAGTTTTCCAAGTCATTGGTTTTACACAAAATATTTTCATACCATTTGAGTTTTTATACACGCACTTAGTATGTTGATGTCAAACTCCTTCTGCCATTGTTTCTATCCCCTTGCCCCTTTCACTCACCTCCCCCCTTTTTACTATTTAACATTCATTCATTCCTCTCATCCCCCCTCTTATGCCATTATAATTCAGTATCATCCTAGCAAAGGAATTAATTGACCTTTGGTTTTCTGGGATTGGCTGACTTCACTTAGCATTATTTTCTCCAACTCCATCCATTTACCTGCAAATGCCATAATTTTATTCTCTTTTAGTGCTGAGAAATGTTCCATTGTCTATATGTACCAAATTTTCCCTATCCACTCATCTATTGATGGGCATCGGGGTTGTTTCCACAATCTAGCTATTGTGAATTGTACTGCTATGAACATTGATGTGACTGTGTCCCTGTAGTATGCTATTTTTAAGTCCTTTGGGTATAGACCAAGAAATGGGATAGCTGGGTCAAATGGTGGTTCCATTCCAAGTTTTCCTAGGAATCTCCATACTGCTTTCCAAATTGGCTGCACCATTTTTCAGCCCCAGCAGCAATGTAAGAGTGTGCCCTTTCCCCCACATCCTCACCAGCATTTATTGTTGTGTTTTTGATAGCTGACATTCTGACTGGGATGAGATGAAATCTTAGAGTAGTTTTGATTTGCACTTCTCTAATTGCTAGAGATGTTGAACATTTTTTTTTCATATATTTGTTGATTGATTGTATATATTCTTCTGAGAAGTGTCTGTTGAGTTCCTTAGCCCATTTACTGATTGGGTTGTTTGTTATTTTTGTGTCAAGGTTTTTGAGATCTTTATATATCTTTGAAGTTAATGTTCTGTCTGATGTGCATGTGGTAAAGATTTGCTCCCATTCTGTAAGTTCTTTGTTCACCTCACTGATTGTTTCTTTTGCTGAGAAGAAACTTTTTAGTATGAATCCATCCCATTTATTAATGTTTGGTTTTGGTTCTTGCACTATAGGGGTCTTATTGAGGAAGTTGGGGCCTAATCCAACATGTTGGAGATTTGGGCCTAGTTTTTTCTCTATTAGGTGCAAGGTCTCTGGTTTAATTCCTAGGTCCTTGATCCACTTTGAGTTGAGTTTTGTGCATGGAGAGACATAGAGGTTTAATTTCATTTTATTACATAAGGATTTCCAGTTTTCCTAACACCATTTGTTGAAGAGGCTGTGTTTTTTCCAATGTATATTTTTGGCACCTTTTTCTAATGTAAGATAACTATAGATTTGTGAGTCAGTCTCTGTGTCTTCTATTTTGTACGATTGGTCTACTGGTCTGTTTTGGTGCCAATACCATACTGTTTTAGTTACTATTGCTTTGTAATACAATTTAAGGTCTGAAATAGTAATGCCACCAGCTTCAATCTTCTTGCTAAGAATTGCTTTGGCTATTCTGGGTCTGTTATTTTTCCAGATGAATTTTATGATTTAATTTCTATTTCTATGAGGAATGACATTGGGATTTTGATTGGGATTGCATTGAAATTGTATAGTGCTTTTGGTAGAATAGTCATTTTTTGACAATATTAGTTCTACCTATCCATGAACAAGGTAAATCTTTGTATCTTCTAAGATCTTCTTTAATTTCTTTCTTTAGTGTGTTGTAGTTTTCATTGTACAGGTCTTTCACTTCTTTTGTTAGGTTGATTCCCAAGTATATATATTTTTTGAGGTTATAGTAAATGGGGTGGATTTCCTAGTTTCTCTTTCTGAAGATTTGTTGCTGATGTACAGAAATACCTTAGATTTATGGGTATTGATTTTATATCCATCCACTTTGCTGAATTCGGTTATTAGATCTAGAAGATTTCTGGTGGAGTTTTTTGGATCCTCTATGTACAGAATCATATCATCTTCAAATAGTGATAGTTTGAGTTCTTCTTTTCCTATCTGTAACCCTTTTATTTCTTTCATCTGTCTAATTGCATTGGCTAGGGTTTCAAGAACTATGTTAAATAAGAGTGGCGAAAGAGGACACCCCTGTCTTGTTCCAGTTTTTAGAGGGAATGCATTCAGCTTTTCTCCACTTAGGATGATGTTGGCCTGGGGCTTAGCATAGATGGCCTTTATGATGTTGAGGTATGTTCCTGTTATCCCTATTTTTTCTAGAGTTTTGAACATGAAGGGCTGTTGTATCTTGTCAAATGCTTTCTCTGCATCCATTAAGATGATCATATGATTTTTATCTTTGAGTCTGTTGATATGGTGAATAACATTTATTGATTTCCTTATGTTGAACCAAACTTGCATTCCTGGAATGAACCCCACTTGATCGTGATGTACTATTTTTTTGATTTGTTTTTGTATTCGATTTGCCAGAAATTTATTGAGGATTTTTGCATCTATATTCATTAGTGCTATTGGTCTGAAGTTTTCTTTCTTTGATTTGTCTCTGCCTGGTTTTGGAATCAGGGTGATATTGGCCTCATAGAATGAGCCTGGAAGGGTTTCCTCTTTTTCTATTTCATGGAATAGTTTGAGAAGTATTGGTGTCACTTCTTCTTTAAAGGTCTTGTAGAACTCAGTTTCGTATCCATCTGGACCTGGGCTTTTCTTGGTTGGTAGGTTTTTGATGGCATCCTCTATTTCTTTGCTTGAGATTGATCTATTTAAGTTGTGCATGTCATCCTGATTTAGTTTGGGCATATTGTATATTTCTAGAAATTTGTCAATGTCTTCATTAATTTTCTATTTTGTTGGCGTATATATTTTCAAAATAATTTCTAATTATCTTCTGTATTTCTGTAGTTCATAGTTTCTTACCATCTTTGCTGTGTGGCCAACTTTATTTTCAATATTATATATTTTGTCTTCATTGTCTGAGGTCCTATCTTCCAAGTGAGCCAATCTATTGGTGATACTATCTATTGAGTTTTTTAATGGCCTATTGTTTCTTTCATTTCAAGTATTTCTGTTTGTTTGTTTTTTTCCTCAGACTCTCTATCTCTTTCTTGAAGTAATCTTTTGCTGCCTCTATTTGTTCTCTTATCTCTTTGTTGGTATGATCCTTGGTTGCCTGTATTTGATCTCTTATCTCTTTGTTGGAGAGATTAATTTCTACCTGTATCTGCTCACTTAGGTCATTTTTAAAATCCCTAATCATTTTAATTATGTATATTCGGAACTCCTTTTCCGACATTTCACCTACTGTGCTTTCTATGGATTCTATTGCTCTAGTATTGATATCTATGTGTTTTCTCCTCTTGCAGTGTAAGTCTGAGGTATTACTGTTTCTGTCCTATTGTCTTATATCTTCCCTACAGGTTACTGAATGCCTCTCTTTTAATGGAAAGATCAATATTACAGCATTCAAAGTACCCAACGTATTGCCATATATCAGTTATTTTCTATTTTTATATTTACAATTTTGACCCTTTAACCATAAATGATGAGATCAATTATCTTCTACCATTTCAGTATTTTTGTGTGGTGGTTCACGTTATCTAATGGTAGAATGGGGGACTAATGGGTTGGCTAAAACGTTTGTGAGGTAGGATGTGAGAAGATAGAGGTATTAGATTATTTGACTAGTGAGAGGGTAGTCATGAGAATTAGGGTGTTAGTAGAAGAAGCAAAATATGGTTATCCCCATATAATATTCCCTGTTCCTGGGCCCAGGGACTGTTCCCTGACCTGTAGGCATAGGCAGAGAATACCTGTGGCTTCTGAGTGGGTGGGCCGAGCTGAGCTGGGAAAGCACGTTGTGGTGCCTACCTGGAACTCTTGCAGGCCCGGGCTTGTTCCCTGCCTTCCCAAGCTGAGATGGTGTCTCCGAGGTGGGCAGGACAAGCTGGGAAAGCACACCTGGAGGGCCTAGCTGGAACTCTTGCAGGCCAGGGATTGTTCCCCTGCCTTCCCAAGCCGGGATGGCATTCATAAAGAGTCCTTGCTTCCCCAAATTTTGAAGTATAACACCAAAGAAGCATGCACCCTGAGGCAAGTGTAGAGTGGAAAGTGAAAGGCTTTATTAAAGGTTCAACTAATTTTTGTATGGTCATTTTGTACGGGGAAAACCTAGTGATTTTGTTAATTAGTTCTGACTGTTGTTTTACTAAATGAAGTCTAGGGTTTTCTATTTATAATATCTTGTCAATTGTGAAAAGGGACACTCTTATTTCCTCTTTTGAGAAATCTATGCCTTTTCTTTCTCTTTTCCCTTTTGCCTAATTACTCTATTACTTAGCTAGAACTTCCAGCACCATGTTGAACAGACATGGCAAGATTGGTCATCTTTGCCTTTTCCATAATCTTAAATTAAGAAAATATTTCAGCTTGTTCCTCTTGAGTGTTATATCAGAGGTGATCTTTTGATATATTGCTTTCATTATGTTGGGGCAATTTCCTTCTATTCCTAGTTGCTTGAGAGCTTTTTATGTTTTTGAATTTTGTTAAATACTTTGTGAACATTTACAGGGATGATCCTGTGATTTTTAATTTATTTATTCTGTTAATGTGGTGTGTCACACTAATTGACTTTCATAGGTTGAAATACACTTCCATCCCAGGTATAAATCCCATTTGGTAATGATGTATGTGCTGTTGATGTGCTGTTGAACTCAGTTTGCTAGTATTTTATTGAAGATTTTGGCCTCTATATTCCTCAGGGATATGTTCATAATTTTCTTGTGGTATCTTTTTCTATCTTTGGTATGAGGGTAATTCTGGTTTCCTACAATGAGTTTGGAAGTGGTCCTTCCACATTAGTTTTTTTCTTTTTTTTTCCCTTAGAAGAATGTTTAAAAATTACCATTAGTTATTTTTTATATCTTTGGCAAAAATTGTGTATGGAGTATTCTAGTCCTTGGCTTTTTTTTGGGGGGGGGCATATGGGGGAGTTTTTGAATACTGATTCCTCTCTTCAATTGTATTGGTCTTTTCAGACATTCTACTTCCGCATAACTCAATCTTAGAAAGTTTTATATCTGTAGGAAATTACCCATTCCTTCTAGGTTATGCAGTTTACTGGTGTATACTTTTTTAATAGTAGTCTTTCATGTATCTTTCTATTTCTGTAGCACCAGTTGTTACCTCCTTCTTCTTATTTATTTTTCTTTTTTCTTATTCTAGCTAAGGGTATGCCAATTTTGTTTATCCTTTCACATAGAGAACTCATGTCATTGGTGTTTTTAAAATTTTTCTTATCTAATTTATTTTTGTGCTGGTCTTAATTATATCTTTATATTTGCAAAATTAGGGCTTCTTTAATTTTTTTCTTGTTCCATGAGATGAAATTAGGTCATTGATTTGGGTCTATCTTCTTTTTTTTTCTTATTCTTCTTTTTAAAATATTTTTAGTTGTAGATGGCCAAAATACCCTTACTTTATTTATTTATTTTTATGTGGTGCTGAGGATCAAACCCAGTTCCTCACTGTGATAGGCAAGCACTTCACTACTGAGCTACAACCCCAACCCCAAGATCTATCTTCTTTTCTTGGTGGGGGGGGACTGAGGATTGTATTCAGTGGCACACGACCACTGAGCCACATCACCAGCCCTATTTCATATTTTATTTAGAGATAGCATCTCACTGAGTTGCTCAGCACTTCACTTTTACTGACGCTGACTTTCAACCCATGATCCTCCTGCCTAAGCTTCCCAAGCTGCTGGGATTATTATAGGCTTGTGCCACTGTGTCTGGCCTATCTTCTTTCTTAATATAGGAGTTTATTGCTCTAAACCTCTCTCTTAGTATTCATTTTGCTGTATTCCAAAAGTTTTTCTATGTTGTATTTTCAATTCTCAAGATATTTTCCTGTTTTCCCTTTTATTTCTTCTTTAGTCTATTGTTTGTTCGAAAGTATGCTGTTTAGTTTTCCATGCATTTGTGAAAATTCCAGCTTTCCTTTTGTTATTGACTATAGTTATATTACATTGTGGTTGGAAAAGATACTTGGTATGATTTCACACTTCATAATTTTGTTTAGATCTCTCTTGTGACCTAATATAAGCTCTATCATGCAGAATGTTGTATGTGTGCTTGGGAAGAAGGGGTATTCTGCTGCCATGGGGTGGAAAGTTCCATACAGTTCTATCAAGTCCAGTTGTTCTAAATATTATTGAAGTTGATTGTTTCTTTTATGGCTTTCTGTTTGGTTATTCCATCTTTTATTTAAAATGGGGTATTGAAGTCTATTGTTGTTATTATTGTGTTCCTTTCTCTTTCTCTCTTTAGCTCTATCAATGTTCAGAAAAATGGGGGAATCTCCTAAAGGATATCATGTAAAATATTTTAGACTTTCCAATGTTGAGTATATAATATTCTTATATTTAAAGTGAGATTTTAGTTAGACATTTGAAAGTTATAAATATAGATTTTATCCCTTAAACAATGCATATTGATCACAGACTATGTTATGGTTTGAATATGAGGTGTCCTACAGAAGCTCCTGTGTTAATGCAGGGATATTCAAAGGTGAAATGATTAGATTATAAGAACTACAACTTAATAAATCTATCCTAATTTCTATGAACTATCAGTGTGTTAAGTATAGGCAGGTGGAATGTGGCTAGAGGAGGTCAGAAGCTGGGGGCATGCACTGGAATGATTCGTCTTCCTTGAGGCCCTTCCCTCCTGCTTTCTCTGCTACCAGGCCACCATGAGGTGACCATTTTCTTTCTTTCTTTCCTTTTTTTTTTTTTTTTTTTTTGCTGGGCCCTTTGGCCATGAAATGAGAGTCTCTGCCTCACCTCAGGCCCAGAGCAATGGAGATAACTGACTGTGAACTGAACCTCTGAAACCGAGCCCAAAATAAACTATTCCTCCTTTAAGTTGTTCTTGTAAGGCATTTTGGTCACAGTGATGAAAATCTGACTCACACAGACTATGTAAGTTAACTCTCCTAGGAACTGAAATCCTTTCAGTGAACAAGGTGGAAATGTTATCTGTCTTCATGACATTTAATTGGTAGATGAGAAAAGAGGCCAAAAATATCTCAAAATAAAATTTAAAATGAATGTTAAGTGTTAGAAACTCTCTGAAGGAAACAAAGCAGATTTTTAAAAAATGAGAATGTTAAGATTAAATGAGCATTCTTGTGATCACAGCCCAAGAATGAAAAGGTTCATAAAAATGATTTATTTTAAATTTATACTGAATAATACACCATAACTTAATACTCCAGAGAGACACTAAGTTATGTGATAGCTTCAAATGAAAATGTAATATTAATATTTCAGAGTTATTGCCTGCTAATTACAAAGCAGTACTTCTGAAAGAGTTAATCTGATTTTTAACACTTAAAAAGTAAAGCCATCCAAGTCTTATTGTATTTTTCTACACAATGAGTATGTGTACCTAAATTATTCTCCCTGTTATAAATAAAGGGGAAAATATCTTCAAGTAGCTGTACGTAACATCCATGATGTTATGTTGCATAATGCATGATGATTAAGTCTCAATATAAGCTTTTCAGAGGCATGTGCACAATTACCTTAAGAACAAACCATTTATTTCACTCTAGTATAAACCAGTAAGCATATATTTATATACACATATAAAAAAATACAAAACAGAAGTATCTAGTGTTCAGGAGCTGCTTATTGATGAAAAAGATCACAAAAGATTAATTAGATTAATTCTAAACTTAAACATTCAATCATTTGAGGTAACAAAAATAGTCAGTGCATTTATAGAGTCCATAGAGTTGGATACTCAAGTCTACACTTTAAAATAGAATGCTCCTTGACATTACGGGCATTTTAGAGCAAGAATATATGTACTCTGATGCAGTTTTTACTTCATAAGCAGACCAGACAGCATTCAGCTTAGTTTTAAAATGGTTTTGTAAAAGAAATATATCAAGAAATGCAAGTTTGCATTTTTTAAAATGACATCAAAACAATATTAAACCTGCATACTGAGAAGAATTCATTGAATGTGACTTATGTTTTCAAATGCTTAGTTTACAGTTTATAAGATGGCCTTCTGAGGTTTAAATAAAGAGGTGGTTGATATAAAGATGCAGAGTACATGACTCCATCTCTATTTGTCATGATAAACATTAAGATACAGCTTCTGATAATTAACCCCATTAAGTGGCAAGTTTTCAATTTGGTGAATATTTCAACAATATTGACACTGGTGCATTAAAATAAGTTGGACATAATAATATAGAGGTTATATAGCCTTTACATATTTTCAAATATGTCTATGAAATATACATATATATATATATATATATATATATATATATATTTTCAAATGCTCTAATCGTGTATCTATTATTTTCCTTAAGAGAACAGAAATTTAAAAACATAATAGTGTTTTTAAAAGTTATATTAGTGGTATATTTGTTGCTCAATTTAAGTTTTTATAGGTGTTCCATATCTGGGATGACAGAACTAAGAGGTAATTAAGCCAGTGGTCTCATCATTTTCTTATAATTAATAAAGCAATACACCTTCAAAAAAGGCTTATTTAAGGGAAAACTCTCATTCAATCCCCAAACTTCATAAGGATTCTATGGCCAGAAGTCAACAATTAATCTTCCAATTGCATATGCATTTAGGAAGTGTAAATTTCAGGTACAAAACTTACATTTATTTTTTCTGATTTTATGAAAATTTAACTCTAACAGATATGGAAAAGAGGCTTAAAATATTGAATAGTGTGGAAATGTTAATTTCCTATTTGATATGTGATAATTCTATATAAGGACAGGAACTTTTTATATCATATATACAACATGTAGTTTTCTCTATTTTGTACTCTCATTTACTTCATTTATATTTATTTATATTGAGTCCCACTGACCTCCACCCAAGAGCAGGAGACAGCAAGGACAGAACTGCCAACTCTGCCTGAGCCCAGGCAGGCTGAGGGCAGTTCTGCTGACCTTCACTGGAGCAAGGTCAGCCCAAAGTCAGTCCTGCTGACCCCCCCGCTGGTGTGCAACCAGGCTCCAGCCAGCCCTGACGCCCTCTGCCCCAGAGCAGGAGACAGCAAGGACAGACCCTCCAACTCTGCTTTGAGTTCAGGCAGGCCAAGGGCAGTCCTGCTGAACATCAACCCAGCCTGGCTAGCCCCAGACCACTGCAGGAACTAAGACTAAACCAGTTCGACCCACACCAAGCAGTGTGGACCCAGCCCCAGGTAGCATACTTTGAGGATCAGCGGCAGGTTTTGATAGTGCAGCACTAAGGAGAGGCAGAGACAACCTGCAAGAGTATTATAAGAATACAGGGAAAAAACTGTAATAACTCGGATATACACTGCAAGAAAGTAAGATAAACAGACAACATGAAAAAACAAGGGAGGAAAATACCCCAAACAAACCAGGATTCTACAATAACAGAACCCATGCTCAGTGAAGTTGATGAAATGTCAGAGAAGGAGTTCAGAAGATTCATAATTAAAATGATCTGTGAATCAAAGAATGACCTAAATACGCAAATACAGGCAAAAATTGACCACTACAACAAAGATATATAAGAGAGCAAATTCAGGTAGCAAAAGATTACATCAAAAAAGAGATAGAAACTCTGAAAAAAATCAGTCAGAAATCCTTGAAATGAAGGAAACAATTAACCAAATAAAAAACACAATTGAAGGTATCACCAACAGACTAGATCAACTGGAAGGAAGAACTTCAGATAATGAAGACAAAGTATATATTCTTTAAAATAAAGTTGACCACACAATGAAGATAGTAAGAAACCATGAACAGAACGTCCAAGAAGTATAGGACAGCATCAAAAGACCAAATCTCAGAGTAAGTGGGATAGAGGAAGGCACAGAGTTTCAAACCAAAGGAATGCACAACCTCTTCAATGAGATAATACCAGAAAATTTCCCAAGAATGAAGAATGAATTGGAAAACCAAGAGGCTTAAGGACACCAAATGTACAAAATTACAACAGATCTACACCAAGACACATTATAATGAAAATGCCTACCATACAGAACAAGGATAGAATTTTAAAGGCCGCAAAAGAGAGGAATCAGATCACATGTAGGGGGAGACCAATTTGTATCACAGCAGATTTTTCAATTCAGACACTCAAAGCTAGGAGATCATGGAACAACATATTCCAAGCTCTGAAGGAAAAGTGATGCCAACTAAGAATCTTATACCCAGCAAAATTAAGCTTTAGATTTGAGGACGAAATAAAAACCTTCCATGATAAACAAAAGTTAAAAGAATTTACAAGTAGAAAGCCAGCACTACAGAACATCCTCAGCAAAATATTCCATGAAGAGGAAAAGAAAAACAATGATGAAAATCAACAGAGAGTGGTAGTACAATAAAGGAAAAAACAATCAGAAGAGCAACCATGTCAAGGGAAATAACAAAATGGCTGGGAATACAAAACACATCTCAATAATAACTCTGAATGTTAATGGCCTAAACTCACCAATCAAAAGACATAGACTAGCAGATTGGATCAAAAAAACAGACCCAACAATATGCTGCCTCCAAGAGACTCATCTCATATGAAAAGACATCCATAGGCTGAGGGTGAAAGGTTGGGAGAAATCCTACCACTCACGGACAGAGGAAACAAGCAGGGGTTTCCATCCTCATATCAAATAAAGTAGACTTCAAGCTAAAGTCAATCCAAAGGGATAAAGAAGGACACTATATACTGCTCAAGGGAACCATATACCAACAAGACTTAACAATTATAGATATATATGCCCCAAACCATGGAGCATTCATGTTCATCAAACAAACTCTCATCAAATTTAAGAGTGAAATTGACCACAACACAATTATTCTGGGTGACTTTAACATACCCCTTTTACCACTGGATAGATCTTCCAAACAAAAGCTGAACAAACTAACTATAGAACTCAAAAATACAATAAACAACTTAGACTTAACTGACTTATATAGAATATTTTATCCTTCAACAAGCGAATACACTTTCTTCTCAGCAGCACATGGAACCTTCTCTAAAATAGACCATATACTAGGCCACAAAACAACTCTGAGCAAATATAAAAAAGTAGGGATACTACCGTGCATTCTATCAGACCATAATGGAATGAAATTAGAAATCAATGATAAAATAAGAAATAAAAGCTACTCCAACATCTGAAGACTAACTAATATGCTACTGAATGAACAATGGGTAGTAGAAGACATCAAGGAAGAGATAAAAGAAAATTCTTAGAGGTGAATGAAAACACAAACACAACATATCGAAATCCCTGGGACACTATGAAGGCAGTTCTAAGAGGAAAGTTCATTGCATTGAGTTCATTCCTCAAAAGAAGAAAAAGTCAACAAATAAATTACTTAAAATTACATCTCAAAGCTCTAGAAAAAGAAGACAGGAAATAATTAAAATCAGAGCTGAAATTAATGAAATTGAAACCAAAGAAACAATTGAAAAAATTGACAAAACAAAAAGTTGGTTCTTTGAAAAAATAAATAAAATTGACAGACCCTTAGCCAGGCTAACAAAGAGAAGGAGAGAGAAAACTCAAATTACTAACATATGCGATGAAAAAGGAAATATCACAACAAACACTACGAAAACACAGGAAATAATTTGAAATTATTTTGAAAACTTGTAGTCCAACAAAATACAAAACACCGAAGGCATTGACAAATTTCGAGAGTCTTATGAACTGCCCAAACTTAAGATGGATGGTATACATAATTTGAACAGACCAATTTCAAGCAACGAAATAAAAGATGCCATCAGAAGCCTACCGACCATGAAAAGCCCAGGATCAGATGGATACACAGCCGAGTTCTACAAGACCTTCAAAGAAGAACTGATACCAATACTCTTTAATCTATTTCAGGAAATAGAAAAAGAGGGTGCACTTCCAAACTCATTCTATGAGGCCAATATCACCCTGATCCCCAAACCAGGCAAAGACACATCAAAAAAATAAAACTTTAGGCCCATATCTTTAATGAACATAGATGTAAAAATTCTCAATGAAATTCTGGCAAAACAGATACAAAAACATATCAAAAATATAATATACCACGATCAAGTGGGGTTCATTCCAGGGTTGCAAGGATGGTTCAACATACGGAAATCAATAAATGTAATTCATCACATCAATAGACTCAAAGATAAGAACCATATGATTATCTCAATAGATGCAGAAAAAGCATTTGACAAAATACAGCACCCCTTCATGTTCAAAATACTTGAAAAACTAGGGATAACAGGAACGTATCTCAACATCATAAAAGCTATATATGCTAATCCCTAGGCCAACATTATTCTAAATGGAGAAAAATTGAAAGCATTCCCTCTAAAAACTGGAACAAGACAGGGATGCCCTCTTTCACCACTTCTATTCAATATAGTAATTGAAATGATGGCCAGAACAATAAGACAGACAAAAGAAATTAAAGGGATAAAGATAGGCAAAGTAGAACTCAAATTATCATTATTTGCTGATGATATGATTTTATACCTAGAAGACCCAAAAAGTTCTACCAGAAAACTTCTAGAACTCATAAATGAATTCAGCAAAGTAGCAGGATACAAAATCAACACCCATAAATCTAAGGCATTTCTATATATCAGTGACAAATCCTCTGAAAGGGAAATGAGGAAAACTACCCCTTTTACAATAGCACCATAAAATACTTGGGAATCAACTTAACTAAAGACGTGAAAGACCTCTATAATAAAAACTACAGAACACTAAAAGAAATTATGGAAGACCTTAGAAGATGGAAAGGTCTACCCTGTTTTTGGATAGACAGAACTAATATTGTCAAAATGACCATACTACCAAAAGCAGTATACAGATTTAATGCAAAGCCAATCAAAATCCCAATAACATTCCTCATAGAAATAGAAAAAGCAGTCATGAAATTCATCTGGAAAAATAAGATACCCAGAATAGCTAAAGCAATCCTTAGCAAGAGGAGTGAAGCAGGTGGCATCACTATACCAGAACTTAAATTATACTACAGAACAATAGTAGCAAAAGCAGCATGGCCAATGGTGCAAAATAGAGGACACAGAGTATAACACATATAATTTTAGTTATCTTATATTAGACAAAGACGCCAAAAACGTACATAGGAGAAAAGATAGCCTCTTCAACAAATGGCGCTTGGAAAACTGGAAATCCATATGCAAGAAAATGAAATTAAACCTCTATCTCTTACCATGCACAAAATTCAACTCGAAGTGGATCAAGGATCTAGGAATTAGACCAGAGACACTACACCTAATAGAAGAAAAAGTAAGCTCTAATCTCCAGCATGTTGGATTAGGCCTCAAGTTCTTTAATAAGAATCCTGTAGCACAAGAATTAATATCAAGAATCAATAAATGGGATAGATTTAAATTACAAAGCTTCTTCACAGAAAAATAAACAATCAGTGAGGTGAATAGAGATCCTACTAATTGGGAACAAATATTTTACCACATGTACGTCAGATTGAGCACTAATCTCTAGAATAAAGAACTCAAAAATCTTAACACCAATAGAAACAAATAACCCAGTCAATAAATGGGCCAAGGAACTGAACAGACATTTCTCAGAAGAAGATATACAATCAACAAATACATGAAAAAATGTTTAACATCTCTGGCAATTACAGAAATGCAAATCAAAACCACTCTAAGATTTCATCTCACACTCGTCAGAATGGCAGCTATTAAGAAAACAAACAACAATAAATGTTGGCGAGGATGTGGAGAAAAAGGCACACTCATACATTGTTTGTGGGACTGCAAAATAGTGCAGCCAATACGGAAAGCAATATAGAGATACCTCGAAAAACCTGGATTGGATCCACCTTATGACCCAGCTATCCCACTCCTTGGTCTTTACCCAAAGGTTTAAAAACGGCATACTACAGGGGCACAGCCACATCAATGTTTATAGCAGCACAATTCACGATAGCTAAACTGTGGAACCAACCCAGATGCCCTTCAGTAGATGAATGGATAAAGAAAATGTGGTATATACACACAATGGAGTAGCACTCAGCAATAGGAGAGAATAAAATCATGGCATTTGCAGGTAAATGGATGGAGTTAGAGAATATAATGCTAAGTGAAGTTAGCCAATCCCAAAAAGCCAAATGCCAAATGTTTTCTCTGATATAAAGAGGCTGATTCACAGTCAGGTTGGGATGGGGAGCAGAGGAGGATCAGAGGAACATTAGAATGGCCAATGGGGAGGGAGCGGAAGGTAGGGGGCAAAAGTGTCAAGAAAAAAAAAAAAAAGATGGTAGAATGAGATGGATATCATTACCCTAAGTGCATGTATGAAGTCACGAATGGTGTGAATATACTTTGTATACAACCAGAGATATGTAAAAATGTGCTCTACAAGTATAATATGAAATGTAATACATTCTGCTGTCATTTCTATCAACTTAGAATAAAAATAAATTTGAAAAAATAAATATATTTATTTATATTAAACAGATGTCATTATGGTAGGAGTGTGTGTGTGTGTGTGTGTGTGAGAGAGAGAGAGAGAGAGAGAGAGAGAGAGAGAGAGAGAGATCAGTCGATGCCAAACTTTTAAGAAAAGAAATGATTAAAGAATATTCTATAGCCAAGAGATTCAGTTGACCTCTCTTGAGATGAGAATGCAAATGAAACGAAGCCATTTTTCTTCAGTGACTGTTTTCTCTTATCTAAATAGAGATAATTTTAACTTTACATGGTGGCTAAAATAGTTAATGCACAGTATATTAATTTTTGTCGCATTCTTAATCAACAGACACTGAATAAGTATTTAAGAGTAAAGAGAAACATTTATAATAATGACAGTTAATATTTCTGCACTTTAAGATGTAACCTTAAAAATAACCTAAGCCCAAAAAAGTAGACTGAAAGTCTCTTTTTGCATTTGATGAGGATACTTGGAGTTTCTCAAACAGACTGTACATAATTTGATCTACATACTATAAAATAACTTTTCCTGTTTGTATTGGTCTGTTTTCTATTGCTATAAAAATTCCCTAGGGACTGGAATTGTGGCTCAGTGGCAGAGTGCTTGCCTAGCACATATGAGGCACAGGGTTTGGTCCTCAGCACCACATTAAAAAAATAAAATAAAGTTAAAAGAAATTACCCAAGGCTCCAAGGCTGGACTGTTATAAAGAAAAGAGGCTTCTTTGGATTATAGTTTTAAATGCTAATAGATTATCCAGCTACATTAGTATGTCCTCTGGTGAGACCCTTCTGGCTATGTCACAACTTGGCAGATGGTATCATGCTAGGAGCACATGTGGTACAGTGAGAGCTGTGTAGCAATACAGGAAGCAGTAGAGACTCAAGAGCTATCTATGTTTTCTCTTTTTATAACAACCCACTTTGTAGCAATCAACTGGTATCCTAAAAGAACTATATTAATCCCTTTTGGGGAAGGCACACCCAATTATGTAACCCCTTTCCACTAGGCTCCAACTCTTACAGTTTCTACTACTACAACATTGCCACATTAGTGGTCAAATTTCCTGTACATGAACCTTTGTGGGGACACACTGAAATCATATTCAAACCATAGCAGGACCTGTCTCTTAATATTAAAGATAGCACCAGAAATATAGCTGTGAATGATACACAACTAGAATAAATTTCTACAAAACAAAGATACCTGAAAATTCCCATTTAGCTCATGTTCAGCATAATTTTGGAGGGTTTTGTGGGTAGTCAGTGGTGAAAGAATTATTGTCTGTAACTGAACTAAATTGGTTGTGTTACAATGTTTAAACAGGTTAGCAAGCTTATTTGTTAACATTAATAGACTGGATGTCCTTGTGTAGAGTAGATAAAATATATTTTTATTTTTTGCATCTTAAAGTGTATGCCAAATATTTATTTTAATACAATTTTTACATTGCTGGGGATTGAACCCAGAGCCTACGTACATGCTAGACAAGCACTCTACAACTGAACTACATCCCAGTAGTATTTTAATACATTTTAAACAAATCAAATAAGTCTTTGAGGAAGATTCACCTTCTTAATTGCTTTGTGGTTCATTTGTCTCTTAGTAGACCTGTGTAATCTTTACCTATGTAATACAGTCTTACCTTACCTATGTAATATAGGCATGCTTATTTTGTTCTTCATTTACTATTTTCATGTAGCAAATCACCTCAAAACTAAAGAGCTTACAGAATCAACACTCATTTTCATCATTATCTTTCTTGAATCTAGAGGTCAACAGGGCTCATGACTTCTCATATAGTTGTAACAAGACAGTTTCTGAGACTGCAGTCAGCTGTGAACACTTCTTCAATTACATGTCTGGTGGGTGGGAATTAAACTAAAACAGTTTGCTCTAATCTGCATGTGGCCTCCCAATGTTATCTTGTGCAGTCCCTCACAAAATGCTAGCTGGATTCCAAGAGCAAAGGTTCTAGAGTACCTAGTTGAAACTATTATTGCCTTTGGTAACTTAGTTTGGAAGACACATGGTATAACAGTTACCAGGGTCACAGGTTCACCTACATGCTAGGGGAGGGAACATCAACCCAAATTGTTAGACTAGATTTTAGGATAAGACATCTTAATTTTGTCCATCTTAAAAAATATGGTCTGAGCCAGGCATGGTAGTGCATGTCTACAATCCAAGCCACTTGAGAGGCTGAACAGGAAGATCAAAAATTTGAAGTCAGCCTCAGCAATTTAGTGAGATCCTTGTCTACTTAATATGACCCTGTCTCAAAATAAAAGGGGCTGGCTATGTAGTTCAGTGGTAAAGCACCCCTGTGTTCAATCCCTACCCCCCAAAAAACCTAATATAAAACAATAAACATATAATTTTTCACAATTTAGAAGATTTTTATGAGAACCAGATCAGTTGAGAAAAGTAGATACTATGGTATTTAATAAAGTGCACTCTATATAAAAGTGACTGTATATGTTTTAAGCAAGCTTGTACAGGTCATAAAATATTGAGAATCCTGTTTATTTAGAAGTTTGGGAGTGTCTTTTATCATTAACCTTGTAGAGTAAGTTATGCAATGGCCTATCAATTGCTTTCCAACCTAAGTGAAATTTCAAATTCATATAGGAATACTTTACATATGTGCTTTATTGCTGGGGTTTTTAGCTCCTCCGGACCCGGGTTTAGCCCCCTCTGTCCAGTGGAGAAGGCTGGGGGAACATGCCCCAGTTGTGAGGCAGAATCGAGAAAGGTAGAAGTTGGCTGGTGGCCACACTCAGCCTTCATGATGGAAGACAATCAGGCATACACCAGGGAGTCCTGTCAAGGCACGAACTCAGTTTATTGAGGAAGTTGGATGGCCTTTATAGAAGACATGGACCAATCAGCAAAAAGGTTATAGGGGAGCATGGGGAGCATAGGGAGCACGAGCAGATCACATTGGAGGAACAGCTACTAGCCTATCCTAGTGGTGGTTTGATTTTTCATCATATATCAGGGCAAAACCCCTGGGCTAGGCCAAGTACACGTATCAGGAAGTGGGAGACGACCAAGGAGTTAGATTTTTCTGTTCTTTCAGCTGACGTGTTCTTAATGTCCCCAACACTTTATTACCAAGTGTATTAAGTAGGTAGAGCACCTCCATACTCTTCATTTTATAGATGAAGACCCTGAAGCTTGGATATACTAAATCATTTAACTTCAGTCACAGAATGGAAATACTAAATGTAGCTTCCTTGTACACTGAATTCTACTAAATAGTGTTTTCACTATAGGATTGTACTTATTTAAATCTAATTTACCAAGTTGTCTAAATTTGTGCAAGTAACCCCTAGTTTTCACATGAAGTAGTTTAATTTTCTATTTTGCATTGATTTTGTTTGTTACAATAGACAATAGTTTGTTTACTTTGTTATTAGAAAGTATTTCTGTATCTTTAATCATTATACTTAGTAAAATTATTAACACTATTTAATGAATCCATACTCAATGTATGGTAATATTGGAATAAAGATGAATAGCCCTGATTGAAAATTTTATACAGATGTTTCCTAAAATGTATAATTAGCAGATACCTGTGTCTAATTATGATCCCTGCTACAGAAGTCCATCAGCACATGTCCTTACATACTGTAATTTTTGGCTATGAATAATATCAGTGAAAAAATGGAATAATGCTTAGATAATCAACATAAATTTCTTACCAAAGTTGCAGAATAATGTAGGGTGTCCTATAATGTTTTACATGTAGTAAATTTAATGTAGATTGGCCTCAAACCTACTGTCAGTTTTTATAATTTTTTATAATTTTTTACTAAAACCCTATACCTTTAAGCTTTTCTCTGTAAAGATAAAAGATAAATTTCTTGAAGGATATCTTATTTAGTACTAATTAATTTAGAGTGGTTGTGTAATCAACATATAAGTAGTACTCATATAAAGTATTTTGATCATGATAAACTGATAATAATGCAGTCATCAACTTTTTAAACTCTAAATATGATATGAATTAAATCACTGGGGACAGAAACTATCTTTTGAAAGGATTAATGATGATTTTATAGTATTGTTATGTGGCCTTATTTCCAGATAATCTGCTTGCTGATTCAGCTATTGAAATCCATGTTCTTCCTTTTCCAAATTTGAAAGATTAGCATTTAAAATATTTATTTCTTTTAGTTCAGTTATTAACAATATAATGACACCAGTGATGAGAGCTATATATAAAAATGGGATTACTTCATGATAAAATTTACTTACTGTGAACATTTATGAAAATGTTTATTAGGTTTATCTGGGATCTTTTGTTAATTTAAAATCTTAGTACATTTTATCTTCATTATAACATGTACCAAGGAAATTTCTGGCTGAAAGATTAGCATTATAAAAAGAGTGCTTTAATTAGAAATTTCTATAATGTGGGTTAGATTGCTGAATCCAGTGGCAATTATCTGCTTCCTAAGATATGTAGTTCTCTATCTGAAGCATTAAAATTTACTTTATAATACCTCAAAAACTCATTTCAAGAGGAAATTTAGATCATTAATGGAATTAGAAATAAGATGTGCCCATGGATTCTTCCACTGCTATTTCATCATTTAAATTTCATGTGGACTGGGTGATTAAAGTAATTTTAACTATTTGGCACCTCAAATAGTTCAGGAACAAATATGCCAGAAGCACTATAGTATTACCATTAATTTACTAATTGCCCATTGCCTGTTTCATCCTAAAGGTCTGGAATGAACATAAAATAATGCATCTATTAAATTATTGAAGAACTTATACTTCTATTTCTTCATAGTCTATGATTGTGGTCATTATTTATTGAGTGGGTAAAAATATTTAGCATCAAATTTGTTGTATCATATATTGATTAGAATGTGTACAAGAAAAATCATAAAGATAAAAGTCAAATAATTAATTGGGAAAATTATTCATAATATTTATGAAAAAGAAATGATTATAACCTTCATATATAAACAAGTCTGAAAAATAAATGAGTAAAATCAGAATATATCAGTAGAAAAACTCATAAAGAACATGAGCTACAAAATAAAAAATAGAAAAAAAGTATATCAGTTAGTATAAATAAAGACATTCCATCTACCTTGTAATGAATTATAAGAAACCAGATAGAAGAAGTAATGACTGGTCAGAGTTAGGCCGAGACTCCTGAGGAAGACAGAAGACAGAAGAAAGAAGAAGGAAGAAAGAAGAGAGAAGAAAGAAGCTCTAATCTTTCTCTAAGCTAAGCTCTATCTTTCTTTACTCTACTCTAAGCTTAGAAGACAGAAGAGAAACCAGATAGAAGAAGTAATGACTGGCCAGAGTTAGGCCGAGGCTCCAGAGGACTGGTCAGAGTAAGGCCGAGGCTCCCGAGGAAGACAGAAGACAGAAGACAGAAGAAGGAAGAAAGAAGAGAGAAGAAGAAGAAAAATCCCGAGGAAGACAGAAGACAGAAGACAGAAGAAGGAAGAAAGAAGAAGAGAGTAGAAGAAGAAAAGCCGAAATCTTTCTTTCCCTCTCTAAGAAAAATCTTTCTTTCCCTCTCTAAGCTCTAAGAAAGTAGAAGTAAAAGTAGTAAAAGCTTAACTCTGCCTCCGAGAATTTTCCTCCCGTGGCGGCGCCGTGGCTGGCCGTGAAAGGCAGCTTACAATTATATACAATAAAAAACAATGAAATAGGGGCTGAGGCTATGGCTTAGCAGTAGAGCACTCGTCCAGCATGTGTGTGGCCTTGGGTTTGATCCTCAGCACCACATATGTAAAATAAAGGTATTGTGTCCACCTACAACTAAAAAAAAATTTTAAAAAAGTAAAAAAAAAAAGAGCCACATTTAAAAAATGAAATAATTTTACATATCAGATAGGCTGATTTGAACTATAATAATACCAATAATTTTTCAGAGCATAAGGAAACAAAAAAACTCAAGTGTTATAAGAGGGCTTATAAAAAAATAAATTAATATTGTCTTTTTGGAACATACTTTAAAATAAATCACAAAATTAAAATATATAGATATATACTTAGATACAAATTCATACCTTTAGAAATTTGTGTAAGGTCAATAATATGATTATTGCAATGATGATAATAAAATTAGTTCAAGCATTTTTTAAAGAGGGATGTTTAGTTAATGTATGAATATTCATCTTTATTATATTTGTAAAGCTTAAGGTAAATATCTTTAATGCAATTTCATCAAATGTTTAAAATCTGTGCTATAGATAAATACTTATTACCATGTTGTAAAGATAGCTCTGACACATGGATAAAATAGAAAGTTTCAAATAGTGTATGAGATATAATTTTGCATTGTATCATATATATTTATATAAATATAACCACATACATGTGCTATCAATAATATCACACAACTATGTAAAGTATCTGTTCTGTTTTAAATTTTATATATATATATATATACATATATATATGGGTTGTCTCCAAAAGCACTTTACCTTTTGTGCTTACTGCCCTATTAAAACTGATTTTTCATTCCCTTAATTTTTAAGAAAATAAGTAATTGCTGATCAATGGCCCTTGAAATTTTGAAGCAATAATTCTTAATGTCTTCCTGTTAGATGGAGTTACATTCATTCCGTCATATAATGAACAATTGTTGAGTAAATATTATGTGCTAGTAACTACAATAAAACTATTTAGTAAGATAACCTAATTATTCTGATCTGGAAATTTACTAATATATCACACTATACAGGCTAAGGACTATAGTTGGAATGTGTTGGTAGACATTTAATAATATTAATTAAGTGTCATTTATACCAGTTATTCTAGATGTGGTCACTAAATTTCAGTACCTTTAAATAACTTGCTCATACCATGTATTTACTCTGGGTCAACAAGAGTGCTCTGTTCATTGGTCGATAAGGAATCCATCCTGATAATATAGCCACCAGCTAGAATATCCCCAGTCACTGTGCAGAAGCAAAGAAAGCTCTGAAAGTTATTGTATAAGCATTTAAATTTTTGGACTGCAAGTGACATATGCTACTTCATATCTCAACATATGGGCTAAAACAATCAAATGACCTCACCCAACCTTAGAAAAGTAGGAAGTATATTCATATTATATGTCTCAAAGGTGGAAAGCTGAAAATAAACATGAATGTCAATGTTTTCAGAAATGTCTAAAGAAATTGGCTTAAGGATAAGAATTTTTCAAGCATAAGAAATTAACTTAAAAACTAAAAATCACAGTCAATGAACTTACTAAAATTCATGAAAGCACATATATGACATTTGAATACTTTATAATACTCCAAAATGCAATAAATGGCTTAGGGGAAATTGAGCTCTCTAATGGGGCAAGTATTTAAGCAAAGACTAGATAACAAAACTGATTATAAAAGGGAGTCAATCATTGGACCCATGGTTTACTAACCTGCTTACCTGCTGTGTATAGGAACCATATAGCTGTCCAAAATGACCTTTTGTCTCCTTTGCAAACTTGGAATACATGAGTGTAATTTATGAATTTTGTTTAGCTGTGGTAACTCGTATGTAACAAGAGATAATTAACCAAGAATGGGTAACACATTTGGCTATGTTATTGACCATAAGCAACATATAAACTAAGACAAGATGTTCAGAGTAGCTCTACATTCTCAAATTTCACTTGACACTTGAAAGAAAATCCAAAATACTTCCACAATGTGTTCCCTAGATATTTTACCTTCTCCTCTACCCTTCATTCCATCACTTAGCTCCAGATATGCTTGCCTGTTAGCTTTTCCTCTAATAAGCCAAGAAGCTTCTAACTCAGGAACTTTACATATGCATTTCCCACTTTTTGAAAGGCTTGCCCCTATTTTTTGAAATGCAGATATCAGCATGGCTTACTTCCTGACCTTACTTAGGCCTCAGAAAGGCCTGCCACCCTATTTAATATACCACCCCTATTGCTCTCTATCCTCTTTCTAAGCTTGCATTTTTCCTTTGTAACATGTATCACTTATAGCATTATACTACTTGCATGTTCTTTTCCCCAATGAGTAGAAACTAAAAGAAGGATAAGATTGAGTTTAAAACATATACTAGATAATCAAAACATATTGTTTGAATAAATAGATGAATAACATATTTATTTTATATGCCCAAATATCCCATTTTAATACCTATTCTAGAAGAGCGTTGGATGAGCATTATTTCTTATGGGAACAGTCACCCATGACTCTAATAAATTATACAGGGTTTTAGAAACAGTTCCTACAATACAAAGTCTGCTACAACACAGTTTTACATCTTTTCCTTTTCTCACTATAAATTATTAATCTCATCAACCATATATTAACAGAAAATTTACATATAAAAGCATAAATAATATGCAGTGGGATATGCTATCCTGTGTTTCAAACATGTTTTATTTTCCAGACTAACCTCAGGGTTTGAGAAGTGGTAAGATTTAGATTCCTATCACAAGCCTACTGAATGGGTTCTAAATATAAGCAGTTTATGGGACTGGTGTTGTGGCTCAGTGGTAGAGCACTTGCCTGGCAAGTGTTAGGCACTGGGTTTGATTCTCAGCACCACATATAAGTAAATAAATAAGACAAAGGTCCATTGACAACTTAAACAGGGATTTTTAAAAGGCTTAGATAAATGGGAAAGAGACATGGAAATATTTTAGGTAGGTAGGTCATAACAAATAATATTACTAAAACCTGTGTTCTAGAAATGGAAGAAATGGATTACTAGGAATCTTTGCTGTCCCTAGAGTATTTACTATCTCAATTGCAATAACCTTAGGTAGAGGGGAAACTTATTGCTTATTGAATAAGGATGACAAAAAAATATGGAGAAGGAATTGGTGAAATGTGATGTAAAATGTGCTCAGAAAGTAAACAAGTCCAGAGAAGAAACCACAAGTTTAGCCAAGGGTCAAGACAGAGATTTTTAGGCATTCCTTAGATATAGTGTTTCTTTCTGTATCCATGTATACCTTGTCCTCCTGGATGCTTTTACTATATAATACACACTTCAAAGTTTATTAGGCACCATAATGTTAAGAATCACACCAGGAGTCATTAATTAAATCACTTCAGCTTTTTAGTGTTCTATCCTTGCCAAGAGGAAAGAATTTTACCTTTCTTCTACCATATACCTAAAATTAATTATTCTTTAAAAATCTATGAAGATTTGCTCTGGATGCCATGCACAAGACTATAATCACAGTGGATCCAGAGCCTGAGGCAGGAGGATCGCAAATTCAAAACCAGCTTCAGCAATTTAGAAGGCCCTAAACAACTTAGTGAGATCCTGTCTCTAAATATAAAGGGCTGGGGATGTGGCTCATTGGCTAAGGTAAGTGAACCCCTCGGTTCTCTCCCCCAGTACCTCCCAAAAACTCTATGTATATTTTCAATTGAAATTGCATGGTCATATGTGTGAATCATAAGCACAAGTAATGCAGTACTTACCATTTTTATTATTTGTGTGTGTGTGTGTGTGTGTGTGTGGTGTGTGTGTGTGTGTGTGTGTGTGTGTGTGTTTTTACCGGAGATGAACTCACAGCCTTCTTCACATGCTAGGGAAGCATTGATATCAAAATTGGCCTCCTTGATCAGACCTGACAGCCTGTCTAATTCTGGATTCACAATAACAGTTTTAATTGTACAATTCAGTTTTGTTATAGGGACCAGCATTGTAGCGCAAATTTCTAGAACTTATTCATCTTGCATAATTGAGACTTTATATCCACCAACTACCATTTCCTTTTCTTGCCCCCCGGTCCTGAAAATGCCATTCTACTCTCTGATTCTGAGTTTGACAACTTCAGATACTTTCTGTAAGTGGAATTATACAATATTTGTACTTGTTTCACTTAGTATGCTGACCTCGAGGTTCATCCATGCCGTTGCATGTTGTAGGATTTTCATCATTTTAAAAGCTGAATAAAATTCCATTGACTGGGGCTAGGGCAATAACTCAGTGGCAGAGCGTTTGCCTATCATGTGTGAGGTACTGGGTTTGATCCTTAGCACCACATAAAAACAAATAAATAAATAAAATAAAGTTATAAAAATACAACATATAAAAAATTCAATGACTGTATATATTATATTTCCTTTATTCATCTGTCACATATTTAGTTTCTTTAATGCATCTATTTTAGTGCTGTACTGCACTTTGGAATGATATTTTGCTTATTTTATAAAGTAGCATAAGAATAATTATTTCTTTATAACATATTCCCGATTGGTATAAATCACAAAGTAAATAGTGTAGATACTTTATTGCACATCAAGCTGATTGGTATAAATCACAAGCTGATTGTATAAATCACAAAGTAAATAGTGTAGATACTTTATTGCTCATCAAGACTTTCTACACAAACTTTGTGTAAAAGTGGTTCTTTCTTTTAAGTTATTGGAATTCACTAGTTTTACTAGAGCATTCCATAATTAAAGTTGTAGAAAAATGCAAAGAAAATTCCTGGTACCTACATAATTCTTTAATTTTCAATTTTAATAAAGACTATAGAATAGTGTTCAAATGAAATAATATAGGAAGATAGTTTACGTATCAATTTCTCAGGTTTTGTAATTTTATTTTATTGTGAAATTAATGTGTTTTATGGAAATTGGCATCTTTTAACATAATCTGTTACCATATTTAAATAAATTAGTAAATGATACAATATCAAAAAACTCCAAAAAAGAAAATTTAATTCCATGGGAAAGTTCTATAATATAGTGTTAGTCAGGTTTCCATTACTTTTAACAATTACCTGAGATTGTCAACTTATAAGAAAAAAGGTTTATTTCAGCTAACAGCTTTCAAAGTTCTAATCCACAATCAATTGATATCCACTGGCCTATGAGAGCACATGATGGTAGGGAATGCAGGGTAGAGCAAAGCTGCTCACTTCATGTCTGGAGGCAAAAAAATAGGAAAGAGAACAGGATTCTACAATCTTCTTCAAGGGCATGCCCCTAATAACCTACATCCTCCTACTAGGTCTCACCCCTTAACATTTCTACCACCTCTGAAAAGCACCAAGCTGGAGACAAAGCCTTTGACATATGGATGTCTAGGGAACATTAAAGGTCCAAACTATACCAAATATATTATATGAGTACAACTGTAAGTAAGACTACATTATGACTAGTTTTGACAAATTATATTTGTGTAGCTACATATTTATGTATGTACTTTAAACAAAGGCTACATTCAGAATATTTTACAGTAAGTCATTTAATTGCTTTAGTATAATTTTTATCTTTAAATTTACAAATTTTTGTTTCCTTCAGTAAAATTGCATATTTTAAAATATATCCCAATCAAAAATTAATAACAAAAAATCTCATACACTGGTGTTTTTCAACTCACAATGAATGAAAATCAGAAAAAGGAAACAATTAGTGACATAGACTTCAAAAGTAATAATAATCATTATTCAGCATCTTGTAAAATCATGACATTTGCAGGTAAATGGATGGAGTTGGAGAATATAATGCTAAGTGAAGTTAGCCAATCCCCCCACAAAACCAAATGCCAAATGTTTTCTCTGATTTAAGGATGCTGATTCATAATGTGCTGTGGGGGTGGGGGGCATGGAAGGATTAGATTAACTCTAGATAGGGCAATGGAGTAAAGGGGAGGGAGGGGAAAGGAGGGGACACGAGGGTAGGAAAGGTGGTAGAGTGCGATGGTCATCATTACCTTAATACATGTATGAAGACAGGAATGATGTGACTCTACATTGTATACAACCAGAGATATGAAAAATTGTGCTCTATATGTGTAATATGAGTTGAAATGCATTCTGTTGTCATACATAACAAATTAAAATTTAAAAATAAATACAAAAATAAAAAGAAAATAATCATAATAATCATGACACAAAGTTACTACAAAGTCCCTCCATGCACAATAAGGAATAATATCTACCATGTTTACTTTGTGATCAGATTTATACCTAAGAGCTGAAGGAAATTTTAGAGGAAAGCTATGAAGAAAACAATTTTAAGCTACTTTATAAAGCAAGCAAAATATCAGAAAGAGAGCTTAGGCTAGAATTTGAATACTCATCGTCACCAGAATCTGTCCACTTTACCTCTGTACTATAGTGACAAAAAACACAGCATTATAGGAAAGGTTTTGTGTTCAGAAACAAACATGGGCTTTGCTATTTACAAAAAAAAAAAAAAAAAAAAAAAAAAAAAAAAAAAAAAAAAAAAAAAGAAGAAGAAGAAGAAATATGTAAACATTTTAAAGAGAAACTATAAATCAGGGAAAAAGAAAAGTTAAGTAAAATACCTGCAGTTTAAAAGTAAAGGCAATTTTTAAAAATAAAGGGTGAGGGTTAGGTAACTGGTAATTAAAGGATAATTGCTGTGAAATCTATCAGTTGATGATTTCAATGATACTTCTCTCTTGCAAGAGTTTCAAATGAGTTTTGCCTTTTCTTCAGGGAGGAAAAGAAGGGTGAGGAAAAGATAGAGAATTGCTTTAAATATTCCAATTTATAGTCAGCCTGTAAAAAATGGTGCATTAAATTTCCATTTGGCAACCTCATTGGAATAAGATAAAACATACTTTCTAAAAATTTCCATTTGATGAATAAGTGAACCAATTCAAAATGTCTTCATTTTATTAACATAGCATCAGCATCATTAATGATAATGCTTTTTGACAAAGAGCAATTAACTAGATTTGGTGAACTGAGCAACTGAGCATTGAATTTGTAATCTGAACATTTGGCACTGAAATTCTAGGAGTACATATTAAAATGATTGTTGATTATTTAAAATTTATTAAATTGATGAAGAACATTAAAGCATAATATACCCTGTGTTATTTAGGATGTGAATAGTTTCAAAACTATTTAAGACACAAAGAAAATTTATTGGCTTAGTAAATAATAAGTTCAGTGTTTGCTCAAGGGTTTAATACAGAGTTTTATTATGGAGTCAAGGATTGGTCTGCTTCTCTATTAATCTCTATACTATTCTTTATAACTTGTCATACTGATACAAACTGACTTATCTCAGCAGATCCTAGAAATTCTTATTTCCTTGTTCACAGATAGGAGGAGTTGTTATTTCCCAAATGGCAAATAAAAGATAGGAGTTTCTCTATGAATCTTCTTAGATCATATGACTTCCCTGAGCATATCACTGTAGCAAAGTGGATAGAATTATCCCAAATGATTTATGCAAAACCTGAGCCCATACTTAGAACTGAGGGTGAGATCAGTCCTATCCAAATCATGAGGCTACCATACAATGAAATATCAGGATATTGGCTGTGCAATTACAGTGTCCACTATATTCTTTTTTGAATATTTGATATTGATACACCCATGGTAGCATGTATTCACTTTCAAAAATCCACAAATATCCTCTTCAAAAAGAAAGATTGAGACTTTTTCCAATGTTGACTTCCAGTTCACAGGTTGGGTTATTTGGGCGATTGACAGACCCTTTCAATCAAACCTCAATGTAATGCTTTATGATCCACTGGGCAATGATTACATGAAAAAAATATTGATGTCCATACCCATAAATAAAAAAAGTTAAAGGAAGAAAGGACAGCCTGGCATATAAAGGAAAAAATCCTAAATGTACAACAGGAGAGAATAGAAAAAAAAAAAAAAAAAAACACATATACTATCCTATACTTTTAGTGAGTTCTTAGTTATTATTGTTTTGTTCATTAAGAATTTTGCTAAATAGTTGTCTTCAAAATTACATCTGCAATTGATATCAGTGAAATGCCATTTCAGTGGTGCTCATAGTATTATACACATTTTGTTGTGTTGGGATTCTGGTGTTGGGATCAAAGTTGATTAATAACTAGACATTTTTAGTTAAACTTGGGATTTCTTTGGCAATCAGATTTCTTGACAATTTTTAGGCCTTACATATTTTTTTCTTTATCAATTCTATGATCTAGTAACCAAAATCCCCTCTTGCAGTTCTAGAATGCGAATCTCAATGTCTTTTCAATGTCAAATGGAAATCTCTTATCAAGAAGAAATTTAAATAGGCAGACAGAGAGAGAGAGAGAGAGAGAGAGAGAGTGAGAGAGAGAGAATATTCACATTGGAGCAATCTTATGTGTCATGTTCTTCAATTAAAGAATTTTTGGGTGATCAAACCTTGGAAATCATTGACTTCTGTAACAGAATAATCCAGAGGAATGGTGGGAATTCAGTAACATTAATCCAGATCCTCACACTGCCATGGTACTGCTGCTGCATTTCTCAGTGATTCTGTTGTTTCTATCCTATTCCCCTAAGTCTTTCAAATAGTTATATTTTCCACAGTGATCTTCTAATGATAGCAACTTAATTTATGTTGTTCTTTTTTTTCATTTATATTCAAGAGAAACTAATTACTTCCCCCCCACCACAATAATGGAACAAAAAGTCTGGAAAATCTTCTGTTTGAAACATGTTCGATCATGTCTGTGGTTATTGTATTGTCAGCAACAGAAAGTCATGCACATAGGTTTATATTATAGGTCTCTAAACCCATCACTGTGACAAGGAATTACTTAAACCTGTCAAAGCATATGCTTGGGTTAGGGTTGAGATTAATTTCACCCAAGCCACAAAACAGCTACAGAATTTAAGATAAATTACATACACTTTGGTTATTGTCTTATGGTAATACCTGAATGATTTCAGTGTTTTCGCATATTTGATTACATAATCTTTAATGGAAAAATATATTATGTATACTTATTTTAGTACATGTGTGTCTATGCATGTACATGGGTATTTCAATATATACATATATATAAAATATATAAATTTTATAAAAGTAAAATATTTCATTAATTAGAAAAATGTTTTACTTTTCCTTCTAAAATACATTTATATCCACTAAATATTTTGGCTAATATAAATTTTGGTTGATTCTCTCCAAAGAGACTGCCCCTCACCAAAGTCATGCTTAGGTCAAGTAATTACTAATAAGCAAAGTATTTCTAGAGCAATACTTTAGAATCCACCACAGAGATAAATGTATTCAACATTTAGAAATCATTTATTGAGTACTTCTTTTAAGTAGACTGCTATGCTAGGTGTCGATAGATAGATAGATAGATAGATAGATATAAATATATGTCATAAAACAATGGCAAATTTGCTCTCAGAAGATGCTTATTTTCAATATCATCACATCTTTCTTTTCTTTCATTTTTATTTTAT
Organism: Tamias sibiricus; assembly: GCA_025594165.1. NCBI lineage: Eukaryota > Metazoa > Chordata > Mammalia > Rodentia > Sciuridae > Tamias > Tamias sibiricus. The sequence continues at coordinate 49,802,390 of CM046667.1, read as the reverse complement.
CATAGGAAGATATTGATTTTTTTTAGGAAAAAATGATACAGGAACTTACCTTATTTATATACTTATTTATATAAAAGCTTGTATAAAGCATAAGCATATGATAGGTATATACATACATTTTCATAGTTTGGATTGCTATTATGTTTGCCATTTTAGTTTTCCCCATGGATACCTTGTCTTCAATATTTGTCACAGAATTTACTAAAAGAAACAAGAGAGTTTAATAATATGAACAGATTTATCTGAAAGATTGCTTTGTGCAAAATACAAGAATACTGGGACTTCCCACGTCAACCTAATGTATGATTTCCCATGTTTCTAAATGCATTTTATTAACTTTTATATTTTAGTAAAAAAAGAGTAATTAGCAGATAGTATCTTTATTTGGCCAGAAAATATGATGGTATTTGTATCAGACACCAAAATATATCATCTCTAGAAATTGTCAAGCACTTTATATTTGTTAACAATAATAATGCTATGATTATGATTTACTTTTCTGTTTTAAAGTAACTAATTTATGTAAGATATACTTATGCAACATATATATATAGGCTTAATTTTGAAGATGGGTGAGAACTTAGTGAACTCTGTGTATATAGGATCATAAATTCAAAATGGTATTTATGGTTAATTAGAATAAGAGATTGATGAAAATAATGATATCTGGTAATTGTTAAATGTTTATGTACCATACATAATTCACTGAACAATGAAAAAGCACATATCATTCAGAACATTGTATAAATACTTAGGCCCAATTTCAGAAAGAGCCAGAGAGAGAGACAAATTTCTTAGCCATGAGTAGTTTTTGACACTGGGATAGTAGTTCTTTATACCTAACCACATGTAGCTAAGGAGACTTTCTTAAACTATTTCCAAACATGAATCACCCACACTGACAGATCTTTGAAATCCTTTGTTCGGTTTAAATCAAGACATTCTATGTAAAACCTGGAGAATGTGCTGTGTATACATTATTTTCTCACTTGCCCACACACATCCTTGCTATTCATCAGGACATACTTATCTTAGCAATATAATACTTTTGGCCTTAAAAGAATCTGTTCAAATTAATAGTTTTTACCACTGCAGTATCAGAAGAGGATGTGGTTTTGCAACTTTTATTTTTAAGTCATTTGACGCAGAAAATTCTAACAAGTTTTCTTGAAGAATGCTTACTGAAAAATAAAGGTGTTTGGTTTTATAAATGCCACTATTACTTCTCAATCAGTGGTTTTATGTTACTTTCTTGAAATTTAAATTAGACCAAGGTTATCAAAATGATATCTTATACGTTATCACTACTAAGTTTTTTAAATAATGATTTTGTTAGAATTTATTATAGACTTACTGAGTGGTAAGATCATGTGACAGTTGCTTCAAAGACAGTATCTGTAATGTTTGCCATCAATCAATCTTCTTATTTTAGAGGTTAAGACTTGGTAAAAGCCATGAGACTAGTAAGTGGCAGAGCAAAATGGTATATAGGTATCTTAGGTTCCTAAACCTAGGATTGTAAAATGAGTACTGCCCTTTCTGTAAAAATTACTTTTAATTTACACTCATGTCTTTTAAATTTGCATAATAATGTCATATGTGGACATCAAATGCTGGTGGCTTAATCTATCAATATTTATTAGTTACCTAATTTGTGTTAACTACTAGGATTTATTTGAGCTTTCCTCACAGTCTTTATGGACTAGAAGAGGAGACAAACACAATGAATACTGTCTGGAGGCCCAATAGAATTGAGTAGTATAATAAATGTCCATACAAATCCTCTAGGAACACAATCCTAGCTTTGTGAACTTGGAATAGCAGGTTGTGGGAGGTATAACTGAATGATGAGCCCTAATAATCAAGTATAACTTCCATAGGAGGATTCTTCCCATAGAAAGATCATTACAGTTTGTGAAACTCAATGAGAAAGACATAGAAGCATGAATGCTCTGTATGGTTTATGATGGGGGCAGGCAAGATGAAGAAAAACAGCTGGAAATGAAAGTTGATGGCAAATTGTGGAGAATGTTATATACCATATTAAGAGGTATGCATTTTATCTACTAGGCAAGAGAAGGCTATTGACAGATTTTGCATATTAAGCTACATGTTTCAAAGCAGGGATTTTAGGAGCTATATATAGAAGCATCTTGGCATTAGGAATGATGGAACTTGCCCTACTGAGGTAGAAGTTCCAATACTACCTCGAGGTGGAGATATCCAAATATATTTGGAAACTAGGATTTATTCTCCCCAGATCAGTTAAGATCAATGATATAGGTATACTCTAGGGTCTGAGGTGTTCAGAGATTGCTGAGTAATTGCTAAGAATATATGAGATGTCACGAAGAGGAAAAACATGATAACTCTTGAAGATATTCAAGGACAGAAGACTTTGGATGAGATAATGTCTCATCTGAAATATGTATTGATATATGTATTGACAGGTATATATGCAGGAACCCGGAGGGGGGGCACCTAGATATGATTTATGAACTTATTCAGGAAAGTACTATCACACTGAAGATATTAAAATATTTTGAAGAAAGCAATTATATTCAACAGTGTCAAAATTTGAAAAGTAATTGAGGAGGGTGAAGATGGAGGAGGGACATCTGGATCTGGTATTTTAGAATCAGACTTCTGTGTTTTTAGAGGGCTGTTCTATCAGAAGAATGGTAAATAAGAAAGAATGCATACAATTAAAGAGTCATCATGGCCAATTGGAACCAGAGCAGTGGAGTAAACTATTCTGAAGTTTTTTAATGAATGTATGAAAGTGGTGGGATTGTAAACTGAAGGGTGGTAGAATTAGAAAGATGTGTATTAGATTGGAAGAATTTTAAAAATTTTGATGCACTATAATGGTACATTATAGGAATCTGTGATACATGATACGTACTATACTATATACCACATATAATATATGGCATGAATCTACAAATATTGACTTTCTGGACAAAAGAGGCAAATAAAAATCTCTCTGAACATTCAAGATGTATTTTCAAAACAAGTTTTTTTTTTTCCATTAATACTTATCTAATGCAATTCTATTTTTAAAAGTTACTTTTTATTAATATTGATTTCTACTTAATCCTCTGGAATGCCTTAAGTACCAGTGTATTTCCTTCCCTTTATTAAAAAATAATATTTCAAATTCAAGTTTTGCCAGAGAACAAGATGGCACAGGGTGGAGAGTACAGACCATGACATAGTCAGAACATTTTAACATGACTTGACTTCATAAAATATGATAAAATAAGGATCACGCAGCACTTTGCATTAAAACATTTGCTGCTGGAATTCTATTATTCATAAAAAAGCCTGCTGATCACTAGGGTTCTAATGCCTCCTGATGCCAGGTTTTAGCACATTCTACAGCTCTCTGTGAATAATGTAGAGCAGTCATGGAATACTTCAAGCCAAATCTAGAAGCAGACCATCTCAAAAACATGATTTCCCATAGTTAAATAATGCAACAGACTTTCCTATCTAGATAAATGCCAGTAAACGTTGAATTTTGCTAGCTAGTATTTACATTCATTAAACTAAAGTAAAGGAAAATATTTTTGACTTGCTATCCACAAAGCTGATATACATATGAACATAGGAATGTATGCATTATGGATGTTCATAATTAAGTATGATTTAAAAGTTTAGCATGATTTTGACAAATAAGACCAGACATCTAAAATTCCTCAAATCACATTTATAATCTGAGGTGTAAAGTACATCCTTTAATCATATTTATATGTAGCCCTTTGAGGTGTGATTTCATTTTCCGTTATGTGACATTAGTAGAAAACAGTAGGAAAAAAAAAAGTACAAAGGCAGGAAAAGGTGAAATAGTTTAAGAAAAGGTGTAATAAACCCAGTGTCAAAGAGCTGAAGATGAGAAATACCAGTATCTTAAATTTTATTTTTTCTATCACAAAAATAATTATCAACTTCAGAATTTCCATCTAAAATTTTCAGTAACAGTGAACTAAAATATTTAGGCAAGGGCTGATTTAATGGTTTGACTATGATTTTTTCACTTTGCAGTGGTGCAAAAGTGATATCCAATCAGTCTACAGAATCAACCATACTTTCGATTTTGAATAAAGGTCTTTTTCTAAATTAATGATATGTAGTTGACATGCTCTCAAGTTCCTGGACAACATCAGAGAGCTGCAGCTTCTAGTCAGCCACACAACTGTGACAATCTGCAACTAATATTCAACAGTGTACTGTATTGCTGGGATAGGACATCTTATGGGTTAGGTATAGTGAATGTAATTTTGATTTACAATATTTTCACTTTGTGCCCCTATAAAAATCAAGGAACTTCTGCACAGTATTAGATGACAATAATATCATACTCATATTCCCCCCATAGAAATAGAGTGGCACTTAAAATCCTATGAAGTAATATGATTGACTATGGTACTGGTGTTTGTTTGTTGGGGTTGCTTAATACATTTCTTAATCTTTCAAGTTTTTCCCATATCCCACAGAACTAGCAAAAAATGGATTTAGTAATAAAGTTGTCTGAAAGGCAATCTTACCACTTTGAAATGCTTGTCTCACAAAATATTACTTTATCCTTGCTTTTCTGCTCCTTTTACCAATAATCTAAGCCAGAAATCTAGAATGCATTTTCAATAATTCTCTCTCTTGTCTTTGTATTTAAAGTCACCTAATCCAGTAGAGTATGAGGACAAATAAGTCATAAGTTCATTGTGTCCCCTCTGCCACCATCCCTACTGTTTTTAAGCCCCCAACATAACTTATCAGTTCATTGTTTCAACCACCCTTGAGTGTCATGGGTTAGGTACAATTACCTTTTGCACTTCACTGGTCTCCTAATTGGTCTTGCTGTCGCCACTATTCCACAGACCATCCACACTGCATCCAGAGTGATCTTTAAAGAAAAACATTAAAATGATATTACTGTTTTCATGAATTGACTGTCAGTTCCCTAAAATTATCACCAGAAAAACCCTAATGATCAAGCAGTGTCAAGTGTATTATCATAAGAAAAACTACTAACCTAACAAGGTCTTGGCCATGTGTTAATGTGAAAAAATTGGAAAAGGGATCATACAGGTCTTGGCTGGGTGATTGGTTATCCAGGTTTTAAAAAGTGAGGAGCTGTTTGCTATTGGATAAAAGTTTTGACATGATAGATTTTAGACTGGTAAGAAGAATGGTCTTGAAATGAAGAAACAGTCTTTACAAAATTAATAGTTATGTTGGTTCTTCATTCTACGTGCAGGTATTTCCCAGGGCATGAAGCTAGGTGGTCTTTGCTTTGTCTTGATATTATAAGGATAGGAAATTATACTGGTTTTTGTAATCATATGTTTTTAGTTGCTTTCTCTATATTATAAAACATACAATATTTTCTAAATGTCAAAATATATTACAAACTATATTTAAAAGGAAATTTTACTTCTTAAAGCATACAGGTTCTATGATATATTATTATTTTTATACTACCGTCAATTTATGTAATATGAAAAACAAATTATATCCTCTAGCTATATTGATTATTGTGATAGACCCATACTCCTCCTCCTCCTCCCACCTCCACATATGCACTCAGTTTTATCTTACATAATTTTATGACTTTGTACAAGTTCTCCTTCTGCCTGATAACCATCCCAAACCCTCAATGTTTTCTTTCCTTGTCTGGCAAGTTTTGATTCATCTTGCTAGATTTCCTCAAATATCTTTGTTTTGGGAAATCATTCATGATAAAAAAAATTCCTAGTTCTCAGTAATGTCTGTTTTCCCCTTTCTAAGCTTTCCTTTCTTCTTGGGCATATAGTTATAGTTCCTCCATGGGACTATAATTTCTTTGAGGGCAGATGTTTTATTCTTCATAAACATTCTTGTCTAAGAATGTGAGTAATATATAGTTGATAACACATGAATAAGCAATATGTACTTATTTTATTGTTTTTGATTGAGTATATAAAGAATTGCTTCGTAAGTTTGTTTTACTTGGCACAATACCAGCTTTATTCAGAATTTAACCATGGGTGAGGCCCCTAAGTTCTGTGCACAGGTAAGTAACACATTTAATTTTCCTTACAAACTGTAGAAGCATATAAACTTAGTATTTCTATGTTCAGATGAGAACACTAAGGTTGAGTGGTACAGGAATGATTTTGAATCCAGATATTTTTGGTTCCATAGCCCTTATTCTTAATCTTTAATGCTACTCCTTTTTTTAATATGCTTGATATCATATTGGTAATGATTGCCAACTAATTCTGCTACACATATGACAACCATAAACATGATATGTTATTTGGGATACTCAAGGGCACATAATTTGTTCTATTAATATTTAGCTAATGTTCATAAAGTATTCACAATGTGCTAGTCACTATTTGCATTTCTTTATAAGTACTACCTAAGCAACCTAAATAAATTTAGGAGTTTTGAGACATATATTTACTACTTCCTCTTTGGTTTCTAAGGCACTACACATTCTTGGTTTTCCTCTTGTATTTCTGGCTTATGTTTTAATTTCCATTTTCAGATTTTTCCACATTAATACAAATTCCTAGTATCACACTAAGCATGGTTAAGTTACTAGACCACATTCATTTCCTAGATGCTATCATCTAGCATCACGGCATTAAATATTGTCCATAAATTGATGCCTCTCAAATGATTATCTCAGCTCAGACCTTTTTAGTATAGTTCAAACTTTTGTTTTAAATTAGATGTTGTTGGATATTTATTTTATTCATTTATTTGTATGTAGTGCTGTTATTTATATTTAGCCCAGTGCCTCACATATGCTAGACAAGTGCTCTACCACTGAGTCTCAACCCTAGCCCCAAACTTTTTAATATATCTATACACTTTCTAGTTAATTTATATTTGACCTGTTCAAAATTGAATGGATCAAGCTTCAAATAAACTTCATCAACAGTGCTTTATATTTCAGTATCAACCACATTCTTTCAGTTGCCCTAGTTGAGAACTTTGGAGTCAAGCTTAATCTACCCCTTTTTTGCAAGTTGTAGATCAGAAAAACATTCCAGGACTAGCTTGACCAGATCTATACCCACAATATGCTCACTTCTTACTACTTCCTTTGTCACTGCCATCCTCTCTGGTCTAGATTGTTGAAATAGCATTTTAAGCTGACCTGCCTACTTTGACCTTTGCTTTACCTGCAAACAATTTTGTCTGCTAGATGGTCCTGTTAACATGTAAGTCAGATCACATCACTCTTTTGCTGAAAAGTCCTCCAATGGTTCACCACTTTCCCAGAGTAAAATGCAGTCCTGCAGTCTTGTAAATCCAAACACAGTCATCTCCTTCTCCCCATCCATTTATTTCCTGGCCTCCTCTTCCAAATTTGTTAACTTTTCTCATTCCAAGGGAGTCAATCTGGCCTAATTTATGCCTCTGCCTGAACACATATCCTCCACATTTGAAATGGATATCTATTTTACAAGTTTAAGTCTTTCTTTTTTGTGACATTCAATGAACTCAATCAATGATATTTTACCTGATCTTCCTAATTAAATCCAGGATGTTTTCTCCCCTGGCACTTCCTATTCCCCTCCTTCACTTCATTTATTTTTTGTAATATTTACCATCTTCAAATATTTTTTTATTTTATTTAATTTGTGTCCTCCAATATAATTAGTTACATAAGAACTTGGATTTTTTGTCTGCTTTGTCTATGCCTCAACCATCATCCTCTAGAATAATGGTTGGCCCTTTGTAGTTGCTTAGTAAATAGTAGTTGAATACATACTACTTTTAATAAGTGACAGAACCAGATGATTTTAGTGTCCTCCTAAACCAAACAAAGAAAGCCATGATTCATTGAATGTATAAAGCCTATTCTACTAATTGCTCTTCTCCCTGGCCTATATGCAATTATGACAATTTCTGACAAATTATTTATTTGAAGTTTTCATATTATTAGTTTATTTGCTAGGGTGTATAATGAGAGACATACCACTTGATTATGAACAGCATATATGCTTCTGAAAAGCAAAATGATAATGGATGTAACACATTGTGATTTCCTTATTTAAGGATGTATTACATATGATGAATAGATAGGATACTTAATTTTCTGAGTTTCTCATTTACCCTCAAAACAAAAAGAGACTATATGTGTGCTCGTGCGCGCGCAAGCACGCACGTGTGTGTATGTGTGTGTGTGTGCAGTCTATATACCTAACTATAAACACATATAAATGAAACTTGCTCGTTTCTCAGTTCCTGGTGCAAACCCTTTTTCCTAACAAGCACTGTTTAAGTCACCAAAAACCTCCCTTCACAAAGCTGGGTTTCAATTTGTTGACTTCATATTTAAAAATGGTCAAGGTATTAGCAGTGAGTGTCATGTGTTGCTCATTGGCAAGTGATATCTCTAAAGATGGCCTATTATATGCTAAAAATAAAGGACTTTGGATCCTGTGGGATGCCAAAACTTCTATTCAATTCAGTCAGTATTTCAAACATTACAGTGAGAGAAAAATCAGTCAAAGAAAATTGTCATTATATACATTGAATATCTTTGTGCATCCCATTTTGGTTAATTTTTCTAGCACCTTCAGATGCTTTGTTGGATATGCTGCTGACAAGGAGCAAATTTATTTGTTTAGAATTTTGGCAGCCTTTCCTTCTTTAGCCTTGACTTTTTTGTACATGTGCTAATGAGCTACTGAAAGGCCAAATGGCAAAGAAATAAGACTTCCAGATAATCCATACTCAGATAAACTACTCCCATGATAATTGGCAGTTTATGGTACTTCTAGGGCAGTGAGAGAAAAAAGCAATGTTGGCCATGTGTATGGAACAACCTACATTAATACAATTTTAAACAGAAGTTTACAAGGTAATCACAATCCATTCAAACAAATGTCACGTGTGTACCTTCCAGCCTAGGCACAATTTGATGATCTGAAAAGCTTTATAGATCAATTTGTGCTGTGTCCCAGCATTTCTAAATCATGTGATTATAAACCTACTCATGGCTATTTCTTTTGTACCTTAAATGAATTTCTTTTTCCTGATTTATATTTTTCACAGGCCAGATAAAAAACACATCAGGCCTTCCTTTTCTGCTTAATTTTAATGAAGTTATCTACATTTCAATTTTCAACTGCTTCTACATTTTCATATTCAAAATTTAAATCACTGTGTTAATTTATGGATGTAGCAATAATTCTGTTTCATTTCTAACATAATGTGAAATAAGTCACTATATAAAAACACTTACTAAAAATAGAACAAGGAGTGATTTTATAGGAAAATTTTAAGGATTATAGAAATCAGGAATATAGAGAGTATATTTTGAAAATATAATACAACTTTTTTTAAAACACAGTGTTTATTCTGTCACTATTTGAACAAAGTATTTTTATACATTGTTTCTTTCCCTTCCTATTTTCCAAAGTAGAACAACCAAGTTGAAACATACCAATAGGCATGTTTTAAATTTTGATATGTATGATTATATATGAATAAAAATCCAAGTAATATTTTTATTCCATATTTTATCCTGTCCCTGTTTTAATGTGCTCATTTGAAATTTAAATATGATTAAATTTTGGGGCACTGTGCTAATGAAGCCCATGGTATTTCTTTTTAAACAAACTTCATATGAGCAAATTATCCACTGAGGATGCAAAGATTGTACACTAAAAGTCAATTATATTATAAATATATAAAATTGGTCACAGATCTAAGGGCAAGAGAGTCTGGATGAATTAATGAATTATATCAATAATTGTATGGGTTTATGATACACATAATGATCACATTCACATAAATTATGGCACATTTTTATATCTTGATTTTTAAATGCAATTTTACAAATCTAGGTATCTCTGTGAAATTTCTTTCCCTTGAGTTATTAAAATGATGTCTGACTAAACAGTTAATTTTAGAGACGTCTATGAACAGATACTGAGTTCAGTTCCCATATCTGCTTTTTATTAGTTCTATGACCTTGGGCAAGTTTCTAACCTCTATGAATATGTTTTTCTTATTGTATAATGTAGACAATAATTATCCCTTATGTTATGAGGTAAAATTAGATGATTTAGTGACATATTTATACCACATGTTCCAAATAGTGGATACTAAAAGTATTATTTGCCTTTTTGATTGTAAATTCTATAGGAGATTAGAGGACAAGAAAATCATAATAGATTAAAACATAATCTACAAAGTGAGGAGTACACAGCTAGGTGAAACAAAAATGATTCACTGGTTTTCTAGAATAATGTATTACAATGTGTCCTTATATTCATATTATATTAAATAACTAATATACTTTATCAATTTAAAACAATAGTGATATATAAATTATTTGAACCACTATACCCAAAATATTATAATGTCAATATATGACTTTAAAAAAATTATAAATTTTCAATAATTTAAAAAATTTAATTTTGATTAACACATTAATTATACATATTTATGGGGTTCAGTATGATATTTTGACACATGCATGAAGCATGGACTGTGCTAATGAAGCCCATGGTATTTCTTTTTAAACAAACTTCATATGAGCAAATTATCCACTGAGGATGCAAAGATTGTACACTTTTTCTTTTTCCTGATTTATATTTTTCACAGACCAGATAAAAAACACATAAGGCCTTCCTTTTCTGCTTAATTTTAATGAAGTTATCTACATTTCAATTTTCAACTGCTTCTACATTTTCATATTCAAAATTTAAATCACTGTGTTAATTTATGGATTTTTTAATCCACCCCTTACCTCTGTAACCTCTACTAATCACTATTCTACATTCAGGTCAACTTTTCATAGCTTCCACATGTGAGGAATAACATGCAGTACTTGCCTATCTGTATCTTACTTCACTTGCAGCATTCTCTAATTCTGTTTATTCTGCTTCAAAGAACAGGATTTCATTCCTTTTTACAATTGAATAATATTTCATTGTGTATATATTCCACATTTTCTTCATCCATTGACAGTCACCTAGGTTGATTCCATATCATAGATACAGTGAATAATACCTTGATAAAGATGGATATCTTTAGAATGCTGATTTCATGCTTCCAGGTCATTTAATAAAATATATGGTATGTGATATCCTCAAGGGAAAAATTAGAGATCCTTAATAGGATGGGAGTAATAGTAGGCCCCTTATTTATTGGTATCCTCAGTGTTTGCAATGCAATGAAACACATGTGTATATTTAAGTTGGTTAATGAATTTTATTATCTTACATAATAGAATACTTTAGCTGGGAATGGTGGTGCAGGCCTATAATTCCAGTGACTTAGGAGGCAGGGGCAGGAGAATCACAATTTCAGGCCAGCCTCAGGAACTTATAAGAACCTGTTTCAAAATAAAAAGTAAAAAAAGGCTGGGGATTTAGGTCAGGGATAGAGCACCCCTGGGTTCAATTCACAGTATCCTCCCAAAAAAGTAGAACATTAAATATTTTTCAATAAAATAGGAGTGTCCTAGAAAATCTTTTTACTGCACAGAAAAGTTCTAGTTATTTCATGGCAAAGTAAGAAATTAAGTTTTGTAATTTCTTTTTCAAAAAAGTCAAGTGTCTCAACTATGCTAAACTTTTTTATATTGGAAAGTGTTTGTGAGAACCATATTATTCTCAGATATTTCTAAAAGCAATAAATTACTTTATCTTTCCATTGAAGGCAAAGTTTCTGTATTAACAATGATTTCAAAAGGAACAGCATTTTATAAGAAATTCATGCTAAACAGACAACATTTAAAATAGATATTTGGCAGTATTCTCATCATAAGTGTATCAGTTATAGAATCTTAAACATCTATAAAATAATCTTGAAGAGAAAAGCTTTCCAATCTGCTGAAAATATTGTAAATGACATGTTTTAGTGAGGTTTCAAATCCATGGTATAAATAGAAAATTATATATATATATATATATATATATATATATATATATATATATATATATATGAGTTCAGGACATGTATTTTCTCTGTCAGCCTCACTTGGGGCTGTTTTGCTTTTCTATTCAAGTTTCATTTGCCTCACTTAATAATATATGCATATACATAAGTATTTTAAAGTATTTTTAAACATCTTTAAACCAAAGAGTGACTCTTCTTTGCTCTTAACCCACTCTGACATTTGAGTCCTTTACTTGAAAATGTGAGAAGAAAGGTTAATACAAGAGATAGAAACTTGTCAAAAGTTTCCATGCTTTTATTTCCATCCACTGCAATGAGGCTTAATGTACTCTTCTACGTTCTATGGACCTTAGGATCAAAAACTTTAATTGTCCATGGGACCCTGAGATTTAAGCCCTGAAGCATGGTCACTCCAATTAGAAGCCAATGATAAAATTGAACAACTTCTTGTTGCTTTAAGCTGTCTTCCTATACGGACCCTCTGGTCTACCTTCACCAACAGAAAAGAGGACTTTTATTACTTTTCTTGAGGCAGATGATAGAATTTGCAGCTAATAATGAAATCTACTAGAGCCTTCCTAAGGCTTAATGCCATTAATATTTTTTGACACATGCCAAGTTGCTAAAGTCTTTAAAGGATCTTCCCTGTTGAAGAGAACAGGGAGACAAATACAGCACTGAATAAAGCAGTAAGTGCAGTAAATAGAAATGGAATATGATATTTTTTCTCTGCTATGATATGGAAAAGATACTGTGACTTTGGACTTAAGTCCCTCAGGAAGAAATGTCTTTATAGTAACATAAATCAAGAAGGAATATTATGATATAATATGTGCTAGGAGATTGTTTGACTCAACAAATATCTAGCATCTTCTACTATATGTCAGATACTGAACAAAAGTAGCTTTCTCCTTTCAAGGATCTTACCTTTATTCCCTCTATGAGGCTTTTTCTGAAGGTTATACCACACCATTGTTTTGGAAACTAGGAAAAGAGACAAAAGTATGTAAAATAATTTTTAAAAACTCACTGAATTTATTGAAATAACTCATGTAGAAGATGTTGAGATAATTCAAGTAACTGGTATACTTTACGAAAATGGAGATAACTGGTGTTTGGGAGAAAATTGGCCTATTTAGCAAAAATGTCTTAATTTAGGTAAATATTTTTACAATCAAATGAAACTAAAGTCCTCTTAGTTGTTACTTTTTCTTACTTGTATATTCTACACAGCACTAAATCTGAAAAAAAAAAATGAGGCAGTGTGTTAGCCGCCGGAAAGGGATTGCAGCCTGGAACGGCAGCGCCGCGGGAAGGAGTCCGGAGACAGGATGGAGACGAAAAAATTCTTTAATCTTTCTGTCTCTGTCTCTTGTAATTTCTAACACTACATACACACTCTCACAAGAAACCAACCACGTACTCTTACAAGAAACTACAATGTATCTATACAATAGCGATAACCCTGTCCTTTCACTCTCACAAGAAACCAAGCCACGTACTCTTACAAGAAACTACAATGTATCTATACAATAGCGATAACCCTGTCCTTTCTCTCTCTGGTCTCATCCCATGCGCCCGAGCAGGAATGGTGCTTGCTCGAACTGCCGAGTCACTCCTCAAATCTCTCGAGATCTTGGGCCAAGTCCCGTGAGACTACGGAAGGCGACAATGCCCAAAAATGTCAATCTGCTGAGTCATTGCTCAAATCTCTCGAGATCCTGGGCCAAGTCCCGTGAGACTACGGAAGGCGACAATGCCCAAAAATGTCTATGGCCCATAGTCAACCGCAAGCTTAGCTATCTCCCCAAACAGGGCTCCTGCAGCAGTGGAAGTAATTTTAAAAAGGTTGAATGGAAAAGGGTGATACTGAATATTATTAATAAAGGACTCTATGTATATGAGTCTTACAAACACCCTTAAGGTAGTATTATCAACTTATCCATTTTCACATGTGTACCAGGACTCTAAACTTAAATAGCTTTGCCAGGCACACACTGCTTATAAATTAAAGAAGCTGAATTTGACCTTAGGATTATTTTATTCCAAAGTGAAACAGATTTAAAGTACCCTACATAGACACTGGTTTTACACATATTGAAGCTTTTGGTACATTATTATGTCTGTGTATAGAAGTGTAGCCAGGAGGGCAGTGATATTTTAGAGAAAGCTAGCTTGGATATGCAAGAGTGGGAAAACTCAGAAGGATCAGTTGAAGAGGGAGAGGTTGGAAAGAGAAGAACTAATCAATACTGGCATGTTCTTGAGTCTTTACTAAGGAACTAGTTTAAATATGGGAAGCAATTAAATGATCAGGAGACCACAATCAATGGCCTGAAACTCAAAACAGATTTGCCAACTGTGTTTTGTAAATAAAGTTTTATTGGAAAATATTCATGTTTATTCACTTATATATATTGTCTATGGCTCCTTTTGTATTGCAATGTACAATGACACTAGAAATTAAGTACAACTAGCTGGTAGTGGTTGGTAGGACTGAAGATATTTACTATCTGGCCCTTTCTAGAAAAAGCATCACCCTTGGGTTATATGATAAGATTTTCCATTGAAATATAAAATGCACATGCTAGAATTAATGCAATTATTGATAAGTTTTTAGGTGATTCTACTCTTATAACTTCTAATTTATTTAAATGTAGACTGCTAGAGTAAACGGAAACATAGCTAGAATACTATAGAAGGTGATTCATGAAAAAAGTAAGATTTAAATTCCTTTAAATTTTTATTTTCTTATGGATATAATATTTTATTAATAGTCCCACACAGATGGTTTGAAACAATAAGAGAAAAACAGTAGATGGATTTTATGGAAAAATGTCAAACAACTTAAAAATCTGCTATGGGCATAAAGCTTAAAATGGCCATATGGGAAAATTTTACAAAAACTTTTTCCCTCATGACTCACTCTGGAATACTTTGTATATGTTGTAGAAAATTCCAGACTACAGTCATATTTAGATAGATATGAAGTGGCAACATATTTCAGTTAGAATAGTGTTTCATTTTTATGAGATATATGTATTCCATTTTGAAATGTTTGGTAAGTGAAAGGAATTGCCTAAAGTAGCTTTATTCAGAATAATTTTTATTTTAAAGGTATTGACAAGTGAGTCATATTTTACAGATAATTATAAATAAACAATTAAAATAAAAGGACTTGTTATTGTTGCATTAGGCCTTAGAGAATTGTACAGAATAGAAGACTCAGAGATGAACCCACACACTTACAGTTATATAAGACAAAGATGCCAAAAATGTTCACTGGAAAAAAGACTATTCAACAAATGGTGTTAGGAAAACTGGAAATCCTCATGTAATAAAATTAAATTAAATCTCTTTCTCTCACCATGCACAAAACTTAACTCAAAGTGGATCAAGGACCTAGGAATTAAACCAGAGACCTTGCACCTAATAGAAGAAAAAGTAGGCCCAAATCTCCATCATGTTGGTTTAGGCTCCAACTTCCTCAATAAGACCCCTATAGAACAAGAACTAAAAATAAGAATCAATAAATGGGATGGATTAAAAATAAAAAGCTTCTTCTCAGTAAAAGAAACAATCAGTGAGGTGAATAGAGGATCTACAGAATGGGAGCAAATCTTTACCACAAGCACATCAGATAGAACACTAACCTCAAGGATTGATAAAGCTCTTAAAAGTCTTAACACCAAAAAAAAAAAAAAAAAAAAACAAACAAGCAAACAAACAAAAAAAAAAAACAAAAACAAAAAAGAAAAAAACAAACCCAATCAATGAAGCAGCCCCAATCAGGGAGATGGCTATTGTGGCTAGCTGGAAGCCATAAGTTCCACCTGATAATAATCATATGCACGTGACGCACCTGTAAATGCATGTGACGCACCTGCAAAGCTAAAGGTATATAACTGGGTGAAAGCGGTCAGAAGTGGTCTTCATTCAGTCAGTCGTTCAGTCGCTCAGTCAGTCGGGTCAGAGAGTCAGAGCGGCCAGAACATAGTCAGAAGAAGAAATAAGAGTCAGAGCGGTTAGAAGAGAGAAGTAGTTTTTGCTGGTTGGAGTCAGGCCGAGGGTGCCGAAGAAGAAAGAAGAAGCTATCTCTCTATCTCTCTCTCTTTCTCTCTCTCTCTAAGCTCTCTCTAAGAAAGTAAAAGTAAAAGAAAGTGAAGAAGAAAGAAGAAAGAAGAAGCTCTCTATCTCTTTCTCTCTCTAAGCTCTCTCTAAGAAAGTAAAAGTAAAAGAAAGTAAAGTAAAGAAGTAAAGTAAAGAGTCAGTAGTCAGAAGAAGTAAAGAGTCAGAGAGGTTGCTGAAAGAGACAGTGTTAGAGTTTTGAGAGATTGCTAAAGCCGAAGAATAAAAAAACCTTCTTTCATCTTCATTCTGCCTCCAAGTTTTTCTCCCGTGGCGTTGTTGCTCCAAGTCAGGAAGCAACAAATCAATAAATGGGCCAAGGAACTAAACAGACACTTCTCAGAATATGATATACAAAAAATCAACAAATATATGAAAAAATGTTCAACATCTCTAGCGATTAGAGAAATGCAAATCAAAACAACTCTAAGATTTCATCTTACTCCAGTCAGAATGGCAGCTATCAAAAAAACAAACAACAATAAATGCTGGTGAGGATGTGGGGAAAAAGGCACACTCTTACATCATTGCTGGTAGAACTGCAAATTGATGAAGCCAATCTGGAAAGTAGTATGTAGATTCCTAGGAAAACTGGGAATGGAACCACCATTTGACCCAGGTATCCCACTCCTTGGCCTATTCCCAAAGGACTTAAAAACAGCTTACTACAAGGACACAGCCAAATCAATATTTATAGCAGCACAATTTGCAATAACTAGATTGTGGAACCAAGCCTGATGCCCATCAGCAGATGAATGGATAGGGAAACTTTGGTATATATACACAATGGAACACTACTCAGCACTAAAAGAGAATAAAATCATGGCATTTGCAGGTAAATGGATGGAGTTGAAGAAAATAATGCTAAGTGAAGTTAGCCAATCCCCCCAAAAAACAAAGGTCAAATGATCTCTTTGATATGAAGATACTAACTTATAAATGCAAGAGAGAGGGAATGAGAGGAATGAAAGAGCTTTAAATAGAAAAAAATAAGGGGGAGGGAGGGGATGGGGAAAGGGGATAGGAATAATGGCAGACTGAGTTACCCATGATTACCCTAAATACATGTATGAAGACACAATTGTTGTAAAAATACTTTATATTAAAGCAGCAACTTGAAAAATCGTGCTCTTTATATGTAATATGAAATGAATTGTACTCTGTAAACATGTATAACAAATTAGAATAATAATAAATTTTAAAAAAACAGCATACTGCAGGGACATAACCACATCAATGTTTATAGCAGCATAATTCATAATAGCTATATTGTGGAACCAATCTAGTTGCCCTTCAATAGATGAATGGATAAAGAAACTGTGGTATATATACACAATGGAATATTACTCAGCATTAAAAAAGAATAAATTCATGACATTTTCAGGTAAATGGGTGGAGATGGAGAATATTATACTAAGTGAAGTAGGCCAATTCCAAAAAACCAAAAGCCAAATATTTTCTCTGATATGTGGATGCTGATCCATAATAGGGGTGGGGGGAAGAATGGTGGAACTTTAGGTAGGGAAAAGGGGAGGGAGGAGTAGGAAGAGGGTATGGGGGGTAGGAAAGATGGTGGAATGACATTGACATCATTACCCTAAGTACTTGTATGAAGACATGAATGGTATGACTCTACTTTGTATACAACCAGAGACATGAAAAATTTTGCTCTATATTTACACTATGAATTGAAATGCATTCTGCTGTCATGTTTAACAAATTAGAATAAATAAATTAAAAAATGCATACAAAAAAAAGAAAATAACTTAGAAATTTACTTGATCTTCTCAGATATCTTGTTACTATCTCATTTTAAAGTTACTTTTAGAAAAACCCTTATTTTTAAATTACCACCAACTATTTTGAACTCAACCAAATATTAACTTTTTAAATTATTGAAATATACCAAAACACTATAAAGTTATTGTGTTTATCTTTCTTCTCTGTCATCTGTGTATCTCATAATATTCTTGCAGCTCTTCATAATGACAAAAAGAAATATAGGCTTATTAGGGATCATGTTTCTTTTCCCACAACTCATAAATGTGACTTCAGTTTCCTCATCTTGGAAATAGACCCCTTTTCAGAGTCATTATGAGGATTATATAAAGAAATGTGTGCAAAGCAATCACTAATCATGAAACGGGACATCTGTTTTCTACTACCTAATACATTTATGAGAAAGTTGTCTTATATAGAAGTTCATTGATGTTTATAACAATGTTATTGTATACTGTGTTTATCTAATAAATGATAGTTTTTTATATTGTCAACATTCCAGGAAAAAGAGATGGATAGCAAGGAATGTGACTTTCATTCATGAATAAATAAGCAGGAGGATTGCAATTAAAAACATGTATTCACAGTCCAGGGTAGCCTATGGTATGTGTGAAGAATAAAGGAAAGTTTGGAGTTAGCAGGGGGAATGAGAAAATAAATATTTTTTAAAATACTTTTTTAGTTGTAGGTGGACACAATACCTTTATTTTATTTATGTGGTGCGGAGGATGGAATCCAGGGCCTCACACATTAAAGAGGAGAGCTCTACCACTGAACCATAGCCCCAGCCACAAGAAAAGAAATTTAAGGTGTTTTGAAAGAGAGCTTATTGGCACTTGTGACTGTTATGTGAGAACTGGTAAGCTCTGATTAGCAAGTGGCTACAATTACTAGGTCAAACCAGTCTTAAGTCATAATGGGCTATCTGGATTGGATTTGTTCAACAGTATGTCAAGGAAGTGTTCTTAAGTAGTTACTGTTGTTATAGTTATTATCAGGCAAATTGTGCGTGGTAGGCCTCCCTTCATGGCCTTCTGTGGCTCCATTTGTCAGGGGTTATGTGGGTGACTCCATTGTGAATCTGATAACTTTCACAATATTATGTTACTAAATTTTTCTAGGTAGGTTTAAATTTTAAGTCTTTTATTATTATTTTCTCTCTGAACTTTTTGGTTTGTTTAAGAGAGTCTTTCAGGGAAATGACTTCTTTTCCTCCTTCTTTATTTTATGAGAAGTTTTCTATTACTTTGTATATTATAATAGCCAAGACAGAAATTCTCAGGAGATGAACAAGAAAAGAAGAAATAAAAGGATTAAAGATTGAATGACTTAGAAATTATATGTATATCCAACAATGTAAAAAGTAGAATTAGACAAATTAAAGAAAGAAAAGTAAACAAACACATACATGTGTGTTCTATATGAATATACACATATGTATATAAATATACAAGAATTATCAAATGGAATATTGGGCCATACATATTTAAAATTATGAATATGTTATATCATGATTCTACTTTTTAAAACACATAGTCATTATTTTAAAAGTTCCATGTGAAACTTTGTATTGAAACCATAAATGTCAATTGAGAAATTAAAATTACCCCAAATAACTTATTTTAACAAGTATTTATTAGTTACCTTCTATTAGGCAGAGTAGTAAAGGGTAGTGTAACATTTAAAGGTAAAGCAGCATCCTCTTATCCACAGTTTTGCTTTCAAAGGTTTCAGTTCAAAAACAGTCTGAAAATATTAAATGGAATATTTTGAAAATAAGCAGTTCATAAGTTTTAAATGATACAGTATTCTAAGTAGTGCAATGAAATCTAGCTCTATACTTTATAGGATTTGAATCATTACTTTGTACAGTATATCTATGCTAGATACACTATGTGCTCATTAGTCACTTAGTAGCCATCTTGGTTATTAGATTGATCATCATAGTATTACAGTACTTGTGTGCAAGAAAACCTTACATTGTAGCCTATATCATTCACCTCACTTCATCTCATTACATAGGCCTTGTATCCCGCCATCAGAAGAGAAGGATGAGTATAATACAATGGGGAGAGAAAAAACTACATTCACATATTTTTATATAGAACATTGTTATAACCCTTATATTTTATTAATTATTGTTGTTAACCCCTTACCTGATTTAAAAGTTAATCTTTATTACATATATGTATGTTATAAAACACAAAATGCATGACATTTTTGTACTATGTATGGTTTCATACATTCACTTGGGCACCTTGGAATGTATCCTCCTTGGAGATATATATGTGTATGAAACAAAGTGGACTGGAAACATTATTCAGAATATGTTTCAGACAAAGCATATATATATATAAACAAACTGTTTTAGAGAGATAAGATACATTATCAGATAAATATCTGACTTTGTTGGTAGAAAAATTTTTAAATAACAATAGCTTTGACAAGTACATTTTTTATTTTATTCTTTTTAGATATACATGACAGCAGAGTATATTTTTGGCATATTATACATACATTGAATATAACTTATTCTAATTAGGATCCTATTCTTGTGATTGTACATGATGTAAAGTTACCCTGGTTATGTATTCAAATACAAGGACAGGAAAGTTATATCCAATTAATTCTACTATCCTTCCTATTCCCCTTTTTGTTGTGGTGTTATTTGCAATGAAATCTCAGCACCCAGATACTTTGGGTATGTTTGTATATTAGATAGACTATAGGTTTTGTGTCAGGAAAAAAAAACATGATGATGGATTACTTTAAAAAGTTTATCTTTCAGAGTTATTTTTCTTAAACTGTCTATATGGAGATTATCAGTCCTCGAACTAAAACTGTGCTCATCCAGGGACCCAAAGTTCCTCTACCTTCTTGTTCTGTCATCCCCTAGGATTTTGCCTTCATATCTGTGATCAAAGATAGCTTGCCATCATCATGTCTGAACCAGGACCTTTTTGAAGGAGAAAAGAACAAAGAAGAGAGCATACCCATTTTCCTTTTAGGTCATGGTGAACAGATTGCATACATTCTATCCCACTGGCCAGTATTTGGTCACATATTCTATCTAACTGAAAGGAAAGGGGGAAAAGATAGTGCATATCCTGAACAGCCAAGTAGTCTCTTTTCTACTGCTATATGAAAAATGGAGTAGGAAAGATATTTGAAGACTGCATTCTTTTCAATGTCCAGGTTTTTTATAGGTAGATTAATACTTTTGCTTAAAGACCTTTTGTTTAATATATTTTGATAAAAAATGAAAAATAAAATATATTCATATGTACAAAAACATGTATACACAATACAAATTTTTATTATTAAACATAGAATAGTTAATAGACTACAGCATCACTTGGTCTGTATCCCATGCCTCTCTATTATGCCTTTTTTCAGTGTGATATCAGTGTCTGACTTGCAAGCATAATTTTGAATGATATATTTGATTTCTTACTCACCAACATAATGGGGTCCAGATATTTTTCTTAGTACGTTCAAAACCATTGCCTCTGAATTTGTAGAAATGTAACATTGAATATATGTATGTGTGTGTATGTGTGTTATTATTTTGTAATGGTAGTTTTATGAATTTTGAATTCACTTTCTTCATTTAAAGAGATTTGTCAAATTGTGGTAAAGACCTACATTTTAGAATCCAAATAGCCTGGTTTTAAATCTTAGAACCACCAATTTGTGACCTTTTTCAAGTCACTTAATTTTTCTATTCTTGTCTCCTTATCCTATTATTATCTGTCATCCTGGCCTGTTGCAGTGAAAAATGACACAATGTACATCAAGAGGTTGGCAAATTGACTGACACTAAGTTCCCAGTAAATAATGGCAGCTGTTATTATTGCTAGTATATATGTAGTAGTAGTTGTTGTGATTTTTGTTTTAATACTGCCATAACAGCAGGCCATGTTTTTTTCCTAAATTCTCATTAGGGTTTAACTTTGAACTGAATTTCAGGCACAAGCAATATTTAAAATTACCTATTAATGGTATCATTAGATTGGATGTCATGTACAGTGTTGCATGATGGATTAATTCCTCATAAATCACCTCTGTAATCATTTATATACTCTGAGTAATACTCTGGTTTACGTATCCCATCTCAGAGGAAACACAGTAGAAGTGTGGCAAGAATATTTCCATATACTAATCCCGGTTCCTCTGAACTGCACTTCTGTTATTTAGTAAAAGAACCACTTAGTTATCCTTCTGTAATCCTTTAGCTCTGAAATAATCTTTCACTGAGGGATAAAAAGATTATAGAATGCACCAAAAAAATTCACCATCCATGCATTTACTTAGATTTTATGTTTAAAAATAAGAAGTACAACACACTTAAATGAACTACGAATGATAAAATTTTTAAATGTCCTTGAAGCATTTGTGCATTCAATAACAAGAAAAATGTTTTATCTATGTTAAATAACAAATCTCATTTTAAGGTTGAATTTGGGAAAGTAGCCACATAGATCAATTTTATCAGTTATATAAAACTTCTCAGTGATAGAGTGTGCCCTCTGGAAACATCCCAGCTATTTTTCTAGCAGTTTTGTGGTTTGTTGAATTGCTGGTTTCACTATGTATATGTAGCCATTTGATGACTTATCTCAGTTTGAATTGCCAAAATCATTGTTCCAAAAATACACACAGCTCATCCAACTGTTTCCTCATAAAAATCACTTGCCATTTCAATGAACATGGGCCCCAAATACAGGCATTGCAGAACATTTCTTGGAATCTAGAATGTACTCAGCATTTTATATTCATTATCACATGTAATCTTTTCAACAATCTTAAGGACATCTATTTTTATATTCCTTGTTTTACAGATGGAGAAACAGAGACACAGAATTTGTAAATAACTTACCTAAAATCAGAAATAATATATAATAAACTGGGTTTCATAGAATGGTTGTGAAGGAGTCAAAGCTATAGTTCTATATTTTATTAGGAGGTAATAGAAGTTATTACTAGAGATTTCCATTACTAGAAATTGTCACTAGAAATGAGTTTCCTGATGTTTTCCTGGATACTGCAGGAGTAAATCAGTTAGTCATTTGTCTTTCCTCATAGTTTTTTTTTTTTTTTTTTTTTACTTTTACTTTTCTATTTCTCTACCTTTAATGCATGATCAATGTTTTTAAGTAACATAGACAATGACCTCTAATACTTTTTCACACAAAAGAACAGTCATAAATCCCCTGAACTGTATGGACAATTTTAAATAAAATTTAGTGATGTTGATTCTGAAAACGATGATAATATTTTTTCACCCAGTCATTGCTATACCTTTCTAATAATTATTTATTGCCCAGTGGAATACAGAGAAACTTTATAAAGACAAAAGAATGAAATAGGATTGAAGCATAGGAAAAATTTATTTCTAGCTGATGACACTGGTATCCCATTCAAGAAAAGACTACTCTTCCCCTGCCCCATTTTTAGTGGTTCATATTAGTTATACATAACATTAGGATTATTTTGCATGATTATAAATGTATGGAACATAATTTTCTCTAATCTAGTCCCCAGTACTTCCCCTTAACCTCCCCCTTATTCCTCCACTTTCTTATACTCTTATATTCCTTCCCTTTCTTATACTCTGCTGAACTTTCTACCGTTTATTTACAGTTTTCTAAAATTATTTTTAAGATATACATATTGAAAGATTCACTGTATTATATTCATATAGATACATAGGAAAGTTAGGTCAGACTCATTCCTCACTTTTTCCCTTATCTCATCCCTCTCCACTCTTTCTCTCCTCCTCAATTCCCTTCTTCTACTTCACTGATCTTTATTTTGATAGAATTCCCTGCCCCTGTTTATTTTCTCATTTTTTCCTCCTTATTTTAGACTAGCTTCCACATATCAGAGAAAACATTAAACCTTTCACATTCTGATCTTATTTCACTTAGTATTAGAGTCTCCAGTTCCATCCATTTACAGGCAAATAACATAATTTTAGCCTTCTTTATGGCTGAGTAATACTCCATTGTGTAAATATACCACATTTTCTTTATCCATTCATCTGTTGAAGAGTACCTATGTTGGTTCCATAGCTTAGCTATTGTGAATTGAGCTGCTGTAGGCATTGATGTGGCTGTTTCATTGTAGTATACTGTTTTTTTAATTATTTGGGATATATACCAAGGAGTGGGATAATTGGGTCAAATATTGGTTCCATTCCAAGTTTTCTGAGGAATCTTCATAGTGCTTTCCAGAGTGGTTGCCTCAATTTGTAGTCCTACAAGCAATGTATGAGTGTATGTTTTCTTCCACATCCTCGCCAACATTTGTTACTTGACGTCTTGATAATTGCCATTCTGCCTGGAGTGAGATGAAATCTAAGTGTAGAATTGACTGGTGTTTCCCTAATTGCTAGTGATGTTGAACACTTTGTCATGCATTTCATGACCATGTATATATTTCTTCTTTTGAGAAATATCTATATGTAGAAGAATGAAACTGAACCCCTATCTCTCTTCCTGCACAAAAATCAACTTGAAGTGGATTAAGACCTAGGAATTAGACCATAACCTTGGCAACTGCTAGGAGAAAATATAGACCCAACACTCCAACATGTTGCCACAGGAACCAACTTTCTTAATAAGACCCAGAAAACATAAGAGGTAAAACCAAAAATCAATAAGTGTGATGCTATTGAATTAAAAAGCTTCTGCATGGCAAAGTAAACAAGAGTATGAAGCAAGAGCTTACAGAATGGGAAAGAATCTTTGCTACCTGCTCCTCAGATAGGGCTTCAGTATCCAGAATGTATAAAGAACTCAAAAAACTTAACACACACACAAAAAAAAACGCAATTTATAAATTAGCATCTTTCTTATACACATATCTTTCATAAAAACAAGGTTCAAGTTGCCTAGAAAATGTGCTTTAATTTCGTGGCATATATGAACTGGCCACATACATATGATGATAGAAACATATTTTAGAATGTTGAAACTTAAAGCATAACTCTATTATCTCTTTATTTGTAAATAGTTTGTGAAAGATTTTTTAAATTGTCTCTTATTCCAAGAGTTCTATTGAAAATGCACAAATATGGAATTCAAGCAAGTTTACTCTTTCATTAATTCACCTCATCTGAAACCTTAGAATCATTTCCAATTTTGTTTCATGAACTGCAGGGAAAAAATTAATTTTGACCCAGAACAAATATGTATGTGTGTATACACACACACACACACACACACACACACACACACACACAAATATACATATATACAGTATACAAAACTGAAACAAGAATTTTGAAAATAATAATAATCCTTAGTATAAGTGACAAACTCTTATGTTAAATTTTAATTTTAAAACATTCCTTGTCACAACCTACAATTTCTATTTCATAAATCAGTGATAGATAATAAATTTGAATAATAAAAAAATGGTTTATATGAAGAAATAATTATTCAGAGCCCAGATGACAAGTTTGATCATAATTTTGTATATAGTGGAATGTATGTATATATAATTGGTTTTTTGGATGTAGATAATTAAGTTATACATATTTTACTCAGCTCATCCATTTTTTAATTTAAATTTAAGCAGACTATGTGTGAAAAGCTTTTGTTTTATGAAAATCCTTAGACAAGCCATTTAGATGTATTTTAAAGGACATACATTTAAAGAATATGGCTTTTAAATTTTCTACAAAAATTTATGCCTATATTAACTATCAGTAAATGTTAAATTAATTAATGTTTTTATTAAAATTGCACAATGGTAAAATATGGTGTTGTATAAATTGAATCATATGCTTTTTACAATTTATTATTTAATGAAGATATTTGAATGCAAGATTTGTAATGATTTTAAGGAACTCTAAAGAAGATACTAAATTTAGGTTCAAATCTGAAACAGCTGATTTAAATCATTGAAGCTTACTCTTATAAGTTTTTGGAGTCATTTTTCTACAATAACTGTCTAGTTCCAGAAATCTGGTCAGTGACTTAAGCAGATCACCTTGGGGAAGGATATGTTTCAAAATAGTCCTTATGTAAATAGGAATCTAATAATAATTACAACTATAACATAATTTATTGTGTTATTATACAAAGTCAGGTGTTCTACCAAGCACTTTATATACTCTTCTTTAAATCTTAGAATGGTTTTAATAGAGAAGAAAGTATTACTGTTCCCATTTTATATATCAGGAAACCAAGACTTATAGTGGGGCTAAGTAGCTTCCCAATATCATAAGACCTTAGATCAGAGTCGAGATACAAACACCCACTGTTTACCTCTAAAGCCCCTGAGATTAACAACCATATTCTACGACTTCCATAATAAATGTCCCATTTCATCTCACTTGTAACCTAGAGAAGGCAGAAGTTCAGAATTGGATTGAAGTGTTTTTCATTTAGATACAGGACTGGTTTCATAATTTGTAGTTTCCAGTTAAAAATGAAATGCTTGGAGGCTGGGGATATGGCTTAGTGGTGGGCACTTGCCTGACATGTTCAAAGTCCTGGGTTGAATTCCCAGCACTGCCCACCCCCTCAATGAAATGCACAACTCCTTTTGCAAAGAGTAGAAAAAGGGCATATTAAAATTACGAAAATATAAAGTTGTTTATTCCATGGTCCCTCTCCACTTTCAAGGTGTTTATTAGCTATTTAACATCATAGTGAATAAAGACATTTAAAAATTTAAAGTGTTGGCCTGGATTTTACTGTTCATTGTTGTATTTTGCAATCCCAGTTGTGAATGCCATTTTAAGAATATTTAACTCATACAAAAATCACCAGACTATATGATTTGCATCTCATTGCTAGTAAATGTATATGTATTCATTCTTATCAGAATGTAGAAACACACAAATTAGTATTTTTTTAATTTTACTTTTTGAAATGATTATATTCTAGCAATACTTCCTCTTTTCAGCTTACTGAGCAAGGAAGGACTGAAATGAAAAAGGAACTATGGGTCCCTTTAACTTTTTCTTCCTGTGTGATCAATTTCAATGTAAGTGATTGGCTCAAGCAGGAAGGTAGCACATAGAGAAAAGGACATGATATGGTTTCTTGGTCATTTGTGTTTTATTAGAATTGTCTTCTTTCTGCATTTCAAATAAGGTCTGGATCAAATGGGAAGCATGATCTTTCAGGGGCTGGGGCTCTGAGTCCCCTCCTTTACTCAGTTATAGACATAACAGTCTCACCTGGTATTCTCTTTGAGTGTTGTTAAACTTAAGTACTATGAGTTCACCACACTTCTGTACTGAAGGGACATTGAAAACACTATATGCACAAGGAGACACACATATTGCATGTATCTCCTCTGCTAAAATCTATGCTTCCTTGCCCCATTGGGCTTCACCTTAAAACCCTAAGTACAAAGATAAAATTATTAAAAATGTCAACATAGCAAAAACAGATAAAATAAACTTGGGTTCCTCTTTTTTTGTGGTTTTAGATGAACAGAATGCCTTTATTTTGTTTGTTTGTTTTTATGTGGTGCTAAGGATTGAACCCCGTGCCTCACACATGCTAGGCAAGCACTCTGACATTGAGCTACAGCCCCAGCCAAAACTTGGGTTCCTTTTGAATTCAGGGTCCTGTGGTAAGTACACAGGTTCACAATCATGAAGCTGATTCCACCTAGATACATCTCTTAGGCTACCATTTTAACTTTTTTCCTTAATGCTTACTTTGATATTGACTATCAATATTTCATGATTATTAAAAAAAGGATGCACCATGGAATGTGTTCTAACTCTTAATACATTACAGATCCTTTTGGGATCCCATGTGAATAATTCTCTATTTGACATACTAAAGGTGGGTGATTTTGACTTACCAGTATGACCTATTTTGGACAGTTCTCTATAAACAGGAAAGGAGTATGTTGATTGATGAAAAGATAACACTAACAATTCTCACTGTGCTTTATCATCCTAAATGATTTAACAGTTGAGGGAAATTTACAATTATATTAGTTTTAAAACTGGGCTATTTATCATAAGAGCACATTTAGGTTGCTGCTGGCAGCTCAGTGGGCTAAGACCCAGCATTGAGGTGATCTGGAAATATAAGACAGTCATACCAAGGGAGAACCATCAAAAGTTGGGTTTCCTCTAGACAAGATCATAAAATCCCCAAATTGCTCCTGGGAATTTTATGTTACCTTTTGTTCCATTTTCAAAATCCTGTTGTTAGGGTACAGTGCTGGCTTGCAGTATTTGGGGGGCACACAAGACTAACATTATTTCAATATTCTTTAGACTCTGTTTAATTCCATGAACTGTTTGCCTGTGTTCCTTACTTCAGCATGAAACCCTCTTAAGTACAATAATAATTTTTGATACACAGAAACGTATCATCAGTACATTTGAACCAAAGAAAAACTTATGTAGACTTTTCTATTTATTCAAATATTTCCCTTAATAATTGGTCTAAGGTGAAAACAGCACATAAGTTATTCCAACAGATCTCTTCTGACACTTCATGAAATTGTTCTCATAGCAACTGAATATCAACCAATGCATGCCAGGTTTAGAGGTGAATGTTGCATTGTGTAAATGAACCTGTCTCTATTGCTTGGCTTTGGGTGGGGGAGTTCTGGCCATTCAGAAGTCCACCCACTCCAGAGGAACCCTTTCTAACAAAATTTCTCCAGTCAATGTCCTTGATTCCACTTAATCACCTTTGAGCTAGATAGTAGGTTAAGGATTATAAAATCATTTTTATGATAACCTTTTAGCAATTCCTTCATAAGAGCCTAATTTTTCTCTTTAGAATATGGGCACGTTGTACTGTTTATACTTAGCTTTAGGATTCTAGTGGAAATTCCAAGAAAACTATTTATAACAGTTTACTTACATTTATTTAATATCTAAGTAACTATATTGGGTAGTACCTATTTCATAGAAAGAGTAAGATAATATCTTGCTAGTTAAATTATTTGCCTCCCAGAAATAAATGCTTAATTTTTAGAGGTTTTTATCCTGTTAGAAATTTTAGATATGTCTTCAACATATTTTTTAAAATTTTATCTTCACCCCCTCTACACACACTTATTTTCTTTTCTTATTGATACTTTTACTGTTCTGTAAAGTTTTGGAAATATTTCCGAATATAAGGTCACCCTGGAAGAAATGTTTCCTTTAAAGGAATTGCAAATATATCTAAATATAATTCCAGTAATGTATGTGTAAAATATTTTAAATATGAACTGAAAAATGTAACCTATGGATGAAATTGCATATAATTTAAAAGGCAATCTATAAAGATCATATACTAATTCACTCTTTATAGTAATCCAGAAGAGCATTAATAAAATGTTAATTTAGTGTGGATGCCAGCTGTCATTTGTGAATTTGTGTATTTGTGAGGATGTTAAAATGCAGGTTTGGTATTGTATGTGTCTGCTGTTCTTGTCTTGGATAATGCAAGAACACATTTCTAGCATTTAAATATTTCATTTGATTTATCATTTAATGTGATGGAACAGTCTGCAAAGATACTAATTGCATAATACCCAATTTACTTTATTCTTCAGCATTTGGAAGCTTCTAAAGAGAAGTCATTTGACAGTTCATTGATGGAGACTGAAGTAAACCTGAACAGTTACCAAACAACTTTAGAAGAAGTACTCTCATGGCTTCTTTCTGCTGAAGACACATTGCAAGCACAAGGAGAAATTTCTAATGATGTAGAAGAAGTAAAAGAACAATTTCATACTCATGAGGTAAAACAAAAAGCATTGATTTATGAAATCAAGTACATGACTTATAATGGCAAGTCCCCTTTCTTTTTTCTCAATTATTCTATGAGAGAGCATTGTAATTTATAAATATAGTTTTATTTTTAGATGGAAACAAATAATGTTTATGTGCTTAGGATTCCATCAGCCAGTACTGAAGTTCTCTTTTGGAGAACAACCCTTCAAGGGATTAAGATCAGGTTTGCCAATAACTTCTATAAGAATTTAAAAGCCCATGCACCTTCTGCCAAGGAAAGACCAAGGGATAATTCTTAGGTATGTTCCAATGTACCAAGTTATCATAAAAAATCATAATTCTGAAGTATGCTACAGAATACCTGAGTGATAGTAGGTTATACTACCCTCTGAGGTAGACTTCCTGAGATAATATGCTTGCTTGGCTTGCTCCCCTTCCCTGTGCTCTTTCTTGCTTCTTCAGTACTCCTGCAAGTCCTTCTGGAAGCTCTTTCTTAATAAACCACTTGCACTAAAATCCTTCTCTCACTTTCTACAGAAAGTGTCCTAATATAGTAACTTTAATTCATATTAAAAATGGTTTATAGTTTCATTAAAGATTGAAATACTGCCGGGTGCAGTGGCACACACTGATAATCCCAGCAGCTAGGGAGGCTGAGACAGGATGATCATGAGTTCAAAGCCATCCTCACCAATAGCAAGGTGCTAAGGAACTCAGCTAGACCCTGTCTCTAAATAAAATACAAAATAGGGCTGGGAATGTGGCTCAGTGGTTTAGTGCCTCTGAGTTCAATCCTCAGTAGCCCCTACAAAAGTTGAAATGCTTTTAATGGAACCATACATTTAATGGACTACAGGTTTAAAACTACAAAAAAAATCAAATTCAATTCCATAAAGTATTAATTATAACTGTTAACTCTTTTCTTTGTCAGGGGTATATGATGGATTTGACATCCCATCAGGGACAAGTTGGTAATGTTCTAAAGTTGGGAAATCAACTGATTGGAGCAGGAAAATTATCAGAAGATGAAGAAAATGAAGTACAAGAACAAATGAATCTCCTAAATTCAAGATGGGAAAGCCTCAGGGTAGCTAGCATGGAAAAACAAAGCAAGTAAGTCTTCATTTATATTTAATTAACAAAAATAGCAAATTTATCCAGGTCAGATGGCACATGACTGTAATCCCATATACCTAGAAGACTGAGGCAGGAAGATCCTGAGTTCAAGGCCAGCCTAGGCAACATGGTGAGGCCCCCATCTCAAAATAAAAAGAGCAGGCTGGAGTTGTGGCTCAGTGGTAGGGCACTTGCCTAGCATGTGTGAGGCACTGGGTTTGATTCTCAGTACTACATATAAATGAATAAATTAAAGGTACATGAATATTACTGTTAATTTTTTTTAAATAAAAAGAGCAATAATCTTACTATTATTTTGATGTGGCTTAGTGCCTTAGGCTGGATTTTCAGTTTGTTCTTAAGGCATGTGGCTTTTCTTCATGAGACATTATGGTTGGATTTTCATGGCAGTAACTACAATGTTTTCACTTTTGCAACGGAAGTAGAGATATCACATAAGTAGACTGTTATCTACAGAACTATGCTTTAAGAATATCCAACATTTTGTCATAGTGAATGTAGAAGGCACAGAAGCATGCACAGGAAACCATGTACATAAAATCACCTATTGGCTATAGTTGACAGGAAACTTCTCTTCTGAAGGAAAAGCCCATGAATATTAAAGAGTTACTCATCTGTTTATGGAAATCCTCTTGAAATAAAAAAAGTTTCTCAACTGCATTTAGAAATCCTTATTCAAATACAGTATGACTATGAATTACTTTGAGATTTTATATTGACTTAATAAAACGTTTTTGAGATATTTCTGGAAACAGCATATTTCTTGTAAAGGTAAAAAGCAGATTTAATCATTCTGGACATGTTGCTTTGATTTATATTGTTAGATGTGTGTATTCATGTAGAGCCTATCGAGACAAGATAGATTTATTTTTAAATGAAAAGAAATAAAGTGCCAACTGTGGATTTGAATACATTAAGCTAACGAAATTGTCCAAGTGCCTTAAGTTTACTTAGCTATTATTTATAAAGATTAAAAGCTTTAAAGTAGGACTAAAGAAACTCATTAGATATGCTGGGAGGATTGCTATTCCGGTACTAAATTATAGTATGACAATAGGAAGGGGAAAAACACATTTTTAAGCTCATGTCTTTTTGAAAGAATAAGTAAGGCCTATATAAGAAAGAATTTTCAAAACTACATCTATATTCCAAGCTAAGAGATATTAGTCTATGCATATTGACATGTTTTCCCTGCTGTAATGATTGCAACTAACCTTGGAGGTAAGAATAATAATAGTTATAACTATTGAGTCTGCCTCCCCCTAAAACCCACAGGTCAATTTATTTACTTCACTCATTTATCATCATAAATCATAAAATATAAAACAACCTACTTGTGCTCATATGCCAACTATCTACAACCTAGAATTTCTTTTTGCAATGATCTGTGTAACTTAACTATAACAACCTCATGGGGAAAAAATAGTTTAAAATTCAGTCTCCTCTTTTATTGCCCTTCCCATAGTTATGCTTCATTGTTCTCTTTTTAGGACTTCATTTTGCAATATTCTTTGGGAAACTAAATACATTTCCCCATTATTCCTGTACTCCCTATTTGCATTAGGACTAACAACATGGTATTAATTATTCATACTAATCAATTAATTAATTGTACTTTGAGAATGAGTTCTGAGAAAAAGATAATTCCAACTGGAATTGAAATTCCATGTCTTCTATTATAACATTTTTCAAAAGTTAATTTAAAAAACTCCCTTGTTAAAGGGACATCTACCATTAGATGACACCCAATGCTCATATACACAAAATATATGTGTGATTTTGTCACCCACATCACAATGGAGGATAAAAATCCTAAAGTGGCAGTAGTACTACTTAAATAAGTTTAACATAGAAATTCCTTTGACCACAGGGAAAATTGGGGGACTGCTGTTTCTGTTAAGAATTTTAGAATACAAGAGCATTCTTTTAATCATTATAGCTTTTGTGAAAACAACTTACAGAGTATCAAAATTGTGACACCAATAAGGAACACCTTGTAACACATAGTATTTTCTATATAATTAATATGAATACACGAACACAAAATTTTACTTTAACAAAGCAAATTGAGAAATATGAACATTTGTGGATAACTGAGATTTTGATGCCACTTGTGCTAACTTTGTGCATGTTCATGCATAAAACCCATTAAATTCTAAATGAGATAAGGCATTATGCAAATTTTGCTGGACATGATTTTTGACAGTATTTTGGGAAGAAACAAAAATCTGATTAGGAACAAAGCACATTGTCATCCGAAAATATTAATTCTAGATTTTTTAATGCTTCAAATTAATCACAGCAAGCTTTTTTCTATCATAATCATTATATTGATGATTAACTTCAGTTTGGAGCATTAAATATTATTTCCAAGCATATTATTACTTTAGAGTAGTGAGTGGCTAGTAAACAAAAATGCATTAGTCTATATTTCTTATCTCTCTCTTCCAAAGACAGGATGTGGATAAACCAGTCAGAAGCCATTATGCTTAAGACTAGGTTTAGTGATGAGAGGAATCATAATTAAGATTTCTCTAAGCATACTAGGTATAATGGAAAACCATGCTAGAATCCTTTAATTGATATAACAAAAGTAAAAAGAAAATTGAAATAATGATAAGCTTGCAATTAAAATTTAAAAACATTTACATTCAGCATTTGTAACTTTTATCTACCAATATATTTACTAACAACAATACACTGTTTGATATATATTCATTTTGATATATATATGTGATATATATGTATATACACACATATCTTTATTGAAAATATTAACAAAAATTAATGGAAGACCTTGAGTTATGATACAATTTAAGGCACTGAGGACACAATAATGATTATAAGAGGTAAAGTCACAGATCTCATGAAGCTTATATTCTAGAGTGGCTGGCAGCCAATAATAAAAAGACCACAAACAAGAAAAATAGCAAATAGGAAAGTAGATTTTAAAGAGACTGAGTGGTAATACCTTAGAGTAGTTGAGGGGATACTTTTCAACTTTGTGATCCAGGAAGTACTTTCAATGTTAGTATCATTTAGCTTGAGATTTGATTGATTGGAAGAAATCATCATTTGCAGATAAGGAGGAAGAATAGGAATAGCCAGTTCAAAGGGATAAATTAGGGATAGGTCAAAGCTTAGTGGAGGGATCAAAAGGCCTGTGGGACTTAAAAGTTGCAGGAGGGAAGTTTAGATAGATAAGGTATGAGATATGATTGAAATATAGGTAGGTATCTGAGCATATATGCTAGCCTGAGTAAAGGTAAAAGATAAAGGCATTGAGTTCTAGACTAAGTTGAAAAAAAAAAAAAAACATAGAAGGCTTTAAGTAGGAGACATGTCAAGAAAGCATATTAGCAAAGTCATGGAAAAAAAGGAAGACAGTTATTAGTACAGTGCAATATGTCAGATAAGTGATGTTAGTTGTTATAAACAACGTGGTAGTTGTGGTTAGCCATATGGTTAATTTATAAATCATTTTAATCATTTTTTGTATTTATCTTTAGTTCATTTTTTCCCTTTTTTACACTTAAAATGTTTTTTGCTTTGGAAATAGTAATCCTTGCCTTGTTATTACAGGCACTACTTTTATACAGGTGACATCTAGGAACTGCTATTTATCTCACAAACAATAATTATTCAAAATAATAAGATTTTTAAAAAAAATAGTAATAACATTCTTTCACTTTCACTTTGTCTAAAATCTACACCAGTTTATTTAGAGGAGAAGGTCTCACTTCCTCGAATATATATATATATATATATATATATATATATATATATATATATATATATATATTTTTTTTTTTTTTTTGTTTGTTTTTTTTTTTTTTTTTTTTTTTTTTTTTTGGTACCAGAGATTGAACTCAGGGGCACTCGACCACTGAGCCACATCCCCAGCCCTTTTTTTGTGTTTTATTTAGAAACAGGGTCTCACTGAGTTGCTAAGTGCCTCACCATTGCTGAGGCTGGCTTTGAACTCGCGATCCTCCTGCCTTAGCCTCCCAAGTGCTGGGATTACAGGTGTGTGCCACTGCACCTGGCTCCTCAAACATTTTTTAATGTGAACTAGAGCAATATACTTCTCCTCTATGAATCTTGGTTTACTGATTTATATAACAATGACAGGTCCGTGAGACTAATATACCACTAAAGATGCTAGTCGAGATATAGTTTGAAAAAGTAGTTTGTGACTGCAAACTTATTATAAAATGTAAAGAAAGATCATACTTATAAATAACATGGTTTTTCATAGGTTAATTACTTTAACCATATCATATTACTTTGTAGTCTCTCCATATATATAGCAAAGCATATTATCATATTATACACACACACACACACACACACACACACACACACACACATATATATATATATATATATATATATATAATCCAACTCAAATTACCACATTCATTTTTTTAGTTATATTTGAGATTTTTTTTCTGACAATGTAAGGGAGTATGAT
This sequence comes from Tamias sibiricus, assembly GCA_025594165.1. Taxonomy (NCBI): domain Eukaryota; kingdom Metazoa; phylum Chordata; class Mammalia; order Rodentia; family Sciuridae; genus Tamias; species Tamias sibiricus. The sequence continues at coordinate 49,767,240 of CM046667.1, read as the reverse complement.
CAAAATGATTAAAATTGCATCTGAAATTATTTTTTCACAATGAAGACATTTAAAATATGCATACAAATGAATTCAGTTACAACATAAAATATTGATGTTTTTCCTTACTTTCTTCCACTTTTTTTAACTCCACTCTCATTTGATTCTTTCCTTCCTTTTTTCTTTCCTTCCCAATTCTGGTACCCATGCATATGAAATGATGATGAAGTAAAAAATAATACACTGAAGAAGTTTGTTAAGGCATGCTGTGAACTAGTAGTTTAGAACCACTATGCTGATATTGATCAGTTACAAATCTCTAAGCATGCCTATCACATGCAACTAAGAGAACTAAGTGATACTGGTTTAATTAATCAAAATAAAACAATGAAAACAACACAATGTCTGCTGACATTCTTCAGTTAGAAACCCTAAATGGAAAGAAGCGAAATGATTTTTGTTTTGTTTCTGTTTTATGTAGCATAATACCCTAAGGGTGGTAGGAGGTGAGGGAGAGGGGAAAAACAAAACTTCCAACTGTGGAAGTACAAGAAGACAACTCGTGTAGGGACAACAGAAGATTTTTCTTCTCTATGAATAAACTAATTAATTTGATTGAAAAATGCAACCTGCAGAGAGCAAAAGAGATTTATTAACATTTCTACAAGGACATATAAAGATAAGCACAGCAAGTTCCATCAACTTCTCTGATAATTGTGGTTAGGACATGCAGGGGAAAACTAAAACCTTTGTGCTGGTATGGGAAAACATGAAAGCAAGTCAGTAAGGAGGCCAAGTGAAGTTATGTTCTGGTTTATATCAGCAGAAAGAGAGATATGAATAGCATATGGGTAAAAACACAAGTGATAACATGGAAAATCTTTGGGAATCACCATCAACACATTGTAGAGAAAACGATGTCTAACAAATGTGGTTCATCTTTTTTTCCCCAAAATGTGTGTTCCAATCTTGAAATGAAATAACATATGTAAGAGTGTATAGAGCCAAGGAGGTGCTGAACAAATGGATGGGTTGGGGTTGTTTTTCCCCAAATGAAGTGACTAACATATTGCATATGTGTATATATGAATGGATGGATGAAAGAACAACACAATTAAATACGTCAGGTAGCTCTATCTTTGAAATGAATTTGTTGTACATTTTAAAGCTGCACAATCTCAACTCCTATTTGTAGTATTATATCACAGTTTAGGAATTATTGATTTTCTTTTACTTCATCCAATAATGTCAAAGTAATAATTTCTTGCAGATTAAAGTGGCCTGAGAACTAGTAACATCAGCATTACCTGAGAATTGTTAAAAACACACAAGCTTTGTTCTCAGTCTGATCTGCAGAGTCAGAATCTTTAATTTAATAAGACCCAGGTGATTCTTAAGAATATTTAAGTTTGTGAAGCACTGATATAGCTAAAATGATTATAAAATAGTATATGTATATATATATATATATATATTATATAAATATGATGTATATAATTATGTATTGTTATATATTATAATTATATATAGTTATATAAATAAAATATATAATTATACATTACATATAATATATATAATAACACATATATATATTATATATATAATTATATACATAAAGAAAGATAGATACATTCATATATACATACATACATACATAGATAACTGGTAATTGAATCCAGGGTTGCTTCACCATTGAGCTACACTTTATATTTTATTTTACTTTTTAGTTTGTGACAGGGTCTTGCTAAATTGCTAAGGGTTCTCAATATGTTACTGAAGCTGTCCTTGAACTTGAACTTGAAACTACATTGGACTTCCAAGTTGCTGGAATAATAGTGGTGCTCCACCATGCCTGGCGTAAAATAGTATTATTCTATCCTACTTTTTATACTTCTACTTACACACCTTCCTTCTATATTTTTCTATCAAGGAAGTTAAAACAAACATCTTAATTTTCCGGAAGTTCCCGAAATTGTGCTAGTGATTTTTCATACAGACCTCATATTAATATCATCTCCCATAGTTAATTAGTGGAAAATGAAGTCTCTGGAGCAATGATATATAATCGATACAATATAAGAGTATTGATAACAAATTGTTGGCCTAATGAGAGGCAACAGTTATTTACATGTTACCCTGGCATTTGGTCAAGTTACAAATGGATATGGTCACAGTATATTTTTTTCTGAAAATAATGTGGACCAATGCTGTGAAATGTCAACAATCTTTGACATTGATTGAGAGAGCAGCATTTTTGGCAGAATGTTCTCTCATAAATAATGATAATTACCAAATTATATTTAATCCCTCATTCATCCATCCAACTAACACTTATTATCTACCATAGTCCCAGTACTATTTTAGTTATTGAGTGAACAAAACAGATTCACTCAGTTATTGAGCTTACATTCTAGTGAAAAAAGACAATTAAAATCTATACACATATGATGTCGTATGTGATTAAATTATCAAAATGAAAATAAGGCAGAGGATAGTGAGTGAAATATTGTTTGTTAATATAAATTTTAAAAGGCTTCTCTGATGATGTAATATTTAAGAAGAGCCCTAAACAAAGGGAAGTAGCAAGCTATGCAGACAGTTAAGGCAATGGGAATGCCCAAGTGGAAATGTCCTGAGGCAGGAGCGAGGTAGCTATGGTAGAGAAACGATATGCCCATCTGACAAATGGTAAAATTACATTCTGATATTTTATTAAAATTGATTCAAATTAATTTAATAGATCATCTTAAAAACAGATCTAATATATGGACACTATACCTTTATTTATTTTTTGCAGCACTGAGGACCCAGGGCCTCACATGTGCTAGGCAAGCACTCTACCACTGAGCTACAGCCCCAGTCCCGAAGTTAACATTTTTGTAATCTTAATTCCAATATTTCTGTTTGGAAAGTGTCTGAATTATTGTACTATGTTTCTTTATGCTTGGTTGATAATTAAGTTATTCTATTTATTCATTGAAGAAATATTTATCATGCGTCTAGCTGTGCCAGGCATTTTGCCAGATGCTATGTAGTGGCAAAATTATTGAAGTTGAAATTGAGTTTCTATTGCCATATAAATGAATATAATCTCAGAGGGTCAACATTATACATTCTCATTAGAAATAGTTTAAATAATCATCCAGTCATTGTATCTTTGTAGTGGTCCTTGGTTTGGGATGACAATCTGCGAATATCTTAATTCACTTTTTAAGTATTTAATCAAGAAGACTGAATTGAGGGTTGCCATAATGTATTTGCTATAGGAATCTTTTTCATCCAGCCATGTAGCTTCTTTATTATGTTACTGCTACTACTTTGAATTTATGTTTTTAAAATGCAAATTAATTTGTTTACATTTTGAAATTTAATCTTCCTCTGAGTAGTTGAAGAATACTAGTAATCAAACTGTTACCAAGCAAAATGAATGTAGGAATAAAATAACTTAAGACTTTGAAAACAATGATACATTTTAAAATTTTCTCTCACAGAATCCTTTATAAAAACAATGTTATTTTCATATTCTATTATGTGTGAAAATAAATATTACTGCATGTTTAATGTCGGGGAAGATTGAAAATTTCATTTCGATTTGTAGGAAGATGAATTTAGGTTCTTTTAAAAATATTTATTGTGAGTTGTAGTTGAAAAAAACGTTGGCCTTTAAGATCATGTTACATGGTCTAACATAATGGTAACTATTATAATCATTAGGAATTTTTGAGAAATATAAATGGCCTGTACTTGGTTTCTCCCGTGGCCTAAGATATCCATTAATGGGAGAGGTAGTGTAACAGTGGTCCAATTTACTTTTTGATTTGCTGCTTATTTTAAAAGTGACATATTTTTTTCTTTTCTTCTTCTCCCTCTCTCCCCTCCCTAACCAGGGGGCTGGGAACAAGATTACCTTGAGTTTATCTGTTCTCCACAGGAAAGAGATGTCAAGGGGAGAACTAGGAAGTGACTATCTACCAAATTAATAAGTGAATTTCAACACACCATTAGGGTGCACCTGGGACCCCCTGTCAGGGGACACCTGAAATGTGGCCTTTATATAGCTTCTTTAAAAACCCTCTGTTTTCCCTGTTGGGGATAACCACAGCCTCTGGGACTGGAGTCCCCTGTGCTTCTCCTTTGCTAGCAAAGCAATAAAACTTCTTTTTCCTTTTTCTCAAAACCATATCCTCATTATTGGATTGGCATCAGGCCAAGGACTGAGCTTTCAGTGACAGTAGTACTGAAAAGAGGAGTATAGACACATTGCTTTTTTACAAAAATGCCTCCTATTTTAGTGTTTAAGTTTAGTGTTTTAAGTTTTCGGGGCACAAGAACACCATCCAACATCAGCCTTTGCAGCTGGGTCTTATAAGGAATGTCCAGGATTGTGAGGGAGGAGGATCTATGGTTGAGACAAAATGGTACAAGAGAGTAGGAGGATGAACTACCTCCTCTGATACTGAAGGCACACATTCAGAAATTTAGTATGGCAATAGGAGGACAATGTTGGTGCTGGTAGTAGTGATAAAACAGATAGTAGGGTTAATTGTGGTGGTTGAAGTCTTACACATTTTAGGGGCATTATATCTACTTGGATTCTAGGTTCAAAATGTATATTTCATGGGGCATGCATTGAGCTTTGATAAATGTTACAACCTTGGGAGTTGAAAAACTAATGTGCTTGCTAAAACCTATTCATTACTACCATACAAACAGAACACATTTATATACATTTGCATATATATAACCAAAACTTTTCTTTTAAAATTCAATATTTCATTCCTATTTTAAAGCAATGTTTGCATTTCTGTAACTGTGGTGAGCTTCACCTTTTGAATATACCCTTGCTGCTTATTTTAAAAAGAACATGTTTTTCTTTTTCTCTTCTCCTGCTCCCCTTCCTAATCTGGGGGCAGGTAACAAGATGACCATTGAATTATCTGTTCTGCACAGGAACGATATGTCAAGGAAAAAACTAGGAAGTGACTATCTACCAAATAAACAAGTGAATTTCAGCACACATCGGGTGCACCTGGGACACCTTGTTAGGGCACACCTGGAATGTGGCCTTTGACTAGCTTTTTTTTATACCTTTTATTTTTTTGTAATGTGGTGCTGAGGATGGAACCCAATGACCTGTCATACATGCGAGGCAAGCAGCGCTCTACCACTGAGCTACAACCCCAGCCCTTTTTAAAAGCTCTCTGTTCTCCCTGATGGGTAGAACCATAGCCTCTGGGACTGGAGTCTCCTGTGTTTCTCCTTTGCTACTAAAGCAATAAACCTTATTTTTCCTGTTTCTCAAAATGGTGTCCTCATTATTAATTTGTCATGAATTGACATTGGGGACAAGGACCAAACTTTTGGTATCATTTCTGGCATCTAATATATCATGTTTTCTAAATTCTCTATTTAATGATATACCTAAATATGTAAAATATTTGGTCATTCATTTTACATTGTCATTACATGTTTGCAGGAGAAAGGGTCTCAAAGTTATTGTGTTTTCTATCATTAAAATAGAGCTCAGGCTGAGAACAACTGTCTCAACAATAATAACTGTAATTTGCATTTTGGTGTTAAGAAAGTGCGAAACATCTGTTAATGACAATTGTTTTCTAAAATCTCACCAAATGATCCTCTTCTTTCTCCTGTTTAGTTTTTCTTCATGTTTTATGTGCCATAAAGAAAATGAAGAAGATAAATAAACTTCATTTCTACAATATTAACCTTAGCATAGATAGTATTGCATGAGGGTGAAGCAGGCTCCAGGCCAAACCAGCTGAGTTCCCACTCTCCTACCTCCTCTTGCTTGCCTTTTGGTTCATGTAAACCTTTGTTTTCCTGTTTGTAAATTAGGGCTAATATAATATCCTGCATGGATAGGATTTATCATAATCATACCTCTATTATCTGACAAAGAATATTATTCCTCATAAAATTATATTTGTCAATTTTACAAAGCCAAATTACTATTTAATAGATTATTTATGACCTCTGTAGCATAGTTTATAAGTAAAACAGTAATAACATAATTATGTGTCATATTCTTCATCCATGTAATCTCCATACATCTGGTTCATGTTAACTCTGATATGCAATGATGACCAGACTCAACTCTCCAAACATTTGCTAATTGTATCCAAGGGATGAAGAGAAAATTATGGCTGATTCCTGAACACCAACCCAGTTATCCTCAACCCTGGATGGTCATTAGAATCCCTGGCAGGAGAGGTTTTTTTCCAGGTATCAATGCCTGAGCTCCATTCCCAGAAATTCTGATTTAACTGTTCTGTTCAGGGGATGGGACATCAGTTTGAACAGTTACCTCATTGATTTTAGTGAACAGATTTTTTCTTAAGGCATTAGTTTCATAAATTCTACTAATTTATTTCTTTGTTATAGTTGAAACTAACCCTGGATGGAGACATAGTATATTTTAATAATTTTCTTGATGGGGGTGGGGGAATGAAGCAAAAACTCAAGGGTGTTAACATAACTATATATTTAGCATATATTGGTGTTCTGGAAGCATCTAGTTGCAATTTAAATGATTGTTGAGCTAAAATCAAAACCATATAATCCATCAATTGTGACCATTTTGCTAAGCTTTTTGCATCATTTTCAATAAGTAAATAAATTTATTTTAATTTTCATCAGTTTGATACTAGTTACTAACTGACATATATTTGAAAGTAAAAAAGTGTCACTAATTCACATTGGTGTCCCTCCAATAAATCAAATCATATAGGTGTTATTGCCAATCTGTATCATAGAATTTTATTTGCATGTAAGATATGTTAATTGGACACTGTTGATGGTTCTTTTATAATCTAGACATTCAAAATAATGTTTTACTTTCTTTCATTAGTTGTATTGTTATTTGAGAATTGAATTATTAGCAGATAATGGTGAATTCTCAGAAATTGGGCCCATGAGCCAGTCTTCCTAAAGATTTCACACTTTTTGGAAATTTTTAATTAAATGTCTCCAGGATTTACAAAGACAGTACATTTATACCTGTATTTGACTAGTGTCTAACATGTGGTTACATATTTTTAAATATTTTATATACTATTATAATACATTTCTATAAGGGGGGGGGGGGGGGGGGGGGGGGGGGGGGGGGGGGGGGGGAAAAATAGCCCAATAATTGCTGTTAAGACCATCAAATAATAGACTAAAATTAATGAAAACAGGTACCATTTTGCATTACAAATTTGTATAGAAAATGGAAATTTAAAAAAATTCTATTCATGTTTATTGTTAGATTCCTGATCCCAGGATATCATTCCTTATACATGTTACAGGGTATCATGAAATGGTGTAGGTAAGGACTTAAATAATGGTTTGTGACTTTTGTCAGTCTATCTGTTGATTTAGAGTTGTATACTGTTCAATATTGCAGCCATTACCACACGGCTAAATTAAAATTATTATTATTAAATATAGTTATAAATTCAACTTCTCAGTTCACATTGACCCCATGTGGCTAGGGGCAATCATATTTGATAGTGCAGAAAGAATATTGACATCATCGTTGGATAGCCCTGGTTAAATAATGAATGCCTTCCTACACTCTAACAGAGTTTCTGTAAAACACATCTAATGTTCCCATTGATTCCCTTCATGTGCATATAGATATGCTTCCATGGCAGAGTGTTGGCTAAGAGACAAGTCTCTAGTAAATTTTTTTGAAAAATGGTATTCCCTAGATTGCCTTTTTTTTTTTTTTTTTGGCAACTAACAAAGAACCCAACACAGAGTGCATTATACGAGTATTCCTTAATGTGTGATATATAGACTAACCCCATAGGTATCCCTTGGGCACTTAGAAAAGTTGAACCTCAGGCCCCATCATAGGCCTGCTGACTTAGAGTCTGTAGTTAGACATACTGCATGGGGTAAAACCTTACTGATGTCTACTATGTTATAGAACAATAAATTCAAAGGTGGAGTGACTCTAGGGACCATTAAGTCTCTAACTCTGTGTTATCCAAGTCCCAGGTTATTTCAGTCTATTTTGTTAGCTTTCTTTGTCCTTAGATGATCTTAGTGAATGGAAGTTTGGTTGCAGAAGTTCCTAGTATCATATCCTGCCATACTTCTGCTTTCAGGTATTGTCAGGACCATCTCCTGCCCTATACTGTTTTATCCCATTTCTGCTATCTCACCTGTCATACATGTATATTCTGTTCTTATTTTATTCCCCTTTCTAAATGATCACTTGAAAACATAAAAGTGTATCAAGAAAAATGAAAACTCTTGTTTTGTAGGTGAAATCTAGATTATTTTGTGTGAATTTGATAATTTTCCCAAATTTATTTGCATCTTTAGAATGTTAGTTGGAAATGTAGAACTTGTCATTTCGATCATATTTTAAGTTGATCAGTACTGAAATTATATTTTCTATGGACCAAAACCCTAAAATATTAGCAATTTGTATGGCCCCAACTGCTGGGGTCCAGCCCCAGCAGGGTCACGGGTCTTCCTGGTCAAGGGGTTGTGACGGGGTAGACAGCGTCAGTGATGGAATGGACAGCAACCACACAGACTCACAGGCCAGTGTAGAATGCTGACAGGTTTATTGAGTTCACACACAGTTTTTATACATTTTTTAAAGTATAACATGCCAAGAATGTAGTTAACATAAAACCCATAGAATTCCTAGTACAGAACAGGCTTACTGGAATAAGTGATTGTATGAGACAATAACATCCCCACCACATCCCCTGCTATTGTTCTGATTTTAATGTCTAAACTGTGAACATAATCAGCAAAGTTGATCTTAAGTTTCTATTTCATCATAAATGCCCTTGACATAGTGCTTAGCTGTGGTAAACAAGCTAGACTCTTAACTCTATTAGCCTAAGTTAATCTTTAAGTTCAGGCTTGCAAGAGGGCAATGGTATCAGCGGTTTCCATGGCAAATTTCTTTGTAGATAATTGTTATATTGTTTAGTAAAGCTGATCTTACTAGAGCGGGATCACAGCCACCAAAAGAACTTTTTTCCCATGGGGTCTCTATAGTAGGAAGCTCTATAATCTTATTCTGTTTCTGATTACTAACAGTGAGACTATGTGCTTTTTGCATACTCATGACTGGAGAAACAGGTGGCTCTGTGACTGTTCTCACATAACAATATGTGCTTATAACAATCACCCCAGGAAGTAGACACATCACACGGTGGCAGAGGATTATTTTACTGTTTGTGGTAGAGAAGGGGTCATGGTTTCTAATATTTATTAATATTTTTAGAAAATGCCATAGCATTCCTTCCACCCTCAGTGATCAACACCAGAGAATAGTATGAGTAATATATTATTAAGAAAATGGTGCAAAAAAGGCACCAGAGCCCAGAGGCATACATCTGGCATTATCCCGAGATGATGAGTCCTTGCAAACATCATTCTCCCAGTGGATCCTTGTCCAACACTGGTTGGATTGCCAGGCGCCCCCGCACCCAACTAATACAGTATTATTTCCATGACAAAGTAAAATAATTCCAAGTTAAGAGCACAGACTTGGATCACAAATAGTTTTCAATTTTTATACTGGTTTCAAATGCCACTGTATCACCTTTGGCAAGTTCCTTAGACTTTTGAACTTCCAGTGTCCTTAGTAATAAATTAACAATAGTATAGTGTACCTCAGTTAGTGGTAAAGATGATCAAATATGGTAATTCAATATTTTCCAAACATCTGCCAATTACGTTACACTCTCCTATTTTTTTTCTTATCAGTACCTTTTTTTATCATATATTTAATACTTTTTCCTTAAATTGACTGTTTTACTTCATTCTAAATTATAAAATTGAGAATCTAAAATTTATGTTCACTATATGTACGTAAAGCATATATACACACACTGTAAAACATTTTAAAATATCTCTACTTTTTTCTTGTGCCATCAAAACTATTTTTAAAACTACAACTAAGATGCATACCATTGTTTAGGAATCACTGAACTACTATAAAATACTTAACAGCAAGGTTATCACACCAAAGTTTTGAATAAACATTAGCTAATGTATTTTAATATTACCATTCATGACATTTTAACCTGATGGTTAGCTTTCCCCTCCCTGAAGTTACCCCTTCTATCACACCTGGCAAACAGGGTCTTAGTGTTTCGAGGGCTCCTAATCTCACCTTTTTCATAGCACCCCCTCATGTTTACTTCTTCCTCTGGCCTAGTCTTGCCATGGGACACTCACTACTCCCTTCTTGCTGTTCATCCAGAGACCTGTGGCCTGCAATTCACATGCATTTATTGATGCTCTTTCTTCAGAGGCCTCAGGGAGGAAGAAAGTCCCTTTACTACCTGATAATTTTTTTCATGCAGCCCCAACATAGAAAACAATAAGGACTGTTCAGATATTAGTGGTTAATTAAGGTATCTAAGAAAACAACAATGAAAAAGAAAAAAACTGTTTTGAATGTTATCTTAAACACAATTGTTCCTGTAGTCCCAAGAAAAATCACGGAAAGTTAAATTCTTTGCAGAGGTTCCCCAGGTGGACATTACTGTTTGTCTAGATTTTTCATACTCACCAGTGCATTTTCCTTTCAGAGGATGATCTTGTCATATTGTAATTGTTGATATATCTATTCCTCTAAGAGTCTCCAGGCTATTCGAAGATGAGTATAGGTTTTTTGTTTGTTTCTTTTGGGTACTGGAGATTGAACTCAGGGGCACTCAAGCACGGAGCCACATCCCCAGCCCTATTTTTTTGTGTTTTATTTAGTGACAGGGTCTCACTGAGTTGCTTAGCACCCCACTTTTGCTGAGGTTGTCTTTGAACTTGCTATCCTCCTGCCTCAGCCTCCTGAGTCACTGGAATTACAGGCATTCACCACTGTACCCTGTGAGGATAAGTATTTTCTTTGCCCATGCCTAACAAATAGGAGTTTCCTGCATATTATATATAGAACTCAGTAAATACTTGTTGAATGAAATATCTGTCTATAAGCTAAAATGCAAATAACATTCTTAAATTAATTCCTTTGTTAACTCTAAAAATATATGTGTTAGATTTGAAACATTTATTCAAGTGTAAGTAATACTGTGGGTTTGTTTTTCAGTCCTGAAATGTGAAAGTTTACAGCTTAACATAATGACAAACTGAGCAGGAAAAAACAACAAAAACAAGTTATGATACTGCATCCAGTATTCATGATATCTTTTATTCTCATGGAATCTTATTATCTGGTACATTCTCAAAGGATAGACTAAAACAACAAAGTGAAAGATTTATTTACATACCTTGTGATGCTGGGATGGTATTCATTGTCTAAGAGGTTTAAACAACAACTTTTAGTTTTCCTTTCACTTAAATGGATGCTTTATCTCTGTTTCCATAAAAAGAAAATGTCTACAGTTGTGTCTGATTTCCATGTGCCTCAGGGTATTTGTGCCTCTAAAATGTTAAAGGTCTACAAATGGTTCACTATAAATAATTTTATATACTCCTTTATGCTTTTATTTTGTGGATTTAAATGTGCCGATTAATGAAAATTTCTGGTAAATATTCCCTAAATGAGAATAATAAATTTCTAATTAAAATTATACCTGCTTATAGAGTCAGTATTTAGTATAGTATGCTTTTAAAAATGCTTTAAACATGACTTTTATAAAAATGTAAAATAATATTTACCTTAAAATCAATGTTAATGTTTCTCATTTGAGTCTCAAGTTTTTGTTCTATCAGTGGATGAAATTATGTCAATTTGTATTTTCATCCTCACTATAAAATTGTGTAAATGACAGGAAAGGTATTATCTCATGTTCCTGATGCTGGATGTACGTAATTGAGAAGGTTTAAGAATGTGGTCTAGGGCTTATTACTGGGCTATGAACCCATGCCTTTGGACTTTAAATTCATTGCCTAGTCCATTACTTCATGTATCATTGAAAATAATTCATTTGTTTACTTCTGCATAAAAATGACTTTAAATTTTAGTGTCTTAAAATAATAATTTATAATTTCACCATGATTATGTAGATCAAGAATAGAGGCAGGTTTCAGGCAGGTTATTCCTCTGTTTCCACTGATAAAGCTGGAATTGTTCCTTGGGCTGCTGGAACAATTTCCATTCAGCTGGAAACTTACTTCTAAGATAGCATTTCATATTCTAGGGTCATCCTGTACATGGTCACTAATCATTTAGCACTCTAGCCTTGCCTCCATTACAGCATGGAATCTGGGCTCCAAAATAAAATACAAATCTTGTCCTTTCTTTTACATCCTAAATTTAGAACTGGTTCATTGTCAATTCTACCTCATTATATTGGCCAAAATAAGTCAGGGATGAGGAAAGGTTGATCACTGGTTATAAAGTTATGGTTAGATATGAGTAAGAAGTTCTGAAGTGCTGTTGCATAGCAGGGTGACTAGCAATAATAATTAAAAAAATAACATTTCAAAAAGAAGAAAGGATTTGGGGGACTTGGGTTGTAGCTCAGTGGTAGAGTGCTTGCCTAGCAAATGTGAAGGCCTGGGTTCTATCCTCAGCACCACATAAAAAGAAAGAAATAAAATAAAGATATTGTGTCCATCTAAAACTAAAATAATATTTTAAAAAATGATTTTGAAAGTGTTTGCCATAATGAAATGATAAAGGTAGGAGATAGATATGTTTAACCTGATTTAAAGGTCATTTAATATATGCATGTACTGAAATATCACAAGGTCCCTCATATGTACAATTTTAATGCTTTTATGTATGAGTTTTAAAACAAATTTAAGTTTAAAAATAATGATTTGTGGCCATCTTTAACCACTACACATACTAAATAATGGGAATTATTTTTTTCTAATGGGAACTATTTTTTCAAATAGAGCATAACTAGGATTTTAATAATCAATAAGATATACTACTAATTCAATTACCAAAGATTGTTCACACTTTAGTTAGCATATTCATGCTTTGTTAACTATGGGAATCTTTCTAGAAATTGGGATGTGTGATCTCTAATAAGCCTGAGAAATGATAGCTTCAGAGGTGGTTGATAATGAACTTTACTTTTGCAATTCTTAATGTCCAAAAGGTGCTGAAAAATTTGCATATGCCATAAATTATAAATCTCGACTGTCTTACCTTGTTACATGTTTGCTAACAATAATTTGCTTTGCTAGAGGTAATAATAGATTTTTTTTAAAATTTTCAGTTTACATAAAGTTCTAACGGATCTCCAGAATCAGAAACTGAAAGAATTAAATGACTGGCTGACAAAAACAGAAGCTAGAACGAGGAAAATGGAGAAAGAGCCCCTTGGACCTGACCTTGAAGACCTAAAACGCCAAGTACAAGAGCATAAGGTTAGCATGCTTTATGCTATGTGTTTTCTACTATAAAACAGGCTCGATATGTATATGTATATTACATACCACATAAACACACAAGTCATGATTTGCAGACAAGAAAGAATTAAAGCTTTAAATCAACAATAGTTAAAAAATAAATTTTGCCAAGTATGTTTTGCAATCTTTGTTGCTATGGTTTAAAATAGGACCCCGTAAAATTCAGTTGCTGCCAATGTGATAGTAGTAAACTGGCTCTTCCCACCTGAATGGGATTCTGACCCTTATAAAAGAAGCTTCATGAGCATTTGGCTATTGTTTGCCCTCCTTCCACATGAGAATTCAGCAAAAAGACTCACCAGATGCTAGCACCTTGATTTTTGGATTTCCTAGCCTCTAAAACTGTGAGAAAATTAATTTCTATTCTTTGTAGGTTACTCAATGTTAAGTATATTTCTTATAGCAACACAAAATACAGCAAGATACTACTTTTACAAATACAGCATAACTAGGATTTCAGTATTTGAAAAATATCAAACTTATTTCTGGGACAGAATAATGCAGGGTATGTGACCTAAAATTTTGGTTTTTGGGGACAGTTTCTGTAGGGATTATCTTCAATGCATGTTTGAATATTAAAACTAAGAATTTTTAAACATATTTTACCTTCAATTTGTAGTTATTTAGAACTTGCCAAACTTGAAGACAAACTGAGGAACTGTAACATTGCTTTCCTGTAAAATATAACATTTTAATTTTAATATTTCTGTCATAGCTCTCTTCAATTTATTTATAATTTAAAGTTGTCAGAAGGCATTTGTTGTTTCTTTGATTAAGATTTGTACAAAACTATTTCTGAACCAGAATCTGAGTGTGCTTCATTTGAAGAAACACTATAAAAAGTTAAATGTAGCTCTGAGTTTTATGGTTGGAATAGGGCCTTGCCCAGTTTGTTAGGACATACTAGAAAATAAAAACTTGTTGCCTGCCCCTGGATTAAGGATAATACATTTAGCAAATAAAAATACTAGAAGTCTAGGTACATTTGAATTTTGGGTAAGCATTCAGCATGTTTTAAAGTATGTGTCCCCAGTTTTTCATTGCTTATTGGAGATTCACATTTTTTTCTGGGTATCCTTTATTTTATGTGGCAATTTTCAGGATCCAGATTTCTTAGATTTAAGGAAATGTCTGCTCCCTCAACTCATGCTTCCTAAAGCCACATTTTTCCCAACTTTATTTCCTCATTTTATCATGAATTGTCAGATCTAGCTTCACATTTCCTCCATAAAGACAAAAGATGCCATAGTTTTTGTTATTTAATAAGCTACATGTTTCACTAACAAATGGAGCTAGTTCTTGTTATTACTTCCCATAAAGCAGTTCATTGATTGCAGCAGTTTAAGATGAAGCATTTAAGGAGAGCTGAAGATATGGTAATCCCCACCCACTACACTATACCATCAGGGGAAAAAGCATCAAATCTATTATAATTATCACATGGATGTTGTTAGTAATGTTAATTGCCATACGTCTCAATTGAACATCTGAGGAAGGAAGGAAGGTCACTCTGGTGCTAATTATCTAATTGTACCACTTTCTTTGTGTGGATTGTACCACTCTTCTTGTGGAACATTGTCTGCCCTCTTCTGCTTCGCCTGTATTGGAAGTTTCATGTGCAGAATTTGGGGATATGCCAATAGACTCATTATGTCTGAGGGTGTTACTGAGATGTAAAATCATCTCAGCCAATTTGAGTGCGGACAGGAAGTAGTTGTAGTACTGCCAGCACTGCATAAACCTGTGGTTGATGGGAGTTGATAGATAAATCCCCAATCCATATACTATGGTGGGATAATTCTAAGGTGTGTTCCCCATAGTCTCTTGCATATTCATTAGCAAGACTTAACTCCAGATGTCCACAGAGTAACTTCCTTCAAATTCTTACACATTCATAATGCATTATGAAATCAACTCCCAAAATATACTGTTTTCAATATATTTCCTTCATGATCTGTGTTAGAGGGATCAAATCTAAGACAGCCTTATTGCCCTGCAAGACAGAATTCTAGTTCTAGCACTAACAAAATTTGTGATTTTTTTTCTGAAATCACTAAGTCACTCAGGTTCTCCATATCTTCACTTTGGAAACAAATGTGTTGAGCTAGCTGGTTTCTGTTTTTCCTTCCAGTTGAGGTTTTAATGTGTTTAATTTGGGAATATGAAGCATTTTAAGGAAATGCAAGACTAGCCCTGTAACATTGAACTTCAGAAGGCAGAATGTTGATGCTGAATGCTGGGAGAATAAAGGGGGATCCATGAAGAAGGGCTCCAAAAGATAAGTGTAAATAATTTAAAGCAACTCTGAGGAAAGGTCTTAGCTTGCCACTCTGAAAAGACTCTTCATTAAAGTTAGATAGGCCATCCAGGATCTTAATATTCTGACAATTACCTGAAATGTTTTGTATCTTCCTCCAGAAGATATAAAGTGACTAGAATGGAAAATATTTAACTAGTATTGCCATAAAATTCAAGTAGATTGTCCATTACTTCAAAATATGCTGCTTCTGATGAGTATGAAATTGCATTGAAGAAAGTAATTTGAAACAAAAAAATCCAAAGGATTATATGCAAGCTGATTATGAAACATTTTACATCCAGGACATATTCATATAAAGTGTATAAGGAGAATAAAAGCAATTGGTTTGCTGGCTCAGTGAGGCTAACTCCTACCTCTAACCATTCAAACACACTTAAGGATGCATTAGTTTTTATAAAATTAATACAAGAACCTGGGTGTGGTGGTGTAGGCCTTTGGTCCCAGCCATTTGGGAGTTAAGCAGGAGGAACAGGTTTCAGTAAGCCTGGGCAACTTAGACCCTTTCTCGAAATAAAAAAGATCTAGGGATGTAGCTCAGAGTACAATGCCCTTGGCTTAAGTCTCCAGTACTGCAAAAAAGCAAAAGAAAAAAAGACAATGCATAGTCAATAGAAAGTCTGACAATTGGTAGCAATACTCTTTTGTTAGTTGGAACTAATTTTGTTGAGAAGAAAATTATTTAACCCGATCCAAATTTAAAAATAATTTGCTACTTACCCTGATTTGATCATCATACGATGTATGCATATGTTATCATATTATCATACTCTTACCTATAAATATATACAATTGTGTCAAAGATAAATTGAATTTATATATTGTGAAATATGTATATTAAAAGTATACATTTAAAAAGGTTTGTTAGACTTTTCATGTTTCATAAAATGAAAGAAGATAAACATAAATGGGTAAATGAGTTCAAAATAAAGCCTTACTTAAATAGTTATTGATTCACCTTGTTGGGTTTTTTTCCCCTTCAAACTTGTAAATCAAGGGAAATGGGGAATTTATCTTTCTTAGCAAAATACGTCAGTAACATAATGGCATTCTAAAAAGTATCTTTCCCCTGCTACATCAGTTCCAACCTAATATAATATTTCAGTCATTTGATTTTGTGTAGATAGACCTAAATTTGTTAAGTTATTCCCCATTTTCTTAATGATGATTACAGATGGTAAAATTAAAGACACAGGTTTTGTTTGTTGAAATTGATTTAAATTCTACTCATACCAGAGGGCACATGCTCCCTTACTCAAATGAAGAGAAAGATAAAAATATTTGCAAATCTTCCAAGTACACCATGAATATTACAGATATGCTCCTGTATGTTCTGTGACAGGATCCTTTGCTATCTTCATTTCAACAGCATTTTATTATGAGGCATGTTAGAAATTCAACCACTGTGAAATGCCATGAAGATAAGCCAGTTTTACTAAATCTGCTAATTAGGGAAGATAAGGCAATTGATCCTATATTGGCAGTTTTTATTATGTCTAACCAATCTTTTAACTATGGGTAACAGTGAGAAGTTTGCTGCTGCAAACTTTGGAAGAAACCATTCAGTTTTCATAACTATTGTTTTAGAGACAATTTTAGAGGTTTTCTTTAGATTTGAAGTACCCAAATGTTCACTCTGGGGAGTGAACATGGTCCCTGTGGAAAAAAAGTCAGAAATAATCCTGGCAGGTCATTTACATCATCAGAAATGGACTCTATTAGTGATGTTAAGGGAGTTCTCTTAAATTAGTGGCTATACTATTAACAAGTAAAAGCATGTTGTAGGCTTGAACTTTCATTAATGGGAGAGAGCTCACCATTATGGAGGGTATTTTCTTCCACAGAAAAATATTTCACTGTGTATTCTTTTTGTCTCATAGCAGTCAGACTGGAATGGAGTTTAAATCTTGACTTGCTACCTAGGTTCCCAATTCTTCTGAGAGATTTAGACTTTAGTCTTAGACACATTTTTTTTTTTTTTTTTTTTTTTTTTTTTGTACCGGGGATTGAACCCAGGGGTGCTTAACCACTGGGCCACATTCCAAGTCCTTTTAAATATTTTATTAGAGACAGGGTCTCACTAAGTTGCTTAGGCCCTCACTTAGTTGCTGAGGCTAAGATTGAACTTGCAGTGCTCTTGCCTCATCCTCCAGAGTCACTGGGATTATAGGAGTGCACCACAGCATGCAGCAACACATTGTCTTATTGACAACATCAACAAACTCCTTACCATATAATTAACAGTTAAAAATGTAACATGTCCAATATATTCCAACTTTAGTGAGTGTTCTGTGTTAAATACTGATTAACAAAATGAAATAACACCTTAAAGACTTAACCACCTATCCTTTCCTTGAAGTTTAGTTAATCTCAAACACTTGGTTTTCCAAAATTGTGAAATATCCTCATCTGGTGACCTTTAAACTAATCTAGATGTTCATGTAACAGCAAAAGTTTAGGTGTAATCCTGCCAAAGGATCTGACATTTTATTTCATTCCATTGAATTCCATTCTGTATCACTGAACAAACATTCATTAAAATACATGATTGCTGTGAAGAGTACTAAGATCTCCCATATATAAAATCTTCCTCAAGAAACTAATATTCTAAGATATCAGGTGAAGACATAAAACTCATGTAGAATATGGCAAATGGCATGAGAGTTAAAAATGGCAATTTGGTTGAGCAGAGGACATGAGGTGGGAAAATGCAAGATACAGCATTTGTTTGAATCACATGTTGAGTTTAAATCCACACTGTATGCTTAATGCTGGAGAATTAAAGCACAATCATGGAGGGTATTGTATGCATTTGCAATTGTCCTACATTTGACAGGGTCATATTGGTAAATTAAAGAGTAACAATTTAGGGCAATTTATTTTTTAGGAAGATATGACTTAAAAAATACAAGAGCATGGAGAAGCAGGGGATCAGGAGATAGGATAGGACAATATTGAAGAAGGCATATGAGGCTGAATGAAGGTAGTTCAATAAAAACTGTGAACAGGTGTTAAGCATGTTAGAGCTCAGCAGCTGAGCCAACAGAGTTGGGCTTAGAGAATGAATAAAGAGCTTGAAATAATAGATTGAGTCTGAGTAACTGGGAGCCCAGAGTTGGAATTAAGAAAGTAGGCAATGTAAGAGAGAAATGCAGTACTTTGGAGGATGATGAGTGATTCAGTTCAGCCCAAGAATGCCATAGAATCAAGTAGTGATTTTAGTGCCTAGCAAGCTTTTTCCTATCTTCAGTAAGATTCAAATTACATGTTCTTAGTTATTGCTATAAAGTTCCATTTTATTGCCTATCTTTTGCCCCTGTAAGTGCTTAATGAAATTTTGATGGTTATGGAAGTAAAGATAAGCAATATACTCAGGAGAAAATGACATACTACAACCAAAGACCCAGACCTCATCTGTGCTTCTCTAATGCCTTATGCAGTGTTTAGCAAATAATGGCTCAGAAAATATTTTGGGGGCATAGATGTTTTAATAATTCTAACTAGTTCTATTGCTTGGTATTCATCATTTCTACCTAACAGGTACATGAAAATTTGATAAATAAAAATCTCTGTGTAGGGGCAAGAAAACAATTGATAAGGTAAAGTGGCTTACCTGGAGGTATTATCTCTAATGCCCTCTTATTTTCTTCCCATTTCATTTCTTTATTCAAATATCTTAATAGTTGTAAACTATTGATGATGAAATTAAATTGTGTGGTTGTATTCTTTTAACATATATATTTTTTTTGTACCAGGGATTGAACTCAGGGGCACTTGACCACTGGGCCACATCTCCAGCCCTTTTTTGTATTTTATTAGAGACAGGGTCTCACTGAGTTGCTAAGTGCCTTGCCATTGCTGAGGCTGCCTTTGAACTTGCGATCCTCCTGCCTCAGCCTCCCACGTGCTGGAATTACAGGCGTGTGCCCCCACGCCCGGCTACATAATTGGAATTTAATGTAAAAAAAATCAGCATCACATTCATGTAGTCTACATAGTATGATGTGTGTGGTACTCAGTTATAATTTTTTAAATTCAGTGGAGAAGACACCTAATTTTCCATGAAAATTCTGTTAACAATTAGATTTTAAGGATAACTTTGCATACTATGTAATGCCAGTGATTATTTAATAATAATAACAAAATCCATTCTCATGTTATTAATCTTCCCATGTTTATATTATAATTAATAATAATAAAATCCATACTCATGCTATTACTCTTTTCATGTTCTTATTGTAATGAATGAAATGATCATAGCTCACTGATTACAAATTAGTTAATTAGAAATTACTGCATATTGATTCAGTAACATTGATCAGAAAATCAGTGCTTTTTTTAAGTTCATCAATGTATCTACTAAAGTTATACCTGCCCATGACTCACATAAGAGGCACTAACTATTATTTATACTTAATTAATTTTGCAGTGCTTCTTCATTAGAAGTTTTTGGCATCTGGATTAGAGTTTTAAAAAAGGAAAATAAAGGTTCCTTGTATTTACCACTTAATAAATTTGTCTCATGTATAGTGTCTCTCTTTTCCTGAATTAGAAAAAAATAATTTTAATTTCCTCGAATAGATAATATGACAGTAAAAATGTAAATTATTTAACTATATGAAATATTGAAGAATGAATTTTGTGAAAAACCTCTTTACAAGAAAGCTACAACAGATATGATAACATGAATCTTAAGGCAATTATTTTCCTTGAAAAGTGTATTAATGTAACAAATGGATAACCATTCATCCATTCCATGTTAAAAATAAGGTAGAATATGGCACCATATTTGTCTACAGAATATAAAATTGTTAACTACAGAATACTGTCAATTTATGTTTAATATGTCTGCTGTGAACAGAATGGTTTCTAGTAGGCCAAATGGTAGTTCTGTGTTATTCGCTGAACTAATGATAATACATACTGCTTGGCATTTTATTGTCTGTTAACAAAGATGTAGTTCCTATGTGATAATACTAGAACTCTTTTTTAAAATTTTAATTGTACATGGACACAATACCTTTATTGTATTTATTTATTTATATGTAGTGCTGAGGATCAAACCCACTGCCTCACATGTGCTAAGCAAGCACTCTTATCACTGAGCCACAATCCCAACCTCAATAATAGAACTCATAAATCAGATTTTTGCATGATCTATAGTTTCAGCACACTGAGGGTATTTACTAATTAAAAGATAAACAATCTGATTACCAAGGATATTATAAATAAATACTAATACTCTAAAGGGCTGTTTTCATGCACCTTAACCTAAGAATAGAATGAAAAGGTAAAAATGCCAAATGTGGAAGAAAATAAATACTTTCATACCGCCTTCTAACCCTGCTAAACACTGTACTAACTGATTGTAACTTACTATCTTATTTAACCTATATTAAACCTGTCTTGGAGGAATTTGACAGATAAATATGTTTAGAGTAGTTAAAAAGTTCTCTAAGGTAACATCAACAGTAATTTGTACACTCCATTTTTTTTTTCTTTTTGAGACAGTGTCTCAGTATGTTGTTTTGGCTTGTCTTGACCTAGTTTAAATGATCCTTCCCAGTAGCTGGGTTTACAGGTGTGTGTCACCACCCCTTGCTAGAGTCTGATTTTAACCTTGACCTGACTGTTTTTGAATTCAGACACTTTACCTCTGTTCTGAGATTCCAGTGAAGCTTGACTCCAGATGTGATAGTAGAGGGTAGAGCAAATGCAAAAAAAGGAACTGAGATTTGGTTTGTTGTAGCATTTAGTTTCTCAGGATTGGGAATATCTGGATGGATGAGATAGAGACTGAGGGCATGGAAGACTGCAAACTTGAAGTGACCTATTGCAAAATAGCTTGCTGGTGACAACTGTGCATAAAATGGTCAAAACCAAAATGCTTAAGGAAATAATGTGTTAATATTCAACTTGTAGCTCTTTCTTTAAATTTGGACCAAAGGGACTGGAAAGGTAACAGGGAAGAAAATAGAATAATAATGAAAACAGAAATACTGTCTGAGCAGGGAAATAATAGGTAGAACTGAACCTCACATCTATATACTATGAGCCAATCAATGCATAACATTTCCTCCATAATCTATGTGAAGTCTTCCTACCCAACTTCCTTCCTCCATTCTGCTTTCCTTTTCAATAATTACTGTTAGACTAAAGGCATTTTATAATTATTAGACCTTATTGTTGTTCACATTAACCTGATTTCAGTGGTGTAACTATTGAAGATGTATGGATGTATATATGCATAGATTCTTGAGGGAAGAAGGAAGGCAAGAGTATTAAGTGCTATCATTTAGTGATTAGGCTATGTCCTCTTTAATTCATGACATATCTCTGACTATGCAAATTTTTCAGCAGTGCATGATACTACTAGATCAGGTAATTTAAAGCTATTTCTGTTAAACTTGCATACTATTTATGAGATTTAGTATAAAGATATGGAATTCATAATGTAATTTTTCCAGACCGTCAAACTTTGCTTCAACCTCAACCTTTGTTTTTCTGAGTTTCCCAAAACCACATTCCCTTTCTGTATTTATGATATCTATTAGAGGATGGTGGTCAGAATGCATTAGATGAGTGTGAATTAGATGAATATTGCATTCTTGTAGTTTGGTCATCTCAATGTGCCTAAATACAGAGTTTTAGAACTAAGTGTTTCTTAACATTCATTGAATTAGTATGATATGCCAGGTAAAATGGTAAGCAATTATACATTATTCAGTCTTCAAAACCACTGAAATAGTTATTTATCCCAATTACTCAAAGTAGGAAGCTGAGGTTTGGTGTGGTTGACAACTTTTTCATGTTCTCATGGGTGGTTATTAATGCATCTGTGAATTAAACCCAGGAAAGCTGACTTCAGATCATATTAAGTTAAATACTGTTTCCTTATAAATATGACAAATCTTGTCAATGTACTCCTTTTCTCACTTATTATGAAATACACATGGGCACATTAATTGTGTACTGGTTTTAAAATAGTTTTTCTTCTTGCAGGGAAGTCTCAAGATGGCTGTAATTAGGCTCCCTCACTGAGGATTCCCAGTGGAGTGTTTTAAGCATATATCCAAGGTTATAATCACCTTTATTTAGCATATTTACTTGTAAGCTGCCTGTCATGGCCAGCCACAGTGCCGCGGGAGGAAAACTCGGAGGCAGAGTAAAGCCATTACTACTTTTACTTCTACTTTCTTAGAGAGAGCTTAGAGAGGGAAAGAAAGATTTTTAGAGAGAAAGATTAGAGAGAGCTTTTCTTCTTGTCTTTTTAGCTTAGAGAGAGAGAAAGAAAGATAGAGAGAGCTTAGCTTAGAGAAAGATTATTTTTTAGAGCTTCTTTCTTCTTTCTTCTTTCTTCTTTCTTCTTTCTTCCTCGGGAGCCTTGGCCTAACTCTGACCAGCCATTACTTCTTCTATCTGGTTTCTCTTCTGTAACCACTCTGCCTACGTTCTGGCTGCTCTGATTCTTTTCTCCGACCCGAACTCTTCTTCTGACCGACCGACCGAGCGACTGCACAACTGACTGAATGAATTTCTCCGTTCTCCTAACTCCGACCACTTTCACCCGGTTACATACCTTTAGCTTTGCGGGTGCCTCAAGTGCATTTACAGGTGCGTCACATACATATCAAGTGGAACTTATGGCTTCCAGCTAGCCACAATAACCCTTCCTAATTGGGGCTCCTTCATTTACTCAAGGTCATAAACATTTGCTTTTGAGCATGCACCCACTTATGTAACCTGTTGGCAGTGTGTTTTCTTTGTCTGGCCTGCTTATATAAAAAATATCTTTAAAAGGCCTATGGAAGGATTCATATGGGAAAATGGAGCTGGAGCTGGAGACTGTGGGCTGTGAGCTGCTGCTGCCGCCTCTGAATAAAGACTGTCTACTATACCAACTGCACCTCACATCTTCCTTTACCTGCTGGGATCCTGAATCTGTTTCCCAGGGTCTGAGCCTCCATCTTACAATTCTTAGCTCCATTTCTGCTATTGGAAAGCATTTAGTGCTTTTACAATCTTTCAAATATCTCCATTGATGTGATCATTTAGAGACCCCTTTTGGTAGCATAAGTATGGCAGAGACAAACATTCACACTGACAAAAAGATCAAACAATGAGTTCTGATATGAGGACTGATAAAGCTAAGCAATCACATTTAAGTAAGTGGATATCTAAATAAAAGCTATTCCAAGAGAACCTATTGGGAGACTTATTTAAAATACTCAGCAAATTTACAACAATTTATATGCTATAAATAGATCTTCATGGGGAGATAGATAATACTGTGACCACCCAGGCTTAGCAAAGTGAACATTTGACTGAAAATAAAATTGAAAGTCATTTCCAGATCATTTCATTCAGGGCAGCAGGGAATATAGAGCCTAGTCCAGTGCAGAGACAATGGAAAAATGGAAAAAAGAGAGAGAAAGATAAATTGTTGTCCTTGCTATCATTTTGTAAGAAATGCAAACACTTTCTGATTTGAATTTTAAGTTTATGTAAAATAATCAATTCATATTCAGATGTATTGCATTAGCTAATTGATCATTAGCATCTTGAAAGTTTTTGTTTCTGAGACAGTTTTGAAAGAAATTACTTTCCTAGTTATTAAACTAATTAATCTCTATTCCTAGAAACTCTTCTGGTTTTATAACATGCTTTGCAAATTTATATTTGACAGAAATTTTGTTTTCATCAGTCTTTCCTGTTGTGTACATTTATTTTGCTAAATGAAAACACTACAAACTACTTAAACTCAATGCTTGTAACTAAATATCCTTTTAATTTCATTAATTTATACTAATTTTGGGGGGAGAGGAAATAGATAGCCTTAGATTTACAAGCAGAAAACATGATCTCTATTTTTAGGTGTGTGTATAGGTATGGGCCTTTGGAGCATAGGACCTGAAAGTGTTGGAACTTTCATGTTTGTAAATAATTGAACCAGGAGGAAGACTAAAATTATACAGAGGTAAACACTGCCCTTTCTTTATCCAGGTAGCAAAGATATACCATGGCCAAATGACTCGTGCTATATCCTTCCATGGAGCATACAATAGACCCAACCTTATTATATTTTCCATTATATTGTCTTTCTATTAAATATTGATTTTTACCTTGAAGATAAATTCAAATTCAAAAATTCACTATCCTTATGTATTTCAATTTGTATTTTCTAAACATTATTTTACCTATGTGCTAAGAAGGGGCAAAATAGCATGAATCTATAGTAAACACTGAAGTGATTTCTTTCTCCAGTGGTGGTTCTAAGCTGATTTTTGTAAACCAATGTGACCTGGATTAGTGAAAGAAAATGTAGTACCAATGATGATACAGAAGTAGGAGTGTAGTCGCCGGAAAGTGATTGCAGCCCGGAACAGCGGCGCTGCGAGAAGGAGCCTGGAGACAGGATGACAATGAAATAATTCTTTTATCTTTCTCTTTCTGTCTCTTGTAATTTCTAACACCACATACACACTCTCACAAGAAACCAAGGCACGTACTCTTACAAAAAAAAAAAAAAAAAAAAAAAAAAAAAACTACAATATATATACACAATAACGTTAACCCGTCCGTTCTCTCTAAGGTCTCATCTCACGTGCCCAAGCAGGAATGGCGCTCACCCAATCTACTGAGTCACAGCTCAAGTCTCTCGAGATCCTGGGCCAAGTCCCGCGAGATCCCAGGCCAAGTCCCGTGAGACTATGGAAGGCGGCAGTGCTCAAAAATGTCCATGGCCCGTAGTCAACCGCAATCTTAGCTATCTCCCCAAACAGGGCTCCTGCATTTCCCCCCTTTTGTTTTAAAAGAGGGGATTCTCTAGGACGTCTATGTGCAACCAACATTCTTACCCGTCATCGGATAATCAAGGCTGTGCCCTTGACTCCTGTCTTAGGTTGATATGTCGGCCACATGAGACTGTCCCGTGCGACTGTGCCTGTCTTAGGTTGACCCCTCTGGGGATCTTACCCGTCATTGGCTAACCAGCCATCCAATGGAGCCCTTTAGGTTCAACTGTGTAAGATGACTAACAGCCGTCCAATTGTGAGGAGATGCTGTGGCTTTAAGGCGACAAGCCTTTTGGTGACGAGCCAAATTGCACAGCATATCAAATTCTTTAAACAAATCAGCTGCCCTAAGTTCCATCAAGTAACACAGTGAGTTCTCTAAACAAATACCCACAAGGTACTGTCCCATGAAGTCCCAAACAATGAAAGATCAAAATGTCCACTTGTTATAACATGTAGATCTAGGAGGCTCCATGCATGCAGAGCAGAGGCCACACTGCTGGTGAGGTTGTTTGACACTTGAGCAGCAGGGATGCTTGCAGCGACCGCGATCCCTGCAGCTGTAGCAGCAGCCATCGTTTTTATGTCTAGAAAATGCCACCGGCCAATCTTCAGGGCCTGCTACCTAGAGACTCAAGCATCAATTATTAAAGGAAAGGCAGTGCTATTCCAGCACTGAGTCAAGAGGCGAGTTGTCAAACTAAAAAATAGAATTATTAGATTAGAAAATTAAAGTTGATTTCTGCTCACACACATTGCAGCCTGAGCTCCCACAAACATAAGCTGGCAAAATATCATATTTAGAACAAAACAAAGAAAGACTGAGGGTATTTACTGCATTAAAGATAGATTAAAGAAAAACTAAAAGCACTTTGGAGAAATAATTTGTTAGCTGAAACTCTCGAGTTTCTGCATACACAGCAGTCCTTTACCTGTTGAAATAATTGAAATTAATCATTCATTAAACAAATGAAGTTAATAACAAATAAGCAACCTTATGTCAAAACACCAAAATATCAGGTTATACAGCACTAGTCATATTTTTCGCTAAAGAGAAGTCCCTGGGACACCTATAAAACAAAATTGAAGGTACCTTCACTTATTAAATTATTTACCCAAATTGAATACTCTTAAACTTAAATGAATTAGAGTTATTTGGATCCATATATATATATATATATATATATATATATATATATGTTGCTGCTTGAAGCGGAAACCACTTAGAGCAACGAACGCCTCAGGAAAATTCGGAGGCAGGATGAAAATGAAAAAAAGGTCTTTTATTCTTCTTCTCTCTCCGGCTCCAGCAATCACTCCAAACGCTCTAACTCCAACCACCACCTTCTTCTTCCCACACACACTAACCAAACTCACCCAGTTATATACATATAGCTTTAACAAGGACACGTGCTTACAGCTCTAGCTTACAGGTGCGTCATGCAGTGTTCACGGGCATACAAAGATTTCTTGAATAATGTATTACTATCAGGTGGAAACTAGAACATCTTTTATGGCTCTCAGCTAACCGCAATCTTTAGCTATCTCCTTGATTATAGGCTCCTTCATATATGCTTTGTTAAGCACTCCTTCATAAGTGCTTTGTTATTTTTGATGTCACACTGGACAGACGCACATACAAACATATATTTGTGATGTCACATTAACATGAAATTTAGACAAACACACAGACATAAACACATATATAAAAAGAAAAAAAATACAATTGTGTGCACACTAAAGAGAGATTTCTTCGTCCCGGCCGGGAGGAATGACACTTAAGTTGTGACATATTTTGAGGGACTCTTTTAAGGGAATCATTCCATATCTTCATCTTGGTCCTCTTGATTTTGTACCTTTTTTATTAATCTTGATTTCTCAACAACTTCATCTTGATCCTTTTGATTTGGTACCTGCTTTATTAATCTAGATGGTATCCATATTGGAGAGGATTCATGCTTTGGGAAAACACAAACAGATCCTCTCCCCCAAATTAATACTGGATCTGGACCCTTCCATGTACCTGAAAGAACATCCTTCCAGAAAACCAAAGGTTTATGTTGTTGATGTGGGTTCCAATATCTGTCTCTAGCAGAATAACCATCAGAGTCTAAAGTTAAAAAATTTAAAGTAAACAGGGCAACTGCCAATCTGTCCTTAGGATTTTTCCAGTTTCCTTCTTTCTGTTTTAACAACATAACTTTTAGTGTGCGGTTTGCTCATTCAATAATGCCCTGACCCTGAGGATTGTATGGGATGCCTGTTTTATGGGATATGTTGAATTTTGCGCAAAACTGTTTGAAAGATGAGGACGTATATGCAGGGCCATTATCTGTTTTAAGCATTTTGGGGATGCCCAATGCAGCAAAAGCTTGTAAACAATGAGATGTGACATCTTTAACTTTTTCTCCGGAATGTAAGGAAGCAAAAATCATGCCTGAGAATGTATCCATGCTTACATGAATAAATTGCAATTTTCCTAAACTTGGCTCATGAGTAACATCCATCTGCCACAAATGATTGGGCATTAATCCTCTAGGGTTAACACCAAAATGAGGATTGGGCAAATGTGTCATACAAGATTTACAATCTTTTACAATTGTTCTGGCTTGCTTCTTTGTGATTTTAAACCTACATTGCAAGGTGGTGCTGTTGACGTGAAACTGGGAATGAAATAAAGTAGCTTGTTGTAGTGCTGAAAGTATAAATATTGTTTTTGTAAGTTCATCAGCCTTTTGATTACCTTCATGGAGGGGGCCAGGCAAATTAGTATGTGCTCTAATATGGCCTATGAATAGAGGTTCTTTTCTTGCCCACAAAAGTTTTTGTATTTGATAAAACAATTTAAAGGCTGGAGTATGAGGTGCTATTGGTCCTGCTAACTCTAATTTTGGGACGGCTTGTACAATATAGTGGCTATCTGAAAAAATGTTTATGGGCTGGTCTCTAAAATTTTCCAGAGCTCTTACCACAGCTTCCAATTCCACTAGTTGAGCTGATTTGTGTGCAGTTATGTAAGTCATATTTTCTTTTGTAGTGACTACTGCAGCAGTACCATTTCAGGACCCATCTGTAAATACATTAAATGCCTTAGGAATAGGTTGATTTTTTATTACCTGTGGAAATATAATAGGATGATTAATACAAAAAGATAATATAGGAGACTTAGGAAGGTGATTATCAAAATTTGCAGAGGTAGAGCATCTAGCTATAGCCCAGTCATTATCATTGAAGCATAAATATTCAATCAGTGACGATGAATAGGGAGTAATAATAGTAGCAGGGTGAACGCCAAATATTTTAGTAGAAGTTTTAAGTCCTTGAAGAATAAGTTTAGCCACCATGGAGGTATAAGACTCAATTATGCTTTTAGGAGAGACAGGCAAACGTATCCATAATAAAGGCCCTTGTTGCCAAAATACTCCTGTTGGTGTATATTGTGAAGAAATAATAATCAATATCAGCGGTTGAGTTAAATCAAATCTGTCACAATGAGCTCCTTCTATGGCTTTTTCTACTAACTTTAAAGCTTTCCTAGCATCAGGAATCAATGTTCGCGGTGAGGATGGATCAGGGTCCCCTCGAAGGATATCAAATAAAGGTTTTAATTGGCCAGTAGTGAGGTTTAGTGTAGGGCGAAGCCAATTAATGTCTCCCAGTAGTTTTTGGAAATCATTGAGGGTGGTTAAATGTTCTTTTTTTATTAAAATTTTGGGGGGGTCTAACAAAAGTATCCATGATTTTAAATCCTAAATATAATATGGGAGATCTGGTTTGAACTTTTTCTTCTGCTATATATAATCTGTATTTTTTTAAATTTTCTACCACGTCACTGAATATATTAAATAAGATTTTTTGATTAGGGTGGGCCAGTAAAATATCATCCATGTAATGTAGACACATGAGGTTTGGATATTTATTTTTAATGGGTTGGATAGCCTTGTCCACATATATTTGGCATATGGTGGGGCTATTAGACATTCCCTGTGGCAAAACCTTCCATTGATATCTCTGATCAGGGCCATTATTGTTAATAGAAGGAACTGAAAAAGCAAACCTGGGGGCATCCAGAGGATGTAGGGGAATAGAAAAGAAGCAATCCTTTATATCAAGACTAATAACATGGAAATTTTTTGGAATAGCTATAGGATTCGGAAGTCCAGGTTGAGTAGGGCCCATGACTTGCATGGTTTTATTAATTTGTCTAAGATCATGTAATAATCGCCATTTTCCTGATTTTTTCTTGATCACAAATATGGGGGAATTCCAGGGAGAGGTGGAAGGTTCTATATGCCCTGCTTCTAATTGTTCCTGAACTAATAGGTGGGCCGCTTGTAATTTCTCTTTAGATACAGGCCACTGAGTGACGCACACTGGCTTATCAGAAAGCCATGGTATTTTCAAAATTATTTTCTCAGTGGCCCCGAAGCAAAATGTCTTTTTCCTATATGATAATGATTTCTTTTAGGGTTAAGCTTACCCTGTACTTTTGATAATGGTATCTTTTAGGGTTAAGATTACCCTGTAGATTTTTACATTTAACTCCTGCAGGTTTGTTTGCAAGGTGTACTCCCATTTGTTGTAAAATATCTCTTCCCCATAAAGTAACCGGTAGATTAGGTAAAACATAAGGCTGAAACGTTCCTTTATGTCCTTCATCATCCTCCCATTTTAAAATTACCGCACTTTTTTCTGGGAGGTTATTATATCCCAAGCCTCTTAAACTGGTTGAAGCTTTTTGCAGAGGCCAGTGTTTGGGCCATTGACATAAATTAATGATGGAAGAATCAGCTCCAGTATCTATAAGACCCTCCATTTCTATTCCTTGGATTCTTATTTTACACATAGGCCTCCTTGTACAGTCTTGAACCCAGCAAACCATGGGTTTTGAATCAGTGGAACAAAATCCTCTATTGTTCCTATTTAGAGGCATATTCATTTTAAATGAATTATGTAAATTTGGAAGGAGGAGCAGCTGAGCAATTCTATCTCCCTGATTAATAGAACTTATACTTTGGGGTGAGCTAAGCATTATTTTTATTTCCCCTTTGTAGTCTGAGTTTATTACACCTGGGGTCACTTGCAAACCTAATAAGCTTTCAGGACTTCGCCCAAGAATAAGTCCTACAGTCCCTGAGGGAAGAGGTCCCCTGACTCCTGTGGGAATCAGATGAACCCCCATTTCAGGTTAACACTATTCGGGCGGTGGAACAGAGGTCTAATCCTACATTTCCTCCTGTTCCTCTGGCAAGGGAGTGGATGGGTAGTAAGGATTGTGTCGGGGAAGCATCTGAGTGGATGCTTGAGGATACTCCTCCTCCAATGCCTCGTACATTTGTGGGCCCCGGGGCATTGGGCCCCGTGCCCCCTTTTTTGAATTCCTGAACAAAGGATTTCCATGGATGTCAAATTTTTAATAGCATTTATTGGCCCAATGATTTCCTTTCTTACACCTGGGGCAGCAACCTGGAGCACGGTATGAATTTGGTCTTATTTCTCTTTTGGGATTTTGCCTAGAATAGCCTGATTGATTATGATAATTTTGCCTAGAATATCCTGATTGATTATAATGTCTATGTTGAGCCCTTGTAAAATTTTGAGGGGCAGCATCTCTCACAGCTGCTGCAATCACATTTCCTGTGACAAAGTCATCATTTATATCTTTACATAGTTGTATATATATGGAAAGATCCTTTTTATTTTTCCATGGCCTGATTGCTTCTTGGCAATATTTATTAGCATTTTGATACGCTAATTGGAAAACTAATGGCATAACTTGATCAACGTCTCCAAAAACTCTACCTGCAGTTCTCAAAAATCGATCAGCAAAGTCAGCATATGGCTCATTAGGTCCTTGAATCACTTTTGACAAGCGACCTTGTAGATCCCCAGGTCCTTGTACAGTTTTCCATGCTTTTAAGGCAGCTGCGTTTAACTGAGCATATACTCCTGGGGTATAATGTTTTTGATCCTGTACGTCTGTGAATTGCCCTTCTCCTGTGAGCATTTCTATATTATGGTCTCCAAATACTGCAGCTGCATTTCTTTTAGCTGTTTCTATACAAAGTTCTTGAAATTGCGATCGCCAAACCAAGTATTGTCCCCCACTTAATGTTGCTTTACATAGAAGTTTCCAGTCTGCTGGGGTTAAGCTAAAGGTGTTTAGGGACTCCAGTATACTCAACGTGAAAGGAGCTTGGGGCCCATATGTCATTACTGCCTCTTTGAGATTTTTTATTGTTTTGAAATCTACTGGCTCGTGGCCCCTCTGTCCATTTTCATTTTCAAATACCGGCAGTTCCCAATGTATCTGTGAGTTACCCTCGAGAGCGCATAAGCACTCAGAAAGACTTTTTATTTCTATTTCTAGGGTATGCAAATGCCTAGTGATACCCTTCATATTTTCTGTAATCGATTCCACCCATGGGGGAGTAGAGGACACAAGTTCCTCCACTTGACGATCCCTTATCTTGGTCTTTCTTAATTTTCTTTTGTTCATTTTTTCAAAATCACTTTTACTTATTTCCTCCTCACTACTACTACTCTCATTGGTCCTAACTGACTCAGTAACATCCTGAGTCCCAGGTTCAATTGAGACCATGTATCCTTGAACTATCTCTAATAAATCTTGAATAGCTTTAGCAGCTCAGATCTTTGTCATTTTTGGGACGCTTCTAATACTCTCCTTACTGGTCTTAGTTGACTCAGCAGAAGCTACGCTTTCATGATCGCCTTCACTATTTTCTAAATCCTCACTAACGACAGACTCAGCTATATCAAAGAATTCATCAAGAGCCTTGTACTCTTGGATCTTAGTTATTTTCGAACCCATTTTAACCTCTCTGACTAGAGACTCCTGTGAGGTTTCTCAGTTCTTACCTGCTGTGCTGAATTCCCCGTATAGGCCACCAACTGTAGTCGCCGGAAAGGGATTGCAGCCCAGAACGGCGGCGCCGCGGGAAAGAGCCCGGAGACAGGATGGCAATGAAAGAATTCTTTTATCTTTCTCTTTCTGTCTCTTGTAATTTCTAACACCACATACACACTCTCACAAGAAACCAAGGCACATACTCTTACAAAAAAAACTACAATATATATACACAATAGTGTTAACCCGTCCGTTCTCTCTCAGGTCTCATCTCAAGTGCCCGAGCAGGAATGTTACTC
The DNA here is from genome assembly GCA_025594165.1 of Tamias sibiricus. Taxonomy (NCBI): domain Eukaryota; kingdom Metazoa; phylum Chordata; class Mammalia; order Rodentia; family Sciuridae; genus Tamias; species Tamias sibiricus. Next base: position 49,734,621 of record CM046667.1, on the reverse strand, counting down.
ACCCAATCTGCTGAGTCACGGCTCAAGTCTCTCGAGATCCTGGGCCAAGTCCCGCGAGATCCCAGGCCAAGTCCCGTGAGACTACAGAAGGCGGCAATGCTCAAAAAGTCCGTGGCCCGTAGTCAACCGCAATCTTAGCTATCTCCCCAAACAGGGCTCCTGCATAGGAGAAAAGTCATATTTAAATAATTTGTTGTCATATAACAAATTTAGTCAGGTCCTTTAACTAGAGAATTGTTTAGAAGAAAGAAATATTCACAGAGGTATAACAAAACCCAAGTTTGTCAAATCTAAGCATCTTTAATGTTACATTTCACTGTTGGCCTTTTCCCTTGTCATAAGGAAAAAAAAAAAAGATTGTTATTTGACATTAGAAAACAAACATCTCTGACATTTGTATCTATCTAATGATGGTATAAAAATTTAATTAGAAGCATGACAGATTTTTTCAATCTGGTAAATGTTACAAAAGTATTACTTGAATAAAAATAATGGCAAAAATACACAATAAATTAGCAAGTGTGTATTTACATGTGTGTTTATATAAATTGTAAGTTTGTGATAAAGAAACATTTTAACATTTATTACAGCATTTTGCTTTGAAAGTGTTATCTTCTTATAGGCAAAAAATTTAATCCATTTCTCTTGGGATACATCTGTATTTGGATAAAATTTGGCTCATATTTCAGGATTTATTAACAAATTAACAGTAATTCTCCATTGTATAAACTACTTGTGATAAAATTCAACTAAACTTTTAATGAAAGCTAGCTGAACAAAACTTTAATGTATTTCAAAAATTAGTAGACTCGAATCCATTATCCTGAATAAGGAAGCAAGTAGGCATCCTCCATACCAATGACCAAGGTCCTTATTCATACCTGCCTAGGTTGGTAGAACAATTTGCCTTTTTAACCCACATTTTTGTTTGGCAATTTTGTCACTTGTAAGAATTAGTTTTAAAAAGCAGATCTTTTACTTTGGATATTTTATAATATTTTGTGTATTGAAGATATTGGAAGGATCACCTAATGTGATATTCACTCATGTTTATTTTGGAATTTGAAATCTGACAAAATAGAGAATCTTGCAGTAGTTATCTTGCAGCCATCAAGTGTGCTCAGAAAGGTCAACTTAACCATTTAATTTAATCTCTGATTAGAAGTGAAAGATGATATATAATTTTAAAGTCACTGAAGAGTAAAAGAGATACTGGAAGTAACATTAAATCAATATGGTTTATGCTCATCTATTCCAGTTCTATGTATTCTTTGAGATTTTTCAGCCACCAATCCCATGTTCCTTTATTTTCCTCTGCTCATAGTAAGTCCAGTTGGTTCCTGAATTTGATTTTTAAAATGATGAACTCACCACTAGCTTTAGTGGTACTTGGTGTTATCACTTTTACAAAAGCATAAAACTCTTTATCAATAAATATGATATTTAGAACAAATAAGCTAAACAGAACCAGACAACTTATACCAGAAAAGATACATCATATAATTGATCTCATGTGCTTTAGATGGATTCAGCCTGAATTGGAAAAACGCATGAATCAAACTAGGATATTTCCATGTTCCTTTAGTAAAATGTTAAACAGTGAAAATAATTCACATGTAAAACTATGACTAGCATGACATTATTCCCCATTACTTTTAATATGTAATTATATATGTTTATATTGAGAGGTAGAAAAAAGAGTTAGCTAAATTCAGGAAATCAACTTATGACAAACTGGCCACCAAATTATTTTAATTCTAAAAATTTCCAATTGAAAAATTAAAAATGTTCCCAGTTCTGGCTTGTTTAACTCAGAAAATAGGCTTGACGTGATTTTCAAGGACAACTCTGAATGTTAATATTTCCATTTTCAGCCTCATTGGAGAAAGAGTTTCATTAACCAGTATAAGCTCTAGAATGTCAAAGGCTTGATAGGCAGTATAGACTCCACACTCAAAATAGTTGCATAGTCATTTTATCCTAAATTGCTTCACTGGAAAATGTAGCATGAAAATATAGAAAGGAGGTTAAAAAAGTGATTTTACAGTGGTCTAAAATGTTTAGGCTTGAAAAATAGAAGTCCTGAGATAAAAATGTTCATGCATTAGAGGTTATGATTCAATCACCCTAATAAGTTCTCCTGCACTTGCTATAACATCTAAGTAACTAAGAGCTAGACTGATGGGTACCAACCATCATTGTTCTGCAATTCGAAACAGCAGGTTTGCCAGAAAATAGCAGGCCATGTCCCAATTCTGCTTCTCCATTTTTGTGTTATAAAACAAAATCATCTAAGATGCAAACTAGTTGACTAGAAGTTTGAATACTTACTCATGTAAATATCAATAACAGCATAACAGGGTAAGTTCCTGGAGGATCTCTGTTTATGTTCTACTTATTCTTCTTTTACCCTATTATCTTTAATGGAAAATGTACAACACATTTTTGAAATGATAAGTATTATTTTAACAGTATTTGATTGGGGAAAAATTACATTTTAGTCACTTTTATAAGTTAGAAATCTAAGATTCAAATTATTCTGGTTTTACCTGAAGGTTCGGTTGAAAAAAATAAGTTTCCTGCAAAGGTTGATGTAATGATACTAAAAAAACAGATTCCCCTTAACATACTGTAATCTTTGCATAAACAAAAAGGAATAAACTCAGGCTGGGGCTGGGGCTCAGTGGTAGTGCACTTGCCTGGTATGAGTGAGGCACTAGATTTGATTCTCAGCACCACATGTAAATAAATAAAATAAAGGTCCACCAACAACTAAAAAAAAAAAAAAATTAAAAAAAGAAGGACCAGATTCATCTGTCCCTATTGCTTTTATCCTCCCAGATGGCGCTACTCATTTAACAAATAGTTGTTGTTCTGTATTTGCTTACAATATGTAGAAAGGAGTTCAGAGAAGATCTCTGTTATGATGATGTTATAAACAATAAATGACTACACAATAAAGTAGCAACTAGTGACAATAGTATGATTTTAAAAAGGATAGAACTAGAGAATAACTTGGGACAAATTTCACATGCTGAGGGAAAGTCACTCTGAATATAACAAACTGAATCCTGAGTAATAAGGATGAGAGATTATTGAAATATCTGGAGGAAGAGTGATTCAAGCAGCAGGAACAGTTTGACACATTTATGGAAGAGAAAGAAGGTAACCATGTCTGAAAGGTAGTATGAGAGGGCAAGAAAGTTTTACAGTTATATTGGTGATGTAGGCAAATGCTAGATCATATTAGTATTTCACATAAATAATTTGATTATTTTTCTTAGTGTGATGATATTCTATTGGTTTTTATACAGAAGAATGACATGTATAGTCTGAACAAAAGAGAAGGAACTAGCATAGGAGCTAAAAAGCAGCATGCAGTCTAGTGGAAGGATAATCAGGAGAGGATGGTACATAAAAATCAGAAGAGGGTGCCCAGAATGAAGAAGTTGTCAATTGATTCAGTAATCAAAATGTAAAATAAGATGTTGTCAAAAATTGCTATTGGAACCAAGTTATGGAACCAGCCCAGGTACCTGTCAACAGAAAAATGGATAAAGAAAATGTGGCATATATACATAATAGGGTTTTACTCAGCCATAAAGATGAATGAAATTATGGCATCTGCTGGTAAATGAATGGAACTGGAGAATGTCATGCTATGTGAAGTAAGCCATGCTCAAAGTCAAGATGAAATGTTTTATCTTTCATGTGAAAGCTAGACCAAAATAAGGGGATAAAAGTTAAGGGGGATTCAATGAAAAAAGGGGGGAGATCAGTGGAACAAATTAAGGGGATTGATGGAAAGGAATAGTGGAATGAAATTGATAGAATTAGGCTATGTGCATATATGAATATATTGCAGTGAATTACACCAAAAAATAAAGGAAGACCTTTATTTTATGTAGAGGAAAGACGGCAGGGAGGAGAGGAGGGGAAGAAGAAGTACTGCAGACTAGAGTGAAGCAAATTGCTTTCCAAGTTTATATGGTTATCAAAAAATGAAATGAATCCCAATATTATTTATAATTATAATACACTAACAAAAACAGACAAAAGTGGCTATTGGATTTGAAGACCTGAAAGTTAGTGGTGACCTTTGTTAGAGATGTTTAGTGGGATAGCAGGCAAAGTGAATAGTGGGGTCATTAAGTTGAGGGAATACCTAGGAAAAAAAACAATTTCTGTGCAGATGAACACATGACAATGAAAGGGGTTGTTGGGTCAAGAAAGCTTTATTTTTATGGTAATAAACAACTTTTATTTAAATTAGAAGGAAATAAACATGCCAGAGGTGCTGGTAATTTTAGTAAAAAAAGTACTTTAAAAGGTGAGAGGATGTGGGATAAGGAGAAGAACATTCTACTGTACCTTTCTCAATATATGACCTCTCTCTCTACTTTCCAAATCAATTGACAATTGAAACAGGTAGATTTTGCTGTGTGCCATAGCAAAAAAATGTACTTGAAATAATTCTAATTTAATAATCAATTATATTACCAAACACATGGCAGAAATAAATCATACACATTTTCGTGGGAATGTTTTCAACATACATATGAGATTGTCATTTTAATTTGCTCTTTGAAAAATTTTATTTTTCAGGTGCTTCAAGAAGATCTAGAACAGGAACAAGTCAGGGTCAATTCTTTAACTCACATGGTGGTGGTAGTTGATGAATCCAGTGGAGATCATGCAACTGCTGCTTTGGAAGAACAACTTAAGGTCAGAATATTTTCTTTAATGAACAAAATATGTTCTTCAGAATATATAATTACAACTTAAAAACATTCAGACAATTTAGAATGTGATTTATTATTAATATTTGAATGTAATATATTAAAGTAATTAAAATTGTTTCTCATTTTTGAATGTTTTTCCTATATACTGTTGGCTTACACTAGTTTTCTAACCTTTGGAGAAATGCACAAATAAGGGTTCCTTTATTTTTGTTACATTTGCATCACATATCAGGGAACTGGTTTACCCAATGCTATTTATGTCATCTTCAAGTCTAGAGCCTGAAAGAGCACAAACATTTCTTTTAATTGCAATTGATTAAATTATAAATTGAATGCCTTCAGTGTATGTATTTCTGTAGGCCATCAGTTGTAGTCTTGATGCAAGGATATCAGGATTGAGTCAGGTATGTTGGTTGGAGTAGACATTTAGTCTTTCAAGCATTCATCCAAACTAAGGTACAGTATTTATGTTTTTGGAAATAAAACCTGTATGTATTAAAAAAAGATATTGTGAACATTTTAATTTGTTTTGTTTTCTAAATTGGAAAAAAATATCGTTAGTGTAAAAATTAAAAACTATATTAAATATGAAAATATCAACAGTAAGTGAAAACAATTACTCTGGATGGACACATATAATTATATGCATATAATATATACATGTATATTATATTACACACACACACACACATATGTATACTAACTTTATATCCTTTCTTGAGACACTCATTTTGCCCACCAAATGCCTCTCTGTCCTTCGTGACAGATAGCAGCCACCAGTCTGCTTTGTCAAAGGAACTTATCAATGTTGGTTTAAATGGCTTTATCAACTCAAATTAGTTCTAAACATAGTTTCTCCTACCTAACCTATAACACAGTTTCTTAAAACCTTATCTCAGTTTTCTTCCTTTTGTGTTATATTTTTATTCCAGTGAAATATCATTTCCTCAGGTTATTGCTTTAGACTGCCAAACTTAAAAAAATGTTATCTCATTCTCTGTCATTAAAAGACAAAGGTAATGCTCTTAAACTAACAACTTGGACACTGCTGCAACCAAGAATTTAATATATACTGACCATTCATGTTATATCACTTAACTTTCAATAAAATTGCAGTGATCTAAAAAGACCTAAGACCTCAACTGTGACAATATATCATCAAATGTATGATCATTTATACTGCATACACACACACACACACACACACACACACACACACACATGCACACTTTTGACCAGCTAAATTACTGCATTTTAAAGAATCTACAGAACTGATATAATAATAACAAATTACAGAAAAAAATAAAACTAATGCTCAATATTTCCCAGAATTTTTCAGAAAATGTAAAAGAAGACTGCAGAGCAGGAATTGTTTGGAATAGTGTCTGGTTAAAAAATAAAGGACAGGGAATTTTTGAAGTCATTATCTGACCCAGCACAATTGGGTTTACAATATAAAATTGTTCCAGGGTGATGATTGTGGAACTGAGGCATCTCAGAAAACAGTTCATAAAACTCAGATAGTGACTAGGTTAGCACTTAGGTAAAAGCCATTATTCTACATGCTTTCATTTTTTACCTTATTTTCTGCCTGTATTTCTTTAGTTCATCTACTAAGTACTCCGTGCATGTATTGGTTATTCCAAATTCATTTAAACCCATTGTGCATTTTTCCATGATTTACTTTCCCTTCAGTAAGTATTGGCCACTGCCTTCCAGCTTTCTCTTTGCTCTTCAGTTCTATTCCCACGTTAGATACTTTCATTTATGTCTCTACATACCTCTTTACTGCCACCTGAATTTCAGGTATTCTAGTGTTCAAAATGGAGTGGTCACTAGAGATCCCCAAAGGAGAGGGGAGACAGAAGAAATTAAGAGGGATTGGGAGGGATGCTAGGGGGTGGAGAGAACTCAAGAGTGGAAGAAGGGTAGTTGGAAACATTGTATTACAAATTCACATATGGAAATATCAGTGAATACTATCAGTTTGTACACTTAATGTGTTAATTATAATACATAATATAAGGAAATCAGTAGAATGAGACATCTGTTATAAATTTTCATTATTTATTATTATATTCATCAGTCTTCAATCCCAAAGAATCTGTGTTTGATTTTATACTTATTTAAACCATCAGTTGGAATTACCCTGAAATGCTCCATTCATTTGACTTTGAAATCTAGGTGATTCTTTCTCAGGTTCTTTTCAAGGGATATAATCTCATTTTACCTAATTTAATTCTTAAAAGGAAGAGGAAGAGAAGATGATAGAGGAGGGGGAGAATAAGAAAAGTAACAAAGAATAAAAGGGTAAATACATTAGAGAAGTCTCTTTAACAGCAACACAGTTATCCTGGACATGTGATAAGAATTCATGTGTTTTCAGTGCCTATGGGCTATGTTTTCATACTGAGCTTAGAAGGAATCTGGTAGAAGTAATTGGAAGAATTATTGTAAGATGGAGAAACTCACATATGGACCTATACAAGAAAATAAAATCAAGAGAAACCTGAGAGGCATTCTTGATGTCTCTTTTCAGAGTAAGACCTGGTCATCCATACCTTCTCCCCCAATAAGAATGTTCATTCTACAGCTTCTCTGTCCTCTATGGCCTCCTAGGTCACCATAATGCCTGGCTCTCTTTTGCTCCAATTCTGTTGATATACCCTTCAGAGGCTCAAAAAAGATACCCAGTGACAGTGATTTAACTTGATATCTTTCTTTTTTTGTAAAAAGGTAAAATAGGAAGGGAAGTCCTTCATTGAATAAGATAAGGGAGAGAAATATTCTTAATATCTTATGATAGAACAAAAAATTCATCTCATAGAATCTTTAGATGTGTTCATTTAGTTCCATGAACTCTGATTATAGAATTTCTTGAATTTTAAAACCTTTAGAAGTCTTTTTTTTTTGCTCCTGGGGATTGAACTCAGGGGCACTCAACCACAACCACTGGGCCACATCTCCATCTCCAGCCCTGTTTTTGTATTTTATTAGACACAGGGTCTCACTGAGTTGCTAAGTGCCTTGCCATTGCTGAGGCTGGTTTTGAACTTGCGATCCTCCTGCCTCAGCCTCCCAAGTCCTGGGATTACAGGTGTGTACCACCATGCCCGGCTCATTTAGATGTCTTTTTAAAAGAAGAATTGAAAAAGAACAAAGATGGGTTAGAACAAATGCTTAGGATTCTAAAAGGCAGCACAGCTTATGAAGAATAATATTCTGAAAAGTGTAGTCTATTTTAAATTTTTGTTTCTTTCTCCTGGAAGTTCAGCCTGCCCCTCAGCAATGTCACCACAGGGTCAGAGCCTTGTCCTTAACTTTAGAGACTTCCAGAATATCAGTGTCCAGAAGGCCTGATTTATAAACAAATGCCAGTTAGCTATTGTTAACTGATAAGTACCTGATAATGGTAATTTATGTAGAGTTGTCATTCCTGGAGCTTATTATCATACTTCCTAAGCACTTCACATTCCATTCTTTTTCATGTTCCAAAACAATTATTTGTCATCTTCTTATAATGCCCAGTGGACTGTAATGGGTAAAGTAGTGAGAAAAAAAGAATGTCATTATCCCCATTGGTCATGAGGAGTAACATGCAAGCCTGTGACATTCCTCAGAACCTTGAATCAATGGTAACCATTTTACAGGCTCCTTCTTTTGGAACAAATGCAAACTCTTTGTCATTCATAGTCATGGTAGGCATTGTGGACCTGATGACAACTATTGTGGTACATGCAATCAGTTGCAGGAAATAAGCTTTAATAAAATAATACTTATTAATAAGCAATAGTTATTTTATTTTAGAATGGACACAACGTATTTCTGAAGGAAAAGAATGATTTTTTTTTTGGTGTGGTACCAGCAATTGAACCCAGGGCCTTGTGCATGTGAGGCAAGCACTCTACCAACTGAGCTATATCCCCAGCCTGAAAAAGAATTATTTTTGATAGAAAGTTAATATTAAACTGAAGTTTGAAGGCAAGGAATGATTCCTGAGGGAAGTGATGTTTCCACTAGAATGTAAAGAATATATTGGAGAAAACCAGATAAAGTGAGTGTGTAGTGAGTATTGGTGGAGTTAGGGAGAGTTTCTAGGAAGGGAAAATGGTAAATTTCCTCAAGGAAATGGAGGAGTAACTGTGCTACAACACTGACGATTGAAGAGTGACACTAGAGGTTTCGATGGTTAGCAGGGACTTACCTAAGAATTAGAATTAATGTGTGATATTAAACTCCATCATAATTTAATCAGTCAGCCAATATATTGAGCATCACTTATCTCTCTGCCAGCATGGTAGCTGGACCACAATGATGGGGTGGGACCGAGGTAATAGTTGTGCTACCTGCCCTCATGGACACTCATTAATCAAATACAATTAAATATAAAAAATGACTGAATTCTATGTGTCAAAAATATGCAGTTTTCAATGACCTATCATGTTCTAGAGGGTCATGAAATGCCACCATACATGACTTTAAAAATATCCAAAGATTTAAAAGAAGTAGGCAGCAGTGGAGAGTAGGTATGTATTCTGAGCAGAATAATATTTATTTATTCAACAAATATGTATTGAATACCTTCTAGGTACCAGGCTAGACTTAAAGGTTCAATTATGGAAAATAACTGATTATTTCCTCTATGGATCTTATGTTCCAAGCAAGCATAAAAAAACAACTATTGCCGGGCAATGTGGTGCACACCTGTAATCCCAGCAGTTTGGGAGGCTGAGGCAGGAAGGATAGCAAGTTCAAAGCCAGCCTCAGCAAAAGTGAGGTGCTAAGCAACTCAGTGAGACCCTGTCTCTAAATAAAACACAAAATAGGGTTGGTAATGTGGCTCAATGATCAAGTTCCCCTGAATTCAATCTTTGGTACCAAAAGAAAAAAAATAGGTAACTATTTTCCAATGAAGTGTTATAAAAAATAAGTTGTAACACATGTACTATTGCAGATTTAATTGGTTTTATTTGTGCTTCAAGACTCCAGCAGCAGTGTGGATTACCTCACATTCACTTGCCCTATTTGAACATGGTTTGAAGAGTTGGCCACTTGTGACAGGCCAAGATTCAGCTGTTCATTATAAGAGTTCAGGTTAGTCTATTTACACATCAAATCAAGTTATAGTTCATTATGCTCAGAGAAAAGCTTAGGCCAAACTAAAAATACGAATGGGGACATCATTAGGTAAACATAATTCAACAGCTATATATAAAAAAAAAAAGTTTGAAATTGTATGGTCAAGGGATATTTCACTGAGAAGATGGATTTGAACAAAAACTGGAATAAGGGAATCACTTTGGAGGAGCACAGGTCATGTGGCACATTTCACATTTGAAAAACTAAAATGCTATAAATGAAGTACAATGGAAGCATATTTTTCTAGAGATATGTTTGTTTCTAATATACAACGATCCAGAAATATGGTTAAGCCCATAGCTTACAGAAGATTAATGAAAATATCTTACAAAGAAAAGGCAGAGCCATTCAAATCTAATTAAAAAAAAAAAAAACTTTAGTTGTAGATGGACACAATACCTTTATTTTATTTATTTATTTTATGTGGTGCTGAGATTCAAACTCAGTGCCTCTCACATGCTAGGCAAGTGTTATACAATTGAGCCACAATCCCAGCCCTCAAATCTAATTTTAAGATATGTTTTTCTATATATGTGTAAACTTGAAAACCGAACTCAATGTACTAAAGTTTTTAAGGCCATAAACCTAGGAGTTTCCGGCACATAAAAGGCATTAAACTAATATTGTTAAATGACTACTATATAGTTACTATCTACCATTGGGGATACTTAAAGGTATATATCAAAAGAATGGATAGAGACAAGTATCTTATTTGAAAGAAGGGTAACATACAAAACAAATCTTAGCAGATCAGTAAACATATGCACTGGTACCATTTCTTACCCAGTTCATAAAAGTAATGAACATGTGTTTAATAAAGAATAACTTATGAAGATGAGAAAGATTACTAAGAACCAAGATACATTGATTAAAATCAAGACTTGAAAACCAACTTTATATCAATGACATTAAACAACTTATACAGATATTATAGAGTAAGATAAATTTTGTGAATTTATTAAATTAACTGATCCTGTGGAGTAGAATGCATATGAAGTATTTTGGTTTCCATAAAGTGTTTTTGCAAAGTCTCTAAATCATTTCTTTAAGGATTGGTGGAGAATGTCATTATTTTAATATATTACTTCCTAATATCAGACTTACTACTAGATAATTGTTAAAAAATTGATTGAAGTCTTATTTAAACTACATTATCAAAAAATTATATGGAAATAAGTCCTTCTGGAATTTCAGCCAGGTACTGTGTCAGAGTTGTTATTGGGAGATTTCCTTTCCCACATTACCTTACACTGTTCATAGCAATGTACTGTGGAGTTAGAATGTCATACACAAAAGACAATTCATTGGCTTTCATGTTTTAAATCAGTAAAGGTATGTTTATTCTCTGAAATGTTACTAATTTAAAAACTCTTTAATTCAGTTGAATAAGTTTGGGATAAAAAAGGTCTGATTTCCCATCCATAGAATTCAAATGTAAACATAGAGAAATGGAAGTGAATATAAATGCATATAAATGTATGTGCATGCAGTTATCCCTCTGTATCCATCATTTCTCTTTGCATAGATTCATCTAACTCTGGAGAAGTTTTTTTAAAAAATTGCATCTGTAATAAACATGTACACATGTGCAAACATTTTTTTGTTGTTTTTGCTATTACGGAATGAACCCAGGGGCTGTCTACCACTGAGCCCTTTCTATGTTTTCTATTTTTAACCAGGGATTGAACCCAGGTGCACTTAACCACTGAACCAAATCCCTAGGCCTTTTTATTTTTTATTTGAGACAGGGTCTTGCTATGTTGCTTAGGCCTCCCTAAGTTGCTGAGGATGGCTTTGAAATTGATATCCTCCTGCTTCAGCCTCCTGAGCTACTGAAATTACAGGCATGTATCACCTTCCTATGTTTTCTTTTGAAACATGGTTTCCCTAAGTTGCTGAGGCTGGTCTCAAACTTGCAATCTTCATGCCTCAGACTCCTGAATAGCTGAGATTATAGGGGTGTGCCATTGCACTGGCACAAACTTTTTCATATCATTTTCCCCTAAATAGCACAGTGTAACAACTATTTTATATTATACTACATATTGTAAGGAATATAGGTAAATTTGAAAGTAAACAGTATGGCACACCTAGGTCATATGTATATACTATTCCATTTTATATATGGAACTTGATCAAGAGGGCCTGGACCCAAACCACCACAGATGATGAGGGATGAGTATATATGAGTGTGTGTTCAGTTACATTCATGTGTATTTATATGCATTATGCATATTATATACATTATTAGTATACATATTTATACACATATGAGAGTTTTCCAAGTTTATGTGGGTGCCAGCTTCATAATAAACCAAGTTCAAGTAGATGGTGCAGTAAATGAATTTGATATTAAACAATGATATGATGTGTGGGTATAAGAACTGATAGTTGTGTTACGTGTTGGTTTAAATAGAATATTTTTAACGTCTAAGACTGGCACTGTATTTTGACTGAGTTTTCTAGGATGGGAATGCATCCTGTGGAGAATGCTAGTTGAACCAGGTTTTCTTTCATTTTAAGAAAAACCTAAGCAGAGAAAATTGGTACATAAGCAGTATTGTTACGTTGAAAATGGAAATTTTTTTCTCTGTATTTTAGAAGGTTGTGCTATCAAACATAGGCAGAAGTTGATAAATCTAGATGTCTTCTGGTCATATTCCTTTTATTTTCTTCCATTTTATATTCTTCATTTTCTTGTATTCCCTTCTTTTCTGACTATATCCATGTGGAAGTCCAAAAATCACTTGACACTCAGCAAGGTGAAATTTAACTCATTGTACCTTATCTCCCTCTAAATCTGCTTCCTTTACTAAACTGTTAATTTATTGTTGTACCATTAATGATGGCATCTGTGCCAAAAACCTGAAATTTCCCAGACTCATCCCTACCATTTTTCTTATGAGCCCTCTGTACAAAAGATCCCAATATTTCTGAGCTGTTTTTTTCACATTCATTATTTTATCTTTGTTTTTATCACCATTTCCCAATGTAAAGCCCACATCAAAAGCCCCCTGGAAGTCCTTACCTCCATTCTAAAACCCTTCCATTCAGTCAGCATAGAAATCAGTGTAGGTTCTCCAAAGCATATTTAGTAGTATCTCCTCTGCCTAAAGTTCTGAATAACTTTCCATCATCTACAAATTCAAGCCATTTTGACCTACAAGATATTTTATTACCTGACTCCTGCCTGTTTCTCTAGACTTGTCTCCTGTTAGTCCTCTCATATCCCTCAACTTGCATTCTATTCTCACAAGCTATTTCTCATACTCTGTATGTCACCACTACTGTGTACATACTACCCTTATTAATCAGAGTGTATTTCCTTGTAATGTCTACTCTAAAATCCTTACCACATATAGAAAATTTGGGTGTCATATTCCTCCATGAAGATGGCCATTCTATCTAGTAATGACCACTCTTATTCTGTCCCTGTACCCTAAATATACCTCTATTTTAGCATATATCATCTACTTTTCCAATTATTATTGTGTGCTTTTCTCTATTATGAGAATATACATTATTACATTTTTAATAGAGTCCAGTGTAAATGATCATCAATGCTTGATGGATGGCTGAATACATCAATGAGCAGATGAATGATTGGCTGCAATTCCAAGATGGAAGATTTGACTTAACAGAGGGAGAATTTTTATTGCAAGGAAGCTAGTAACAATAAATCTGGAAATAGACTCTCACTGATCTGTCATTTATCTACAATATATTATTTTAAGTGGTACATAATAGAAACATTTATGAGGTACAGAATGATAATTGATGCATGTATACAATGCATTATGACCAAATCAGGATAATTTGCATTTCCTTCTCATTCAAATTTATCCATTGTGTTGGGAAGCCTTGAACTTCTCTCTCTTTTTTAAATATCATTTTTTCATTGTTGTTGTATATTTTTTATGTGGTGATGAGGATTGAACTCAGGGCCTCATGCATGCTAGGCAGGTGCTATCTCCTCAGCCCTTGAACTTCTCTATTACTTCTCTATAAAGTATATGATAAGTTGTTGTGAAACATAGTTACCCTACTATGCTGTATAACATTAGAACTTATTCTTCCTATTTGTTTGTTATGCATTGTCCAACCTCACCTTTCCCCTACCTTTCCAGGATTTGAGTGACCACAGCTGTATTCTGTGCTTTTATGAGCTCAAGTTTTTTAGCTTCCACATCTGAATGAGAACATGTGGTTTTTTTCCTTCCTATGCCTAGATTATTTCACTTATTTTCATTATACCAGAACATTCTTAGAGTAGAATTGAAGTTTTAGGAAATAGTGAACTGTTCTTCATTGGTAATATGCAGCAGAAACAGAAATGTCACAGGTTCAAGTATGTTTTAGAAGAGATTCTATACTAAGCAGAAAGAGTTCATAACCTCCAAAGTCCTTTCCAATATCAAATCACATACTAGTGAACTACAAGAAAAAAAATGGTAATGCTAACTTACTAAGTAGAAGCATAAATTTCTTTCATTATGCAGTTAACTTCAGATTAAAAGGCCTGATTTTCAAAATTACTTTAAGAAAAAGCTCTCTGAAAGCAATGGCAAAACGTAAAAAAGTTCAATACTGTATTGGGCCAATTATTTTTACCAACAATTATAATTATCAGAAGTGACAAAGTAAATCTAGAAGAGTTCCAGACATTTAATAACATATTTTGCACATTGTTAATACCATTTATAATTTTAACTAGTGAATTAGGTGAGCATTGGATGGATGACAAAAGAAATGTGCCATCTCAGTTTATCTAAAAATATTTAAATAAATGAACAATGAAATTTGATTTGAAATAAAGTAGTATACCAAAGAGTATTTGTTCAGAAAGACTATATTTCTCATTTTCTATTATGACTTAAATGTGGGGAATGTAACTGAAAGTATTTATAGTACATACTTAGGATAATATGGGGAAGGGGAAAAGTCTATAAAATATTAAACCTTATGGAATTAGGAAATAGAGATTATTTATGGAAAGTAACATGAATGAAGAAATATTTTGATGTTTCTATCTAGTTTCTAATTTTATATTTGGTGAATAAAATACATGTTAAAATTGTAACTTTTAAAAGTATAGAAACAATCTACCAAGTCAAGTGTTGAGAATTGCTGTCAATGGAGCACTACTTATAATTCTTAACACTTCGTGAGCTTATTATTTTGAGGTAGTTTTAAGTAATTTATATGGCATGCAGCTTCAATATCACAAATGAGAAAGCTAGTGCACAATGAAGTTAAATTCAGGTTCATGTAGATCATAAAGTGACAGAGCTTGGGCTGGTACACAGATCTGTGTGATACCTCAATCTGGGCTTTCTTCTAAGCTCTCAATTTCATAGGAGAAAATTATTATGTGACCTTGAGAAAATTATGCAGTTTTTCTCAGTTTTGGTTTACCCATCAGCAAAAGGGGGATAAGGAAACCTACTAAAAAAGTAATGTTATTTTATGTGTAAATTTAACTTGTACATGCACAAGTATGCTCTCTTTCACTCTTTTCATATATACCTATAATATACTATTGTGATAAGTATTTAATATTTTCCTCTTCTAGGACAACACTAATAGGGAAGCTACTGTACATGTGTGGCTACTTAGAGCACTTGAATTGTGGTTAGTGTGTATGAGAAACTGCAGATTTAAGTTAATTTTAACTTTATGAAACTGATTCTCAATTCAGCTATTAGAAAAGTTTTGGGGCTGGGGAATACCTCAGTTGGTAGAGAGTTTGCCTCACATGTACAAGGCCCTGAGTTCAATATTCAGCAACACACACACACACACACACACACACACACACACACACACACACAGTTTGTTTTGTACAGCTTAGATATATGAATTTCGTTTTCAAACACAAATTTTATATTGTCTAAATTAATTTAAAATATTTCTAATGAAAATTGAGCATCAAAATCCAAAGATTTTTTAAATTATTTTTTTTCATTTTTTAATTTGTTCTAATTAGTTATACATGACAGTAGAATGCATTTTGACACAGCATACATAAATGGATTATAACTTCTCATTCTTCTCGTTGTACATGGTGTAGAGTTACACAGGTCATGTAATAATATATGCACATAGGGTAGTAATATTCAATTCATTCTACTATCATTCCTACCCCATATGCCCTCCCTTCCCTTTACTCCAATCTGTCTAATCCAAAGTACCTCTATTCCCTACCCCTTATTGTGAATTATCATGCACATATCAGAGAAAACATTCAGCTTTTGGTTCTTTGGGATTAGCTTTTTTCACTTAGCATGATATTCTCCATTTCCATCCATTTCCCAACAAATGCCATAATTTCATTCTTTAAGGCTGAATATGTCCATTGTGTGTATATATGTGTATATATACCACAACTTCTTTATCCATTCATCTGTTGGAGGGCATCTAGGTTGGTTGCATTGTTTAGCTAAATTATGAATTGTGCTGCTATAAATATTGATGTGCCATGTCACTGTAGTATACTGATTTTAAGTTCTTTAGATATAGACAGAGGAGTGAGATGACTGGGTAAAATGGTGGTTCCATTCCAAGTTTTCTCAGGAATCTCCATACTGCATTTCAGAGTGGTTGCACCAATTTGCAGTCCCTCTAGCAATGTGTGAGTGTTCTTTTTCCACTACATCCTCACCAACAATTATTGTTGCTTGTATTCTTGATAATTGCCATTTTGACTAGAGTGAGATGGAAACTCAGTGTAGTTTTGATTTGTATTTCTCTTATGGCTAGAGATGTTGAACTTTTTTTTTTCATATATTTGTTGATTGATTGTACTTGTCTATGAAGTGTCTGTTCAGTTCCTTAGCCCATTTATTGACTGGGTTATTTGTTTTTTAGTGTTTATTTTTTGAGTTATTTATATATCCAGGAGATTAACATTCTATCTGTGGTGTGTGTGGTAAAGATTTTCTCCCATTCTGTAGGCTCTCTTCCCGTTATTGATTATTTGCTTTGCTGTGAAGAAGCTTTTTAGTTTGATTCCATCTCATTATTGATTCTTGATTGGACCTCTTGTGCTTTAGGACTCTTATTAATGAAGTCAGGTCCTAAGCCGACATGGTAGAGGGCCTACTTTTTCTTCTATTAGGTGCAGGGTCTCTGTTCTAGTGCTTAAGTCCTTGATCCACTTTGAATTTTGTGCAGGGTGAGATATAGGGGTTTAATTTCATTTTGCTACATATGGATTTCCAGTTTTCCCAGCACCATTTGTTTACCAATGTATGTTTTTGGCACCTTTGTCTCTTATGAGATAACATATTTGTGTGGGTTTGTCTCTGTGTCTTCTATTCTGTACCATTAGTCTATATATCTGTTTTGGTGCCATTTTTGTTACTGTGGCTCCATAATATATCTTAAGTTCTGGTATTGTGATACCTACTATTTCATGTTTCTCTCTAAGGATTTCTTTGGCTATTCTGGATCTCTTATTTTTCCAAATGAGTTTCACACTTGCTTTTTCTATTTCTATGAAAAGTCATCCCACTCCTCTGTCTATACCCAAAGAACTTAAAATCGGTATACTACAGTGACACATCCACATCAATATTTATAGCATTGGAGTTTTAATAGCAATTACATTGGATCTGTATAGTGCTTTTGGTAGTATGACCATTTTGTCAATATCAGTTCTGCCTATCCAAGAGCATGGGAGACCTTTACACCTTCTAAGGTCTTCTTCAATTTCTTTATTTGTTGTTCTAAAGATTTAATTGTAGAGGTCTTTTATCTCTCTAGTTAAATTGATTCCGAAATTTATTTTTGAGGCTATTATGAATGGCTTAGTTTTCCTAATTTCTCTTTCAGTGGATTTATCACTGAGGTATAGGAATACATTTGATTTATGGGTGTTAGTTTTATATCCTGCTACTTTGCTGAATTCATTTATTATTTCTAGAAGTTTTCTGATGGAATATTTTAGATCTTCTAAATATAGAATTATGTTATTCACAAATAGTGATGGTTTGGGTTTTTATTTTCCTATTTGTATCCCTTTAATTTCCTTTTTTTCTGTAATTTCTCTGGCTAGAGTTTCAAGAACAATGTTGAATAAAAGTGGTGAAAAGAGGCATCCTTGTCTTCTTCCAGTTCTTAGTGGGATACTTTTAATTTTTCTCCATTTAGAATGATGTTGGACTTGGGTTTAGCATAGATGGCTTTTACAATATGAAGTATGTTTCTACTATCCCTAGTTTTTCTAGTGTTTTGATCATGAAGGGGTGCTGTATTTTGTCAAATGCTTTTTATGACTCTATTGAGATGATCAAATGACTCTTGTCTTTAAGTCTATTGATGTGATGAATTGCAGGAGCCCTGTTTGGGGAGATAGCAATCCCTTTCCGGCGGCTAACAATGAATAATGATTATTGATTTCCATATGTTAAAATACCCTTGCATCCCTTGGATGAACTCCACTTGATCATGGTGCACTATCTTTTTAATATGATTTTGTATGTGATTTTCCTATATTCACTAGGGGTAATGATCTGAATTGTTTTTTTTTTTTTTTTTTTTTTTTTTTTGTTTTGTTTTGTTTTTTGATGTGTCTTTGTATAGTTTTGGCATCAGGGTGATACTAGCTTCTAGAATAGTTCTATGGAAGGGTTCCCTTTTCATGGAATAATTTGAGAAGTATTAGTGTTAATTTTTATTTGGGATCTCCTCTGCATTCCACTCCAATGCTGGGGAGAGCCACTTCTTAATCCCCTGCATTATCTGAGGACACCAGTTTTCTTATTCTCTGGTTTAGTCTCCAAACAATCTCTCCCACCCTACCCTTCTGAGTTCCTGACCAGATGTCTCTCTCGTCCTGCAAGAAGTCAGATTGGAAGGGTAGGAGTACATCCAATTGGGTTTCTGTGACCAGTTATCTCCTGTATAAACCTCTCTCCATGTTTGATTTTCTTCTGGTCACATAGGCACATTTTATATCATGCAGTATGTGTTTACTGGGCCTGTATTTTTGGCCAAACTTAGGTTTGTCAGAAATCAGCTTCCTCAGCTGCTAGCTCTAGCTGAGGCTGCAATATGGCTTCTTCCTTTATCCTCTGAAACCTGCCTGGAGAGATGGTGGCTTCTTTCCCTGCGCAGGGATATTCATGCAACATGTCCTTCAGGTTTGTTGGAAAGTGTCCTTGATCACTAAATGCTCTGTACCCAGACATGCCTTGGGCCTCCCAAAAGTGAGGGTTCCTTTAATTTTGTTATCCCTCTACAATGCTCATGGAGGGACCTCTCTGGCTGGTGCTTTTGGCCTGGCCCAGCAGTGACTGTGTTGCTGGGGAGTTTTTTCCTTATTATATCCAACCTCCTATGTCCCTGGTCTGCTTTGAATGTCCAGTTTTAAATTCCGGTAAAGTCCCCCACAACATTTTTTTTTGTTTACACACCTTGCAGAAAAGCTGCCTTTCACACCACAGAGCAGTCAGGAAAGTGACCTCCTCTATTTTGCCATCTTGGATGACAACAAAATCCAAAGTTTTATAAGAATACAGTACATGCTAGATTTTGAAGAATTCCATTGATAGGTGACTTGTGGTGATTTACTTAACCAGGTGGGTGTTGGATAGATTTGAAATAACATCATCTCTAGATTCCTACAGCTGACCTCAATCTTGATATTTTGGCTTATTAATTCACCAAAAAACTATCGTATGCCCAATTTATCAAATGAACTCATATATTAATAGTCCCTACTATATAGAATTACAGAAACAATATAAGCAAATATTTTGGAACAATAATATTCCTTATGAGTATAAATTCTGATTTTAATACATTTAGAATTAGAATCCAATTCTTTTTGAATAATTTCAAAAATTTGTCTCTAGGGAAAAATTTAAACATTATAATATGACCCTTTTTAAAAAACATATTTTTATTGGAATACCCAGAAAAGCATATATAATTATAGGTTAAAGACTTAACAAAGGTAACATATTCGTGGTTCTGTACATGAATAGTATGTTACTAGTAACTAATATGTTCTTTTTTTTTTTTTTTTTTTTTTTTTTTTTTTTGTGGTACCAGGGATTGAACTCAGGGGCACTCGACCACTGGGCCACATCCCCAGCCCTTTTTTGTATTTTTATTTAGAGACAGGGTCTCACTGAGTTGGTAAGTGCCTCGCCATTGCTGAGGCTGGCTTTGAACTCACGATCCTCCTGCCTCAGCCTCCCAAAGTGCTGGGATTACAGGCGTGCGCCACCACGCCCGGCAACTAATATGTTCTTATCAAGCCCTATTGTAGTAATAAACTCTTTACAATTCCTCATAGGCTACCTCTATCCAGATTTATGATACTTCAGATTAGTTTTGCTATATTTTGAACCTAATGTAAATACATTTGTATGGTATATATATATATATATATATATATATATATATATATATAGTTTTTAGCTTCACTTTTTCACGCCTTTTTTTGTGAGATTCATCTATGTTGTATACAACATTAGTTCATTAATTTTCATTGCTGAACATATTACTTTGTAAGAATATATCACACTATACATACTACTGTTAAGAAAATATGAATTGCAGGGTGCGGTGGCACACGCCTGTAATCCCAGTGGCTTGGGAGGCTTTGACAGGAGAAATCTGAGTTCAAAGCCAGCCTCTGCAACTGTGAGGCACTAAGCAAATCAATGAGACCCTTTCTCTAAATAAAATACAAAATAGGGCTGGGGATGTGGCTCAGTGGTCGAATAACCCTGAGTTCAATCCCCACTAACAAAACAAAACAAAGAAATTATGGATTGTTTCATGCAAAACATTACAAACAATGCTGCTGTTAATGTAAGTTGTAGATAGCTTTTTGTGAAAATGTATGAATTTATATTGAGTATATACCTGGCATTGGAATTTCTTGAGAGTTTGGCAGGTGTGTATTTAGTTTTACAGATATTAAAAAATATTTTTCCGAAGTTGATTAAAAAGTGTATACACTCACTAGCAGTGAATAAAGGTATAAATTGCCTCATAACTTATTCAATACTTGGTTGTTAGCTTTTCAAATTGAATCCTTCTGGTGGGAATATAATGTTATCTCTTATTTTTCATTTGCATGTACTGATGACTAGTGATATTGAGCACTCATTCATTTGTTTAGTGACTATTCAATAGATTTCTTTCGTGAAATGTCTATTTTGCTATCTGTCTATATTACTCTAAATGATATATTGAAATTATTTTTATTTTTTATTGGTCGATTATAATTCACATAATAATGCCATTCATTTTGATGTATATATAGAACTCAGAAAACTTAATACTAAAGAAACAACTCATTCAACAAATGGGCAAATGAACTAAATAGTCATTTCTCAAAAGAAGACATTCAAATGGCCAAGACTTTCATACACTCCATAAGAATGTAAATTAGTACGACCACTAGGGAGATTAGTATGAAGCTATTGTTAAATACATATTCTGGATGTTAATCCTTTTTTGGTTATTTATATTGTAATTTCCTAACTTAATAGATGTCTTGCCCTTTTACTCCTCAATGATATGTTTTAATAAGTAGATGTTTAAATTTAATATATTCTCCATTTTAATATTTACTATTATAGTTAGCATATTTTAAGGAGTTTAAAATAAAAGTATCCACTCTAAAATCAAAAGTTAATATACTAGATTGCCATATAGGAACATTATTACTATTTCTTTCAGAATTACAATCCACCCACTATGGCTGGCGTGTGGAAGAGATGAATGTCCATATTTTCCGTATAGATCCACTAAAACATCACTATTCATTGCAAATGTCAACTTTTTGCCAATGTTATGCAGGTCACATTTGATATAAATATAATACTCAAGTGCTTATACTTTCATGGCTCAAGTTATAGACTCTGATCAGTTTAGATTGCCTTCTAACCTATCTTAGGCCAATATTATATCATTTTATCTATGGCAGTGTTGTAAAAGAATAATTGCAACAGACAGTTGAACAGACAAGATTTTATTCAATGCTACTGCAATGTAGATCAAGACTCTTACCATTTGGGGAAAACATTAAACTGATTTCTGTGGAACAAAATGCAAGAGAGATTTTAAGTGCTGAGCTGAGCAAGTAGAGAAGTGCTGGAGAGTGTTAGGGGGTTGTATGATCCATAAGATTATGCTGTGTTTGCTTATTTGTGTATGCTGAAGTGAGGCTCCTACCCTACAACAGAGACTGGAAGATAGTTATACTATCTTTCTCAATGACTATCTTTCAAAGAGATTGCACTGAGGTCCTTGAGAACGGCATTTGTGAATTATAGATTTTTATGTTTATTTATTTATTTTTTTGTTTTCTAGAGCATAGAATTAATTTATAATAGCAAGTTTTCTAAATAAGTGTTTAAGAAAAGGGAGATCAGGGGCTTTAGTCATAAAAAAGTCTATAAGATTTAGTG
Source organism: Tamias sibiricus (assembly GCA_025594165.1). Classification (NCBI taxonomy): domain Eukaryota; kingdom Metazoa; phylum Chordata; class Mammalia; order Rodentia; family Sciuridae; genus Tamias; species Tamias sibiricus. The sequence continues at coordinate 49,712,309 of CM046667.1, read as the reverse complement.
ATGCTAAGGAGAGCACTAAATCTGTCTTGTTCATGTTGATTAGTTGGTCAATAAAACCTAATCATTTTTTAAGTCTATTTTGACTATTCTTAACTATTTAAGGTTCCAACTTGCCAAACTCCCCAAAATTTCCTGCTGTGGTCTTAATTGAATTTTATTGACTCTATAGGCTAGTTTCAGGAGAATTAATATTTTTATTTTATCAAGTCTTTGGATCCACGAATGTCAAATAGCTTTCCATTTACTTAGATCTTTACTTTCTCTCAAAATGATATGTGTTTACAAGATAAGGAGTCTTAGACTTTTTTCACAATATTTTCTAGGGTTTTCATATTATTGAAATTCTTATAAATTGTGTTTTTTAAGATTTCATTTTGTATTTGTTTTGATATGGAAATATGTTTTTGATTTTTTTCTTGTTCTTGTATCCAAAACTGTATAAACTTTACTTATTAATTTGAATAGTTTATCTGCTTCCTAGTTTTAAGTATCTGATTGTGCAGGTTTGGGGATTTGCCTAGTCTTGGATTACACAAACAATAGTTTCAAATGAAAATTTGATACACTAATTGACATATAAATTCCAATTTTTATTTGTATTTTTTCATTTTTTTAAAATTGATTTTCAAGATTTTCCATTTTTCAGCTTCAGAAGTTTGCATCTTTCTAGGAATTGGTCTACTGCGTCAAAAATTGCAACCACATTCATATAAAGTTCAATTTGGCACACATGATATTCAATAATTTATTATTAATATTTGAAATTGAGGAGATGTGATATAAAACAAGGGATTTCTAACCCTCTTTTATAAACTCCACTGGGTGCTTCACTGTGTGGTGCAAAATTGTTTCTTCATTAGTAGACATCTGCCCAGGAACAATTTATTTCTTAATGCCAATCCTGATGACAAAATTTGGCTCTCATATTTTATGAGACTTACATAAATTCAAGAATCACTGTACTTAAGGTTTATCTTCATGTTTGCAAACTTTCTTCAGTTGCCCTTATCCAAGTGCACTTTTGGTAGATATTTTTTATGTTTACCTTGGCATGGATAGCGATATGAGATGTGAATTAAATGGGAGGAAAAAAACCTCTTCATTTTATACCTGAGCATGGATAATGGAGATGTGATTTAGTCCATGAAAATTTGTTAGAGTAATTGACGTGACCTTTAGCTCCTCTTACTGTTGAGTCAAAATGAGAATATAAATAAAAATTTATTTTTCTTATCACTTTGAGAGACGTTATAAATCACTAATTGTGCATTTATGCTTATAATGTCTACCTAGCTCTACAAAAGCATGCATGTAAAATATAACAAAATTACAAACTTGGCTAAACATTAGTCTGTAGGACTCACTTATCTTTTAGGGATCCTTAAACTTAAATGAGAACTCAGAAAGCACTGAGTAAATATAGATTTTTTTCTCTAGACATTCATAATTCTAATGATCCTAATGTAGTTGTTCTTCTGACACAGCCAAGTATTGTATGTTTTCCCTTGTGTAGAACATAGGAGGTAAAGAACATGAAATCAGAAGGGAGACTATTAGAGGAAAAGGGGGTTTGGGGAGGTGGGAGTGGAAAGGGGATAGATAGGATCAAAGTATCTTATATGCATGTACAAATATTCTGCAATAAAACTAATTATTCCATATAACTTAATGCACTAATGTATTTTTAAATTGAGCTTGTTGTCAGTCCCATTAAATCTAATTCTTTATACTTGTCTAACAATTTGGGTGTTCATTTAATGATAGGAACCAGCATCTTTGAGGGAATCTTGAGCTGACTGATAATCTTCCCATTGTTTAGCTTCATTCTTTGTAATTCAAATGTAGGCCAATACTTTTAAGCAATAAAAAGAAATCTTTTAATTCAAATAATATGTACATATATGATTATGTATATGTGTATATCATGTAAGCAAGCAATTTTTAATTCACTTATCTAATTACACTGAGACCAGTAAAAAGCATTGCCCACACTGCAACAGAAGTGACTTAGACTTGATTCATTTAGAGTTTTCTGAGAACAAGATAGGTTTAAGTAATGGAATGTGTTTTTGAAGGACAAATCTTTAAATCTATTGGAAGACAAAATATCTTTTTGTATAGGTTTAATAAGTGGTTTTGTTTTATAAATCCAAATTATTTTTTTAGTTATATGTAACATTAGTATTCATTTTGAAATAATTATAAAAGCATGGGATAAAATTTACTTTAATTCAGTCCCCAGTATTTCCCTTTTCCTTCCCCTTCTCCATCCCCTTGTTCCCTTTCTTCTACTCTAATGATCTTTTTGCTATTTACTTGTAATTTTTACTTTTCAATTAGTGTCTTGTGGATATGCGTGATGGTGAGATTCACTGTGGTGTATTCCTATATGTACATATAAAAGTTGATTCAAATTCATTCCTCTATTCTTCCCTTATTCTGTCCCTTCTCCCTCTTCCTCAATCCCCTTCATCTAGTCCACTGATCTTTCTTCTATTTTTGATGGACCTCCCATTTTCTTTTCACTTTTTTTATGGGAAAAAAGAGTAAATGACAATTGGCATTTATTGGAAGATTTGATTTTAAAAACATTTAAACAAAATATAAAAAAAACCCCAATACTTACATAATTCCTTCAAGTTAAGAACATTTTTCTTTTTTTTCAGTATTTATTTTAATTTTTTCCATTAAAAGACAATATTTTAAAAAGTGTTCTTAAAGACAATATTCATAATTTCAGGGCTGGGGTTGTGGCTCAGGGATTAGAGCACGTGCCTAGCATGGCAAAGTGCTGGATTTGATCCTCTGCACCAAATAAAAATAAATAAAAAATAATAATAAAAAATAAAATAAAGGCATTGTGTCCAACTACAACTAAAAATATCTAGAAATTCATAATTGCTCAAAACATAATCTTGTTTAATATTTATATCAGTTTTTTTAAGGTGTTGACATTCTCTTTAAGGGATTTAATACTTTGGCTCTAAGTTTCTTCCAGAAGAGCCATTTTTAGATATGACTTCTGTATTAGTTTGTAATTGCTGTTATAACAAAATACCAGACTGGGTAGCTGAAGCAATAGAATTTTATTTTGTCAATTTTCTGAAGGTTAAAAGTCCAATATCAAGGCTACTAGCAGAATTGGTGTCTTCTGAGTCTTTTCTCTTCAATGTGTAGATGACTGCCTTCTTCCTTTGTCCTCATGTAGTCATGTGGTCTCTCTCCTATGTAATTATTCCTGGTATATGTGTCCAAGTTTTCTCCTCTTAAAAGGCCACCAGTAAAATTGGATTAGAGAATACCTTAATGGCTTCACTTTAAGACCTTCAAAGAAGGCATTATCTCCAAATATGAATGTATTTTGAGGTAGTGGGTGGGTGTAGTGCTTCAACGGTAGTTTTGGGGAATACAACTAAACTTGTGTCATTATTTTGTTTATATTTGGCACATGTATGTTTTTGCAAATACATATTTGAATAAATTTCATCATTGAGTGAACAAATTAGAACCTATCATGAACTATAAGATAAATATTGGCCAAATCATACCAATTTCAATGAATTATCAACAGTTTAGTCATTATTTGGATACAAAGGACACTTTAATGACATTCTGAAAATAGTGTGTTAAGTAGGCTAACCATATACCTAAAATACTTAATCATTAGTGGTATAGTATTTATAATGGAAAAACATGACAGTATAAAATGCATCACATTAGAACATTTTATAATTTTAGCTGGTTGTGGTGGAATATGCCTATAATCCCAGCAACTCTAAATATTGAGGCAGGAGGATCACAAGTTCAAGGTCAGCCTCAGAAAATTAGCGAGACTCTCAGCAACTTGGTAAGACCCTATCTCAAACTTAAAAAAAAAAAATGATTGGAAATATAGCTCAGTGGTAAAGTGACACTGGTTTCAATCCTCAGTACCAAAAAGTATATATTTTAGATATTAAGAAAATTAAGCAATCTAGAATATGAAGGTTTTTATTTCAATTTGTAGAATTTTCTAATAACATTAATACATTTTACGTTTTCAGCAGTGGGATCACACATGCTTCAGTTTACCTTTGTTTTCTTGTAGCAATACATAGGTGCTTTATCAATTTAAATCTCCACTTTCTTTCATTTATAAATACTATAGTTCCTTTGTCCTTCCACCTTCATTCTCATCTTCATAGAAGTTGATTGGCTATAGCAAATATATTATGTTTTGACCTTTTATAACTATACAGTCTAATAAGGAAGATGGTATAGTTTATGGCTAAGGCATAAGATTTTCTGCTTGAAGCAATTTTTTCACAACTAATCTATGAAGCAGTATGTTACATGAATCAGTGTATCTGATGTGCATATAAATTTTCTCTAGGTTTCACTAAAAAGAACTTAAAATATATATTAGGAAAAATCCCACTTATTTGTTTGTAATAATTAAATGGTTAAATTTTTTAGTTCATTGATTTAAGTTGGCTCATTTCCTGTGGGTGTCTTGCATTTCTATTTCAGTGTTATGGTTTTTGTCATAACCTAATGTAATCCCAAAGGAGTTAAGTAGAGAATGAAACTAAAAAATAAGAAAATCAGTTACATTATGCTGAAAGCAATAACATTTCTATTGACAATTCTCAAGAAAATCTGAAAACTCACTTCTGAGTTGCATATGAGTACATGATCATTTTAATAGTGTAGTAAAATGTTTATTGCCTACTGTTCACTCATGCATGGGATTTCCTTTTTGAAGTGATGGTAGATTAAACAGTGTAAAAATTATGGAGATTTCCAAGCTACCTAGGGATAGATGGATTTTTTTTTCATAACTCTAATTACATTTCCATTGTTTGAATCACATAGTAATATTTTCCAAGTATATTGATCCAAACATGCAGCATCAAGATAAGTAGAAACTTGTGAGGCTTATTTTAGATACTGGATATATTTTTCCAAAGTATGAATTGCAAACACTTTGTTTTTAGTTCTGATTGCATACAAAATAAAGCATTCCATATGTTGAGATATCTTTATTTTAAAAGATCCAACAGTTATGAAACAGTAATTCTCTTTATATGAAAAAAATCATAAAAGTTTGAAATTTTAGGCTCTGAAGTGCATCATAAAGGAGTTCAAGTAAATGACAGGTTTTTGTGTCTTTAAAACTCTCCCTTTGCATTAAAATCATTACAATATATATTCCCGATCCAAAATTAATTCGTAGTACGTTTATGTAATACATTATATTACTGTGCACACTTAGAAATTAGTGACATGCTAAAGATATGAAGTTACCATTCAGGGACTATAATAATTTTATCCCAATAATATTTTTGAGATACCACATATCATAGTTTCTAAGAATACAGATAATTTAAACTGTTTATAGTAGTATTAATTCTAATTATGCAGAATTTAAATAAGAGTAATTTTAAGGTCTTTAGTAGTCAGACCTTTATTCTTTGGGGTGTATTTTCAGACATAATAAATATACAAAGTTTACATGTTCTCAGTGGAAAGTCCCCTCCATGTTTTTGGCATTGACACATAATAGTTGTACATCTTTATAGGGTGTAGTATTGTTTCGGTACATATATTGTGTATTGACCTTGTATAATTTTATATTTATATCTTTGCTAATGTTTCGTTCATATAGTGGTAATAAGTGCTTCAGACTTCTTGTAAATTGCTTTTCAAAGAAAGGTGAAAGACAAATAATCTGAAGACAAATGAAAGGCACATTGCTTACCTAATTCTAAGCAGAAACAGAAAGGGTGTTATTTAAAATCCCCATTATGCATAGGAGACTCAAAATCAAAATTTGTCAAATTATTCGTGCTGTTTTTAATGAAATTCAGTTAAAAATTGTTTACTGATGTGTTCTGTTCTCTTTTCCCCAGGTACTAGGAGATCGATGGGCAAACATCTGTAGGTGGACGGAAGATCGCTGGGTTCTTTTACAAGACATTCTTCTAAAATGGCAGCGTTTTACAGAAGAACAGGTGAGTTATGTGGAAATCATGGCAGTTAAATGCATGGAGAGATTAATTAGGAAAACAAAAAGGTCTATTTTTAATAATTATTTTGCTTCTCTGGAATTTCTTTCAGTACCTTTTTAGTACATGGCTTTCAGAAAAGGAAGATGCAATGAACAAGATTCAAACAACTGGCTTTAAGGATCAAAATGAAATGTTATCAAGTCTTCAAAAAATGGATGTATGTATATTTTAGCTTTCAGTAGTCTTTTAAAAACCTCATAGTATATTATTAACATTTTTTCGTATTTTCTATCCTACTAAGTCTGAAACCAAATGTTTATCATTTTTGCTTAGTTCATAGATTATTCAAAGATGGCATATGTTACTCTTTAAAATGGGATATCTGTACAAAGATTTTCACATTTGCTTTTCAAACAAAATTGTACTCATGAAAAAATAAGTATGCCTATAATAAAACTTTAGTTAAAACAAAAAAGTTGCCGGGCGCGGTGGCGCACGCCTGTAATCCCAGCACTTTGGGAGGCTGAGTCAGGAGGATCGCGAGTTCAAAGCCAGCCTCAGCAATGTCGAGGCACTTAGCAACTCAGTGAGACCCTGTCTCTAATAAAATACAAAAAAAAAAAAAAAAAAAAAAAAAAAAGGGCTGGGGATGTGGCCCAGTGGTCTAGTGCCGCTGAGTTCAATCCCCGGTACCAAAAAACAAAAACAAAAACAAAAAAGTAACCTAAGAAGTATTGGTGAGCCTTCTAAGAGTTCTAAGCATCATTATTCTAAACTGGTAAAGTTGATGCTCAGAGTAATATATGAGAAGTATAAGAGATGATTATCATCACATACATGGGATTAAACCTTATTTTGGCCAACAAAGATAATCAACTGGCATTCATTATATGTACCTCATGTGTTTTGAGAAATGATATGACGTTGGCAGTAACATGACACCAGGGAAGCCTTCATTGACACACTAGTTACAGTTGAACAAGATTATTAAAAAAAAAAAGAACTCTAAAACTTCTCATTGTTTTTAAAATTTTATTACTTTCCAGGAAAGGAGAGGCTAATCTAATGTTAGGAACTTAAATTATTAAATAGAATATTCCAAATTAGAATTTATTTACATTTTAGGTACATCAATTCTGTGAAATGCTAACTTGATATTAGCTATTTAAGAAACAAAATTCTATTAAAATAGTTCATGATTTTACCTAACTGAATATACTTGTATATATATTGATATTAAATATTATATTTATTAATGCTTGAATAATTTCTTTAAAGCTAAACTTAAATAAATTTCCCTGATTATTTTAAATATGTGACATTTTACCAAATATTTATTTGCATAATTCTTTGTTGTTCTATATGTACTAATACTAATTGGGCATTTAATTTAAAATAGGTTCACTTATTGTTACAAGTTAGCTTTTAGATAAACTATGGGTCAAAAAATAGATGCTTTTGGAGAGATACAATGCCTATGGAGTTCAGAAAAGTTAATTTATGTAGTGGAAGATAAGTAAAAAATAATGTTAGACATATTTATAAATTTTCTCATCAACTGATGGGGAGCCATTGAGTGTTTTAAACAATCATATTTATCTTTTTGTAATACTCTTTCGTAGGAAGACTTCTGATAGTAAGGAGATTAACTAGAAGTATTGAACTAAGTAGCACTGTAAGTGAAATAAGAAGGGAGACATGACAAATGTTGATGGAATGAGTAAACCTTACCTTAAGGGAGAGAGGTTTGAAATGATACTCATATTTCTAAATTGGGTGATTAGATTCCTGGAAGGGTTAGGAAACTTAAGAGGAAAATAGATGAAGAATGTTTGGAAGACAACAATGATAGTTATTTGAGTTTTGATATATTGAGTCTAAAATGTCTTTGGGACATCCAAGCGAAAACATTCATTTCATTAGTCAACTGGATATATATAACAGACTGTACTACCAAAAGCGCTATACAGATTTAATGCAATTCTAATAAAAATCCCAATGACATTCCTCATTGAAATAGAAAAAGCAGTCATAAAATTAATCTGGAAAAATAAGAGACCCAGAATAGATAAAGCAATCCTTAGCAAGAAAAGTGAAGCAGGTGGCATTTCTATACAAGACCTTAAATTATACTACAGAGCAATAGTAACAAAAACTGCATGGTATTGGCATCAAGATAGACTGGTAGACCAATGGTACAGAATTGAGGACTTAGAGACTAATACATATAATTTCAGCTATCTTATATTAGACAAAGGCACCAAAAATGTACATTGGAGAAAAGATAGCCTCTTCAACAAATGATGCTGGGAAAACTGGAAATCCATATGTAGCAAAATGAAATTAAACCTTTATCTCTCAACATGCACAAAACTCAACTCAAAGTGGATCAAGGACCTAGGAATTAGACCGACACAATATGCCTAATAGAAGAAAAAGAAAGCACTAATCTCTAATCTCCAACATGACAGATTAGGCCCCAAATTCCTTAATAAGACTCCAGTAGCACAAGAATTAATATCAAGAATCAATAAATGGGATAGATTCAAACTAAAAAGCTTCTTCTCAGCAAAAGAAATAATCAGTGAGGTAAACAGAGAACCAACTAATTGGGAACAAATTTTTACCACATGCACATCAGATAGAGCCCTAATCTCTAGAATATATAAAAAACTCAAAAATCTTGCCACAAAAAAAAAAAAAAAAAATCAATAAATGAGCCAAGGAACTGAAAAGACACTTCCCAGAAGAAGAAACACAATCAACAAATACATGAAAAAATGTTCAACATCTCTGGCAATTAGAGAAATGCAAATCAAAACAAGATTTCATTTCACTCCAGTCAGAATGGCAGCTGTTAAGAATACAAACAATATTAAATGTTGGAGAGGATGTGGGGGAAAAGGCACACTTATTCATTGCTGGTGGGACTGCAAAATGGTGCAGCCATTATGGAAAGTAGTATGGAGATTCCTTGGAAAATTGGGAATGTATCCACTTTATGACCCAGCCATCCCACTCCTGGGTCTATTCCCAAAGGACCAAAAAGCAGCATACTACAGGGACACAGCCACATCAATGTTTATAGCAGCACAATTCACAATAGGTAAACTGTGGAACCAACCTAGATGCCCTTCAGTAGATGGATGGATAAAGAAAATGTCATATATATACACAATGGAGTATTACTCAGCAATAAAAGAGAATAAAATTATGGCATTCACAGGTAAATGGATGAAGTTGGAGAATATAATGCCAAGTGAAGTAAACCAATCTCAAAAATCCAAATGCTGAATGTTTTCTCTGATATAAGTAGGCTGAGTCATAGTGGGGTTGGGTCAGGGAACATAGGAGGATTGGAGGAACACTAGAAAGGTCAATGGGGAGGAAGGGGAAGGGAGGTAGTGCCGGGACTCTTGAGTTATTAATGGGGCCGCGGTCTAAAGCTACCCCCCTTTTTGGGCCCTAAAAGGGGTTTCTTTCTGCCTGCAGAAAGAATGTAACTTACCGGGCGAAGATGGGCTAAGCGGACAAAAATAGCTGAGTATCTCCCACCCGCCTGCTGGGCGGATACCACGCCACACCAAGGAGTTTTGTAGAGAGAGCAAGAAGCCAAAAACTCAACTTTATTGGCAAGGTGCTGAACTTAAATGGGTCTAGAACTAACCAATCAACCAGCAGGGAGTGTAAAAAGTGACTTTCAGCATGTTTAGCCCTTTCTCTAGAGTATGCCGTGGCCCAACAGGCATGTGAATAAGTATCTATGGACATAAATATATATTTTAATTTTTCAAATGGCACATAATGGGTTACATCAGTCTGCCAGATAGCGTTGGGCTGTAGGCCTTTGGCATTTACCCCAGGGGACTGGAGAGGTGGGACTTGTAAGAAGGGCAAACAGGACTTACATGTCCTTACAATCTTTTTTAAATCTTTTATAGGAACTAAAGGAAATTTATGATGTAGACCTCTCTAATTTAAATGAGTAAGGTCGTGAAGACCTTGGGCTAACTGAAGGTCTTGTTGATATGGGACTGTAACTGTTAATACACCTGTGGTGGCCAAACGGTCAGCGGCCTGATTTCCCTCAGAGAGGGGCCCAGATAAGTCTTGATGTCCCCTAAGATGTTGGAGGAAAACAGGTTCATTACGCCCCTTTAACAGGGATCGAACCTGAATCATCAGAGGGGTAATAGGATTATTATCTATCTTTATATATGAGGCATTTAGAGTAGGTAATAGGTTAATTACATATAAACTATCTGAGAAAAGATTCATTGGCTCTTGGACATGGGTCAAGGCTAATGCAACAGCATATAATTCTTTAAATTGAGCAGAACCAGTGACTGCTTCAAAGTATTGTGTCCTTTGGCCTGAGGATGGGTGGAATACTATAACTGCTGACCCTTCTTTTCCTCTATCTGTAAAGACATTTACTGCCTTGGGGAGTGGCTTGATGGAAAAAAGGATGGGGGGAGTCCACACCAGTTTGGGAAAAGAAGAGGTCCATTTGGTTGACCCGTAATGACAGTCAACTTTTCCTAGAAATCCTTCTAAAGCATAGGAGACTCTAGGGTTGTTTCTACGTATCCACTCAAAGTCTGACAAATGGTAAGGAATTGTTAAAATATCTGGGTCTTTTCCATAATGCCTCAATGATGTATCTCTCCCTTTTATTATAAGATCTGCTAATTGATCTAATTGGGAATAAACTCGAGGTGCTCCTCCCACAGAGGAGTGTATCCACTCTAATGGGTTACCCATCTGGCTGAGAATAGCTGTAAGGAGCTTAGCACCTGAGAAAATCCACAGATATAGAGGTTGCTTTGGTTGGTATCGAGCCAATTGGGTTGAATTGAGGGCATCTTGGACTTTTTGTAATATTGACAGATGACTTTTTTCTAGTAAAATCACATCAGAGGGGGATTTTCCCCGTAGCAACTCAAAGAGAGGTAATAAATCCTCAGTCGAGATATGAAGCCATGGTCTTAACCAGTTTAGCTCTCCTAATAGCTTTTGTAACTCTGCCAAGGAATAAGATTTTTGAATGACTAGTTGAGGTTTGAGAGGACAAACCGAGTCTAGGCTAAGTTTTGTCCCCAATATTTTAAAGGGAGGAATAGTTTGTATCTTATCATTGGATATGTGCAACCCTCCTTTTTCTAAGAGCTCTCGAAGGGATAGTTAAGCTGAGTTCAGTTGTTGGACATCAGCAGCTCCCAGGATGATATCATCCATATAAACATATAGGGTGAGCTGTGATTTTTTTCATTAATGGTGACAGAAGACATGAAACATAATATTGACAAAAGGCTGGGCTGTTAGCCATATCTTGAGGGAGAACTATCCATTCATATCGCTCATCTGGTTTCTGAAAGTTGACTGAGGGGACAGAGAATGCAAACTTTTCATAATCATCTGGATGAAGAGGTATTGAAAAATAACAGTCTTTAATATCAATAACAATTAAGGTTAAATCTCTTGATATAGAAGCGATCCAGGGGAGGCCACGCAGAGGTGTGCCAACAAGGAACATCCTATCATTAATTTTTCAGAGGTCTTGTAACACCCTCCATTTCCCTGTGGCCTTTTGTATAACAAAAACAGGACTGTTCCATGGGCTAAGAGAAGGTCTAATGTGTCCTATTGCTAACTGTTCTTGGACAATTGCCCTCAAACGGTTTAGTTTTTCAGTAGGAAGGGGCCACTGCTTGACCCAGATTGGGGGGCCATCTCGCCATTGAATGGCAGGAACTTGGGGAGCAGTGGCCCTTAGGATTGGGGGTGAGACCCTATTTGATGATTGGAAGTTTTTCTCTCCGTATCTTTAGTTAATATATCATTTTGAAGCTCTCTATGGGTTGTAGTAATGTAAGCCTCTGCTTCTCCTAAGATGTCTTGGCCTAATAAATTAGAAGTTAATCCACAGGGCCACAAGGGGACGAACTTCCCCTTGGTTTCCATCTATATCTCTCCATTTAAGCCAATTTTGGTCTCTTCTGAATGAGTGTTTCCACCTACTCCAAGTAACTGAGGCCCTGGAATTAGTTCCCATTGGGGTGGAATCTCTTCCTTTCTTAGTATAGTACGATCTGCCCCAGTATCAATCAGGCAACGAAATTTCTTTCCTGATATATAAATATCCATCTTTGGTCTAATCCCTGGAACAATAGGAACTGTCCAATGGACCTTAGGGGGACTGTGAGCAGGGGAACCTCCTTGGTGTAACGGGGCTGGAGGCTGCCCCTTCAGGAGTTTAAAGGTTTCCCCTGAATATCAAATTTATACCTGCACTCTTTTTTCCAATGATATCCTCTTTTACACTTAGGACAAAGTGTTTTAGGGGCAGCTGGACTTTGAGTCTGGCCAGGGGAGCATTCTGGAGGTCGACCAGGGCCATTGGGGCAGTCTTTTTTAAAATGGCCCTGTCGTCCACACTTAAAACAGGCTCCTTTTCCATTTAAAACTCTTGTTAATACCTCAGTGTGGGCATTAAGGGCATTGGTCAATATTTGAGACTGGTGAGTTGTCGAACTCACATCTTTGGTGGCAATAATCCATCTCCCCATAGATCTATCTTTTAACCCAGCACAGGCCAGCTTGTGATCTGCGGTCATTCCTTCCCAAACTAACATTTTTGCAAATTGGTCCCTCATCGTACCAGGTGGAAGTTTCTTTTGAAGGCTTTTTTTCCACTCTCTCAATAAATGTGGCCAGATCCTCATTAGCTTTTTGAGTGATTCCCGCTATAGGAGGCTCTGTAGGGCCTTCTTCTAGCTTCTTCCATGCTGCCAGCCCTAAAGCTCGCACCTGTTCTCGGTATGGGGCTGGTATTGCTGCTTGTTGAATACCTGTGGCATATTGGTCACTAGTTCCTGACAGCATCCCAAAGGTTATTGGTATGGGAGGATTCGCAGCTTGGTTCCTCTCAGCCTGCATATGGCATTCATCAGAAAAATATGCACACCATTTAAGGAATAAAGGTCCTGGTAGCACAGCTTTGGTTAGATCTTTCCAATCTCTACTCGTACAGGTGTGATGGGCGAGGCTTTGTAAAATGCATTCTGCCCATGGTGAGTTTGGCCCATCTTCTGCCACAGCTTTTTTTAATTATTTTAACTCTTGAGTCTCCCAGGGGTACCAAATTTGAGGTCTGTCTTCTCTCGGATTTAAATTAACTGGAAATGCCATTCCAGGTGAAAGCCCACCAGAGGGCGCTAGCAGCTGCTGTGATATTGGTGCCTCTTGGTACAGCGGTGGGGCAGAAGGCTCAGCAGGGGCTGGCTCATAAAATGGCGGATCCCGCTCACAAGGTGGTGAGCCATGTGGCCGGTGGCCTTTGTCCTCAGGGAATTTGTTAGAGCTCTCTAAGGGAGGGGCTGTAATTTTTTCTAATTCCCTGGAGCGAGATTTCTTTGTTTTTAGGGATTTGTTAGGCTTCTCCAAATCCGCGGCCCAGGAGGGATTGTTTATTTCTCCGGACCGGGAAAGACTAGATATTTTATTTTCCCGCAGGGCCTGCTCTGTTACCTCAACTCGTATGATCTGAGGTGCCTGCTCTGTGGCCTCTGCAGATTCTTTTGCTGTCTCCAAGAGAGAGCATGTTTTTAGGGCGGTAAAGTTGGATAAACTCCCGGAGACGGGATTTCCCCGTATTCATTTTCTCGCTCTCTTAAAATTTGTTCCACTCTTCGCGCCACGTTTTCCAAGAATTAAAATCAGACTTTGGGAGCCAGGGAGCCGCCCGTATTAATGAATTCCAAATATTTTCAGCTTGTGTATCAGAAATCTGGAGACCTTGCTTTCTTAAAATACATCGCCATGCCTCGAGGGCTGGGTCTTGAGATTTTCTAAGTATTAATGCTTGCCCCATAATAGAGGGTATTTTTGCCAGAGAGAGAGACGCTGCGTCTCTAACCGTGCTAAGCCCACCGATAATTTTCGTGCCCCACGTTGGGCGCCAACCTGCTGGGACTGTTGAGTTATTAATGGGGCTGCGGTCTAAAGCTACCCCCCTTTTGGGGCCTTAAAAGGGGTTTCTTTCTGCCTGCAGAAAGAATGTAACTTACCGGGCGAAGATGGGCTTAGCGGACAAAAATAGCTGAGTGTCTCCCACCCGCCTGCTGGGCGGATACCATGCCACACCCAGGGAGTTTTGTAGAGAGAGCAAGAAGCCAAAAACTCAACTTTATTGGCAAGGTGCTGAACTTAAATAGGTCTAGAACTAACCAATCAACCAGCAGGGAGGTTCGGACTCTCACGCTACGTCATAGCCACAACACTTTGCTTAGCCCCAGTCCTCCAAAGGGCGTGGAAAGCAGCCAAAGTCCTTCCCCTTGGCAGACATAAGTCCCAACAAGGTAGCAAGGGGGTATGAAGGGAAAAATAAAGATGGTAGAATGAGATAAATATCAGTATCCTAAATGCATGATTGAAGACATGAATAGTATGAATATACTTTGTATACAAACAGCATTATATAAAAAGGTGCCTTATATATGTACTATGAATTGTGATGCACGCTATTGTTATATATACAACTACTTAGAAAAAATATAAAAAAGATAAATATAAAAAAGAAAAAAGAATAAATTCATAACTACATAACTATAAGTAATAGAGATGATTCAGGGAGAATTGTGTAGAGTGACACAATAATTAAGAGGGACAAAAACTGAGGGTACTTCTATAGTCATCAACAGAAGACAAGAAGCTCAAAAAATAGATTGAATAAGTATGATTCATGGTGAAATGCCTATATGACTGAGTTCTAGAATCATCTGAAAGTGTTCATTCACTCATATCATCTGCCACCTGTGTCGGATGCTTTGAAGTCTGGGGCTGCTGACCAAAACATGTTCTCTTGGACTTCTCAAGTTGGCCATATCTCAGCATGGTGGTCTCAGATTAGTCAGAATTAACAAATGGAGACTAAGGACTCAAAGCAAGATTATTTCTGTAAACAAAACTTAAACTTCATATAGCATCAATACTGCCATACTCTTCTGGTGGAAATAAACATAAGACTGCTTATATTCAAGAGAGAGGAAATAGTTTTCCATATCTTCTTGGAAAAGCACCAAGGTCCAATTGTAGCAGATAATTTCAGATAATTTTTTTAAAAATAACCGTATCTGGAAAACACCACATGATAAAAAATATTTTGTGTGCTAATAAATTCATAATTTCACTACAAAGTACAGGTTAATATGTAAATCATTGATTGAATATACCAATCAAGAATGTTGTTCTTAGGAAGCAACAGATTGACAAAATCCAATTATAGTAAAGCTAGAAGGGACTTTGGAAATGATCTAGCTTATTGATCCAATTACAGGTTTAAAGTTCCTTGGGATCATCTACTCAGGTTATGTATAAAGAGGAAATTGAGGTCCAGAAAAAAGCATATGGCATATACCAGTTATTATATAACATTATTAGCAGAGTTAAAATGAGCACTAAGACATCCAGATTCAGACCCAGGCCTTTCAACTCATTTTAAAATTCCTAATATCATTTGATTCCTTGGAAAAAACAACTGCAATTTAGATCTCTCATTTCTAACAATCATGTGCCACTATTTGGACATTGTTATGACTAAAATACTTTGTCATCTTCGGGGCCATGAAATTCTCTCTTAGCAAAGTTTCAAAAATTTTTCAATATGATTAAAATTCATATTATGCCACCTTAGTTGTGAACAAAGTGAAAATATGTTTTGTATGTCTCACCATTTGATAGTTAAGCCAGTTAACAAAACTTGACAGCTGGTTTAGAATTTGAGGTAAAATTCCCCTGCTGACTCAGGCAGTGAATAAGAATTTAATGTTCATTAAAATATGTCACAGTCTGAGACCCCAAACCGGTACCATCTGTCACCCATTTCTAATACATACCTGGGTATAGATACAGTGTGCTAAAACTCTCTTTTATTTACAATCAATGTAATTTGTTTTAAAATATTAACAACCCGTGGGATTCTCTCCTACTTTTCACTAGAAATGTGAGGCAAGGAATTTGACGTTACATTTCTTCTAGATCTGTGGGATTAATATCCATGGCATGTAGATCTATTAGTTTTATGATTAGAGCTATTTTGGAGGTGTAAAGGAGACAGGTTAAAGGAGAAAGGGAACTTTGGACTTTAAGAGGTGAATTGGAAGACTTACAGAATCATGTAAGTTACAGGAAGACCCAAGTGCAGAATACATCTGTTTCTGGGGACTGTTAGTATTGCCAAAGAAGGATAACTCTGGGGAAGCCTGGTGATCCAAGAAAGAGAATACAGATAACAGCATTAAAAAGATATTAAACACATAAAGAATTCAATTTTCCAGTGCAATAAAAATATGACTTGACACTATTCTCTGAGGCATACTCCTGATGATAATAGTGAAGGTTTCCTGGGTCTTTTTAAGTATAAATTACGTTATTCACTTCAATTCATCTTCTAGCTATGACCAGAAATAACTTGTCTACTTTTGTCTTATTGAACAAGTTATCTTTCTCTTCCCCAAATCTCCTACTGAACAGTCTGATTTATTACCTTTAGCTTCCATCCTACTATGTAAAGGCAATGGGAATACTCTACTCTTCACTGGCTGTGGAATCAAATAACAGGGTTAGAATGCTTAAGGGAATTCAGCAAGTCACTGTTGATAGTGCTCATCTCCTGTATTGGCCTTCAAAGAATTTATTTACATAGTAGTGCACAATGATTAAGTGGGACTTATACCAAGGATGTAAGGTTGGTTCAACATATGGAAATCAATGAATGTAATTTCTCACATCAATAGACTTAAAGACAAGAATCATATGATCATCTCAATAGATACAGAAAAAGCATTTGACAAAATACTGCATACTTTCATGTTCAAAACACTACAGAAACTAGGGATAGTAGGAACATACCTCAATATTTAAAAGCTATCTATGCTAAACCCAAGGCGAACATCATTCTAAATGGAGAAAAATTGGAAGTGTTCCCTCTAAAAACTGGAACAAGACAAGGATGCCCTCTTTCCCACTTCTATTCAACAGAGTCCTTGAAATTCTAGCCAGACCATTTAGACAGAAAAAAGAAATTAAAGGGATATGAACAGAAAAAGAAAAATTCAAACTATCACTGTTTGCTAATGATTCTAAATTTAGAGGATCCCAAAAATTCTACCAGAAAACTTGTAGAATTAATAAATGAATTTAGCAGAGTAGCAGGATATAAAATCAATACCATAAATCGAATGCATTTCTATATATCAGTAATGAACCCTCTGAAAGAGAAATTGGGAAAACTACCCCATTCACAATAGCCTCAAAAAACACTTAGGGATTAATCTAACAAAAGAGGTGAAAGACCTCTACAAAACAAACAAACAAACAAAAACAAACAAACAAAAAAAAACTACTGAACACTAAAGAATTGAAGAAGACCTCAGAAGATGGAAAGACCTCCCATGTTCTTGGATAGGAAGAATTAATATAGTCAAAATGGCCATAGTACCAAAAGTGTTATCAGATTTAATGCAATTCTAATGAAAATCCCAACACCATTACTCATAGAATAGAAAAAGCAATCATGAAATTCATTTGGAAAAATAAGAGATCCAGAATAGCCAAAGCAATCCTTAGCAAAAAGAGTGAAGCAGGAGACATCGTAATAGCAGACCTTAAAACTATAATATAGAGCTGCAGTAACAAAAATGGCATGGAAGTAGCACCAACATAGACATGTTGACCAATGGTACAGAATAGAAGACACAGAGACAAACCCACATAAATAGTTATCGCATACTACAGAAACGTGCTAAAAACATACATTGGAGAAAAGATAGCCTCTTCAACAAATAGTGCTGGAAAAATTGGAAATCCATGTGCAACAAAATGAAATTAAACCCCTATCTCTCACCATGCATAAAACTCAACTCAAAGTGGATCAAGGTCCTAGGAATTAGACCAGAGAACTTGAGCCTGAAGAAAAATAGACCCAAGTCTTCATGTTGTAATAGGTCCTGATTTCCTTAACATGACACCTAAAGTGCAAGAAAAAAAAAAATTAAAAAAATCAATAAATGTGATGGATTCAAACTAAAAATCTGCTTCTCAGCAAAGGAAGCAATCAATAATATTAAGAGAGAGCCTACAGAGAGGGAGAAAATCTTTACCACATGAACTTCAGTTACAGCACTAATCTCCAGGATATAAAAAGAACTAAAAAAAAAAAAAAAAAAAAAACTGAACACCAAAGGAACAAACAACCCAATTAATAAATGGGCTAAGAAAGTGAACAGATACTTCTCAGAAGATATACAATTGATCAACAAATATATGAAAAAAATGTTCAACATCTTTAGCAATTAGACAAATGCAAGTCAAACCTACTGAAAGATTTTATCTCACTACAGTCAGAGTGGCAGTTTTCAAGAATACAAGCAACAATAAGTGTTGGTGAGGTTGTGTGGGGGGGAAATATACATTCATGCATTGCTGGTGGGACTGCAAATTGTTGCAACCACTCTGGAAAG
This sequence comes from Tamias sibiricus, assembly GCA_025594165.1. NCBI lineage: Eukaryota > Metazoa > Chordata > Mammalia > Rodentia > Sciuridae > Tamias > Tamias sibiricus. The sequence goes on along the minus strand of CM046667.1, from coordinate 49,693,798 downwards.
CAGTATGGAGAATCCTGAGAAAACTTGGAATGGAACCACCATTTGACCCACCTAATCCCACTCCTCTGTCTGTACCCAAAGGACTTAAAATCAGCATACTACAATGACACAGCCACTTCAATGTTTATAGCAGCTCAGTTCACAATATCTAAACTATGGAACCAAACTAGACACCCTTCAATGGATGAATGGATAAAGAAACTATGATATGTATACACAATGGACTATTACTCAGTATTAAAAGAGAATAAATTTATGGCTTTTTCAGGTAAATGGATGGAGTTTGAGAATATTATGCTAAGAAAAGTAAGCCAATCCCAAGAAAAAACAAAGACCAAATGTTTTATCTGATAAGTGGATGCTGATCCATAATGGAAGAGGGCAAGGGAAGAATGGATGATAGAACTTTGAATTGGACAGAGGGGATTAAGGGGAGGGGAGCGGGAATGGGGGTAGGAAAGATGGTGGAATCATTACCCTAGGTACATGTACAATTGCACGAATGGTGTGACTCTACATTGTGTACAACCAGAGAAATGAAAAGTTGTGCTCTGTTTGTGTACAATGAATTGAAATGCATTCTGCTGTCATGTATAATTAATTAGAACAAATAATAAAAGAAATGCAAATTTGTGGGCTTACTCTAAGCTTGCTGACATAGAAATGGTAGAAGTAGCACCTAGCAATCTGCATTTTAACATCTTTCAGTCGATTCTAGTGTTCTCTCAAATTGAGAACCCTTAAACAAGACTAATCTACTTAAGTACAATAACTGGTGATTAGAACAAAGTGGAGTACTTCTTCCATTTAGATAAATAATTACAGATAGAGCAGATTAAAAATTCATTTTTCTAGTGTAGTAAATGTTGTCTTGGCATTATTCTCTAAGGCCTACTCCTTATGATAATAAGGTGAAGGGTTCCTGGGCCTTTCATAAGTATACATTTGTTTTTCCCACTTCAATTCATCTTCTAACCTTGACAAGATAGAACTCTTCTATTCCTGCTTATTTAACAGGGTATCTGTCTTCCCCATATCTACCATTAACCCAATCTGATTTATTGATGCCTGCCTACTTGGAGGTAGGTCCAAGTGAGTGGATTCTATGAAAATAAAATATATGTTCTTTTAATATCCTAGCTGACCTTTACCTGTTATAAGTTTTCTAGAGTTTCCTTTTGTGTCCTGGACTTTTTAGAACTCTGTGGGTTTCTGCCACTCACAGACCCATGATCAATTCTTGATATGCAAAATGACATCCTCTAATTCTTAGTAACAGTTAAACCATAATTCATAGTCTCACATAAGATTCAAGCTTAGGAGAAAGGCAGGAGAAGGTAATTCATTACTATGATCCAGTTTATCTGGTATAGACATGGATTTTTTTTTTTCTTATCCTCCCTGAGCTAATTATTGTGAGAGAGTTCCTTCAGGAATTGGAAGATTATGGAGAGCATTCAAGGAGGCAGAAAAAGAGAGAAATGTTAATTGAGACCAAACCATCTTCTGCCTTCATCATTTTTAAATATTTACTTATGGAATTTATTAAATATAAATTTTATTTAGCCAGTGTTTTGTCATATATATTTATATGAAAATGTATTCAATAATTATACAATTTCATTATAATGATATTTTAATTCTACCTTGAATGCACTTTTCCTCATTGTGTTTTTAATGGTACCTTTCAAATTTATAATTTCACCAAATCCATCTTCATTCGATTTAATATTAACACAGGAGGCTTAGTTTCATTTTTTTAGGTAGTACAAGGTTGCCCATAGAATTCCAACACAATTTTCTTGAAACAACTCTCCAATTCCTTCTTTGAAATGTTTCCAAATCATTATATATTTATCTTAAGTAATGGGTGCACCTTTTAGCCCTTCACATAGGGCTATTTAAATGGTTCTTTAAGCTCTGAGATAGTAAGCCAAAGAGAATTGTACTTCCATCATTTTATTTTTAAATGTATGTCTTTGTTTATATAATACCTCTTTCAAAAAAGAATTCACATTGGCTCACACAAAATAAATGCATGCCAAAAGTTAATTAAAAAAAAAAAAAGGAAAATGAATGTCCATAAAGGAATCTGAGGAATACATGTTTGAAATTCAAGTTTACCCTTCAGCTGTATTCAGGTAGTATAAACTGTTGTTTTACTACTGGTGCAAATATGCACTTAAATTTAATGGAAAGGTAACATATGAATTAAACAAAATGAATATAAAAATCTATGTACTACTGCACTACCACTCTGAGCATTTTATTTTGATATGACTCCAACTAATAATTAATATTTTTTCTGTCATGTTTTTATCAAACTGAGAAAAATAGTATTTTTTTTTTTTTTTTTTTTTTGGTACCAGGGAACTGAACTCAGGGGCACTCGACCCCTGGGTCACATCCCCAGCCCTTTTTTTTTTTGTATTTTATTTAGAGACAGGGTCTCACTGAGTTGCTAAGTGCCTCGCCATTGCTGAGGCTGGCTTTGAACTCGCCATCCTCCTGCCTTAGCCTCCCACAGTGCTGGGATTACAGGCGTGCGCCACCACGCCCAGCTGAAAAATAGTAATTATTGAGGAAAAATATTACAAATGAACTTTAGAAGTTGCTTCTCCCCTTAAAATGACAAGGAAACTAAAACATAAAATGGGCCAGTTAAAGCCAGTTCTGAATAAAGGATAAACTATTTGAACATGAGACCAGAACATTCTACAGTTCATAACTGTCCATATAGGTGACATGCTAAAAAGAGCTACTTTGCAGGTGGTGTATTGACTGCTCTATGTGGATGACACTTTGGTTCATGAGCAATTGGTACATCTGTTTCATGACAATTTCTTTGCCATATGTAATGTTAGTTGTTCTCAAATAAGCTTACATTTGTTTTAAAAAGACAGGTATCAAAGTTTAGTTTATATTCATTGCACTTGCTATTTCCAGAAGAACGGGGTTGTAAAAGGACTATAAAATGATTTTTCTCCTTCCTCCCTGTGTTTATAAGTTAAGTCACAGGCTAGCATTTGGTACTTGGAAATTGGATTTCCCTATGAGCAAGGTGACCTTAGTGGTAGATAAAGTAAAAGAATAAGCTGCCATGATGTACTGATTTCACATAAGTCACTTTGTTTATTATTTCCAAATCAAACAAAAGGCAATTGTGAACCTTCATTGCCCACAAGAACTTTGGAAATATGATTGGTATTAAAAATTATAATATAAGGCCTGAGGCTGTAGCTCAGTGGCAGAGCACTTGCATAGCATGTGTGAGGCACTAGGTTCAATCTTCAGCATCACATAAAAATAAACAAATAAAATAAAGGCATGCTGTCCATCTACAACTACAAAAAAATTTAAATTATTATATACATGAAAGTGTTTAGAAAATAAGCAGATAGCTTCTGAGGGATGTGGATCATACTCCATGACGTTGGTTTTACTTAATGGGCTTCAAATTAACTTTAGAAAATAATTATTTCAATAATATAATGTTAATTAAATAATAGATGCTAACAAAACTTAAGGTCAGTAAATGCATGGCAAGGTTTTATTTATAAATAATGGCATATTAAAATTGTGGAAAAATCATATTGCAATTTTATCCAAATAAACAGCATTTCACAAATCCCTTTAGACACTCTCATCTTCTCAACTCACCAGTATTCCTGGCACTTGATAGTCAGTTTTTGTTAGAATTCTGTCAGTAAGAGTAAATTCACTATCATCCAAGAGCAATGTCTCCCAACCCAAATGTTAAAAGTAGTTTCCAGCTGGGTGTGGTGGCACACTTCTATAATTCCAGTAGCTCAGGAGATTGAAGCAGAAGAATCACAAGTTTGAGGTAAGTCTCAACAACTTGGTGAGGCTCTAAGCAACTTGATGAGACCCTGTCTCAAAATTAAAAATAAAAAGAGCTGGGGGTGTTGCTCAGTGGTTAAGCACCCTTGGGTTCAATCCCTAGTACCAAAAAAAAAAAAAAAAAAAAAGGTAGTTTCCACATGTTGATCTTGTTTTACTTATACTAATTTATTACTTGGCTGTCCTTCAGATATTTTAAGCTAGCTCTGAAGTGTCTCTTCATAGTCTTTATTCTAACATCTCTATTTTATCTCTTCAACCTTTATTGAAGGATTATTTGAAGTTATTATGTGTATGTTTGTGGATATTTGATAATTTACAGACATGATTGCAATCTTTCCCCATCTATAGAAATGAGTGAATACATGCAAAGATAGAAAGAATAGTATTTTAATAAAATGTTACCTAGAACCTAGAGTTATTTTGTGATCTGGTTTTAACAGGTTTTAAAAACAGATCTAGAAAAGAAAAAGCAAACCATGAACAAACTCAGTTCACTACACCAAGATCTTCTTTCAACACTGAAAAATAAATCAGTGACACAAAAGATGGAAGCTTGGATGGAAAACTTTGCCCAATGTTGGGATAATTTAGTCCAAAAACTTGAAATGAGTTCAGCACAGGTAAGTGATACCAATTATCATACTATAAATTATGCTGGAGATTTTGAAACCTGCATTAAGAGAATAATGCTATGACCCTACAAAGGATGTCATAGTATTATTCTGTGTCCAGTGGTCAATTGAATTAAAAACATGGCTTCTTCCAGGCACACTGCAATCCCAGTGACTTAGGGAGGTTGAGGCAGAAGGATTGCAATTTTGAGGTTGCCCTTAGCAACTTAGCGAGGCCCGAAGTAACATAGCGTGATCTGTCTCAAAATAAAAAGGTCTGGGGATGTAACTCAGTAGAAAAGCACCCCTGGTTTCAATTCCCAGTACAAACACACACACACACACACACACACACACACACACACACACACACACACAAAGAAAAAAAAAAAAAGACTTTCTATTTTAACTTGTTATTGGAGAATCAGAGTCAGAGGAATGAGTACTGATTGATCAAATTAGTTACTACGCTCTGGTTTAATAGTAGTGGGGAGATGCATGACAGAGCAGTTGACTCTGAATCACAGATTCCTAGAACCACCAGTGCCATTAGTCAACCTCATTTTACATTTGGAAAAGAAATGAAACCGGAGAAGAAATGTGAATTATACAAGGAAATGTCATAGTAGGGAAAGGACTAGCCCGGTCCTTTAATTTCTCTGAGGCATCTTGTATGAGGGCAAATAATTATCTAATTATTGGGTTTTAAGCCACAGACTGCTGATTTCATAAAATCATGAGTGTTGCTTAATTCCATATAGGATATAGTTTAGGAAAATACAAGCTGTAGTTTAGGAAAATAACAAAGTTACAGTTCTGGTGTAATAGTGTGGTTTTATGTTAGTAATTTTAGAAGTTTTTTTTAAATTTTTTATTATTCTAATTTGTTATACATGTTTGCAGAGTACATTTCATTTCGTATTACATATAAGAGCACAAATTTTCAAGTTGCTGGTTTTATATAAAGTATCTTTACAACAATTGGGTCTTCATACATGTATTTAGGGTAATCATGGATAACTCAGTCTGCCATTATTTTAGAAGTTTTAGTAATTTAAAAATCAGGAATTGTTTTTTGGTCTCATATTATCATATGGTAGAATAATAGGAAGTCATTCAAAATATTGACATTATGTATATTCTGTCACATTATTTTGTATTACAAGGGTATTTGCTAATTGACTCCTATTTATAACTCAAGGGCATGCATACACACTTACAAAACCATGATCACATTCAATAGATTTTAGGCAGATATCTCCTTTGTTGTGAGATAGGTACAAGGAATTATATTTTTTTGAGACTTGATATTGGATAAGTAGCACTTAGGAAATATTTATTGAAAGATGAAGAAAGGAAATTTGAGATGTTAACTCCCATAAATACAATTATAAATATTAATCAATCAGCCATATATAATTTCATTCCCTGTTCAATTTTCGCTTTAAATCCAAACTCATGTAAAATATTGAAGAAATATGAGAATTTATTTCAATCATTTCTCATTCAATTAAGTAATAATAAAAATCCATTTAGAGCTGGAATTGTAGCTCAGCAATAGAGCACTTGCCTAGCACATGTGAGGCACTGGGTTCGAATCTCAGCACCACGTTTAAAAAATAAACTAAATAAAATAAGGTATTGTGTACATCTACAACTAAAATTATTTTTTTAAAATCCATTTGTTATCTAATAAATTTATTTTATCAATTAATTAATCGAATAGTAATTTTACTGCTAGGTCATGTTTTGTTATTTTATATGATCTACATGTGGCTACTTTTCAACTTTGCAATATCACTGGTATTTATGCAATAAATACACGAGGTATTAGCAAATTTATAACTGTTAACTCAATGATTATCTTGTTCCAATATGTATTCATTGATCCCATAAGTTATTGTTTCAATGAAATGGATAGAATCTATGTTAACTATTGGCATTATTTAATAAAGTTGTTATAAAATGCATTCATTTTAAGTGACATATTTATGGAGGTGTAACTGCTAAACTGTAGGTCATATCTGGTTCACTTGCACCATATTCAATTGTTTTAAAACTTATGTGTGCATGACAATCCTCTGGGGAACAGATTAAAATCCATATTCCTAGACTCTTCTCAGAAAATCTCATGCTCAGTAGGTCCTGGCAAGGACCCATGAATATATTCCTCTAAGAAGCCTTTTGATACAGACTGCATATATACCATATGTCACTGCATAATTGTTGCAGATTTTGACTTTTTTCCCCAAAAAAAGTGGGGCGCATGTTTTTTTGAAGAAAAAATTGTGCTGGTAATACTTAAAAATCATTTATTGCTAAACTGTCTTTGGTGCAACATTAGTATTCACAGGATACTTGTGAATATACATTAATATGATGTTTATAGGGTGACTTATGACATTTTTATAAACACTGATTAATAAAGGCAGTGACATACTTATCAACCTCTGCCTTCTGTTTTTTTTTTTTTTTTTTTTTTTTTTTTTTTTCACAATGCTGGCTGAAATGGGAAAAGGGAGATCTTCCTAGAGATGCAGTACTTATATACACTCATTCCCTTGAAATGAAGGGAATATACTTATATTATATACTTATATACTACTTTTCAATGAAGGTTGTATATATCTCTTCAGTGTGTTACTGATTTGATTATTCTAGTTGGTGGAAAAAAGTATTAGATACTTTATTTTTAATGGCATAAGAGTTATGAGACCAGTACCTAGGCAATTTACTTAACCTTTTATTCAGCAATAAAGCAGTACTAGCTTTGATTTGTGTAGTTCTTCACAAAATGATGTTCACCATACATTATAGCATGTATCTGTTCTGCTTGTTCACTGGGATATGATGAGAATAAATCAAAGCAATAGAAATAAGAGCATTTTTGAGTGAATAGAAAAGGCAATTTTAATATATAAGTCATACTGATTAGTGAGTCTGCAGGCTTATGGTTCACCGTGATTTTTTTTTTCAAACACTTGTATGTTGCTATACTAGACCAGGAACAGATAAATGGACCTGGACAGGTTGTTTCCTAGAACACTGAGTCTGAGCTTTCATAAGTTAATGCCTTAGTTTTTCCTCATGGAATTTTCACAAAAATGTACCATCCATATATTTGCCAATACATATCTTTGCAGGGAGTTATTGAATTCCTAGGAAGATAGAAATAAAGCTGCCCAGGGAAAGAGGAATTCAAGGAAGATAAAGACAGGGAAGAAAAAAGTGAAAATTTACAGTAAAAAAAAGTTGTTGATTTTCTTTTGTGAATGTCAAATTGAGGTTGATCAAAATTACATTTACGTAATTCTAAGAATGTTAGGGTGAGGTTGTGACATTAAAGAACAGAACTTGCTTGTGTGCATTTTTCCCTTATGTTTGAGGGGAAAAAATCAGTGTCATTAGTGACTACTCATACATTATACCTGGATTTTTTAAAAGCCTTTTAAATGGTGGAAAAAATGAGTAAAATTTGGATAATAATTTAAAATGCATAATAGTTAAAACTTGTTATTTTGAGGCAAAGTATAGGAATTGTGACCGAGTGGACAAGGCATCTGATTGTTCACATATAAAGAACATTGTGTGCCTATGACTCTGACAGATATTCAGGTCAAAGCTTTGAGGGATTTTGACCTTATGAAGCAGTTGCATGGCAAGAGATCAAAGCATGATGAAAATGAACTGTGAGGGCTGCTCTCTTGCATTTTAAAATCAGGTTTGGCTTGAATAATACCTGGAACAAGCTGAGGATGTTAAACTTGATGAGAAGGCAGTCTGAGAAAATAGAAATGTTTTGTCTTTGAATGTTGGAAGGATAGTAACTCTTGTTACATGGATACTTAATAGGGGAAAAGAGGGCAAAAGAAAAAACCTGGGTTGACTTCTGTAAAGCTCAAATAATCATATGCCTCTCCCTATTTTTTAAATAAAATATACTTGTTGAGGCTTGGTTTATTTTTTTTAATACTATGACACTAAAGAATACATTTTATCTTGATTATAATTATGAAATATGACAAAATCCATTCTAATATAGTTAAATTAAATATAATTTAAGTGATTTGAAACATTATGCCCATCTAAATGAAATCATATATACTGTGTAAAGAACATATGATTGATAGGTTTTATAATTCATCATGATAATTTATATTAAAGTTGGACATGGGGGGCTTAGATATAAAATATTTATCTTTCCAGGTAAGTCTGAAAATTTTGTAGTTTTGTGACATCTTAGCAGAGTAAATATCTCGTTTCTTGGGAATAAGGAAAATTCTATGGCTCAGATTAATTTTAGAATTTTATTCCCATTTTGTAAATATTTTGATGCATGGCCACTGACCCATTTTTACAGTATTCTCAATATAAGCAAAAATATCTTAAAACTAATATACTCAGAATTCCCCTCTCCTTGAACATGAACACTGATGTTCATATTGTGTGTGTCTGTGCATGATACCCCAAAAAAGGATTATGATCGTTATATTTATATATACCTATTCTATATCATTTATGTCCTGCTGAATATTTTAAACCTTTGACAGACACATGACTAATGTAAAGCATGGCTGGAGATGATAAGCCAGTGATTCACATTATTCCCAAATGCAGATAGAAGGATGCAATATATTAAGGTGGAAATTTATTTGTACTTTTTTCTAATTCAATTCTTATTCTTTAAAGATTTTAATTTTTACTTTTGACAAAATGTTTTATATTCACATTCTGGCTATATCCATTCAAAGCATTCATTAGGCTGTATCCATTCTCAAAACATTCATTAGTTTGCAGACTTATTGATATATGTGGTTTAGTTACAAATGGTCTGCCTCTTCTTTTTTTTTACTAGTAATTTTAATTAAAATACTCGAAAGGCTTTCAGTTGACAAGCGTTTTTCTGAAAGCTCGACAAGGCTTACAAGCCTGCTGCCAATTCTTTAAAAAGCTTTTATAAAAACTAAAAATAAAACAAAATTCTTTCACTTATTTTAGGATTTCATCTTGTTGAAATTTATGGATTAACTACCTCAACTTTTAAAGTGTTCTTTTTTTTTTTCATTTATCAGGGTGTAAATTTTATTAGAAAAATTTGAAATTATACTTCAAATTACTTAGGAAATTAATTGTATCCTTTTGCTACCTCCAACTATAATAAGTATTTGGAATGGCTCTTCTATAGCAGTGCAATAGGTTTGTGTCATAAATTCATTATCTACAACAATAGAAAACACTGTGAAATTTTAAAACATTAAGGCTGAGTTAACTCTTAGAACCTCTCCTTCTCTATTTATAAAATGAAAATTTGAGGATCGACAGATATCTATAGGGTCCTCATAGTCCTAAATGTCTAATGTTTCTATTTGCTTGAAATTTTGTATTAAGCTTTGGATTACTGACAATATTCTAACTCTCTCACTATATCAACTTCAGAAGCAGCTGGATGATGACTATAAAAATAAAAAATCCTCTTCCTATTTAAAATAGACTGGCCTCAGAAATTATTATATTTCACTCTTGAATATGTAATTAATACGGCATATGGATATGATACTCAGCATCTATATAATACATTCACTATCTACTGATAATAAATGAAATAACACATGAATAAAAATGCAAGTTCTTTTTCTAACCATGTACCTGATAATCCTCACCACTAGTTACAGAATATATTTCATTACTTCCATGTCAGATGGTATGTAGGGGAAGTTCAGGTGGATGAGAAAAAAATTACATTGCTTTTGAATTTTTGCAGGTGCACTTAATTCATACAGTTGCTCAAGTCTGTATTTAGTATGAATCCAGAAGCCAAGATGTGTTTCTTCTTTCTGACGTATTTTGTACTAAAGATAATTTGAAGTGAGGAACAAAATACATAAAATGGAAGAGACAGTTTTACATAATGAACCTTCTTAATTATCCTATATTTTATTTCAAAGGGAAGGATGATTTTTCTATGATGTCTTCTGAGTATTTGACTCTAATTGTGCTCATGATTCCAATGTCAGTGCCTATTCAAGAAGTTTTATTGTCTTATTGTCAATATCAAAACAGGACAGTAATTAATATTAAAATTTAGTTACCAAGCTACTGTCATGAACTTTAGCACTTATTGTATGGTATACTTAATTATGGCAGTTGCTTTGTACTCTTTTTTGAAATAGCGCATTTTATAACCTTGTACTTAATAACAGCCTTCTTTGTGAGCACCTGATCTTTTATCCCATGATTCTCCCACAGCTCAGCATATAAATCTTTTCCATTGCTTAGAGAGATAAATCTTAACACCATCAGATTTTTATTCCTTGTGCTAACATGTTTGTGGAGATACCTTTAAGCTTAGTTAAGAATTATCAGATAAACATGTTGCTGTGATTGTGTAGTACGTTTTAAAGTGTACAAGTACAATCCATCCATACTGATTAAACATTAATGAACATTAAAAATGTATATGTTTACACATATGTATATATATATATGTACATATACATATATATTAAAACCTATATATGATTATATATGTAAACAACTTGGGAAAACTTTCCCAAAGCTTTGTAACTTTCCTATGCTTATAAAACCAACATTTATGTTTTGTGGTAGAAATTTGGAAACTAAAAATAATACAGAAATATATACTACACAATATAAATTATAATTTATCTTCTTAAAATAGCTACCAGTGTTTATATTTTCCAATATTTATTCAATAAAATCATGCAAACATTTTCAAAAATATTGAAATAGTACAAATACATATACTTTATCATATTAATGTACCTTAATTTACTTAAACCATCACCTACTGACTAAAGGTTGTTTCCAATATTTTACTGTTAAAAATGACCCTATGAACAGGGAAAAATGCTATATACAGCCTTCAGCAACAAAATAAATATTAAAATGCTGATGGAGGAAAATCTGCTTTTCTAACATTTCAAAGAAATCTCATTGATTACTCTACGTTCGGTGCAGGTAGTTGTTTTGCATACTGAAATTTTCATATGGCACACATTTCACAATTATTTTTGTGATTATTGCCTTATCTTCTAAACCATAAAATTCCTAAAGGCAAACCATAAAATTACTAATTTCTAAATGCCTTCCAATGTGTACCTGTTCAACTTAATTGGAATTTAATTAAAACATTACAGTTTAGGTTTTGGATAAATTGTGCAACTTTAGATTGCTTTGATTGAAGATGGTGTCCATAGCCAGGAAACATCGGATTTAAGTTATCAGTCATATAAAGGTAGTTATAGCAAATAACTGACACTATAAAACTTGGGAATGAGATTTATTAGAGTTCTGAATATAAGGCTTCAAATTTTTAAAACTGTCATGTAGAAAAAATACTTAATTTCTTTTGTATTTCAAGATTCAAAATATATTTTAAATGGAGGAAGTCACAAGACTTCCATGAGTTATTAAGACCTTTGCCACTGGGAAAGATTGCTGCCATACTAAAGAAAACATTGTCAGCTTCTGGGATTAGCAAATCTTACAGTAAGCAGGAAATTATGTTAAATGGCCTCCATAATTTCTCTCCTTTCTATATTATAATGATTCTAACACATAATTGAGTCAATTACTAAAGCCATGGGGAAATTTAGCATATGACCAATTGTTTTATATTCTGATGATAAGGAATAGGTTATGAGAATAGTTACTAATTTCTTATGTATAATGACTTGCTACCTTGTATTTACAGGGTCAGTGTACAGTTGTTTTCTTATTTCTCTATCCCAAAAGAAATGAAATAGTATTTTCAATTATAATGTTGTAGTGATGAGAATATAGAACAATTCTTGATCCATGTCATACTAATGGTCTAATAAAAATGATTATTTTACTGTCTTTGTAATTCAGTTTCATATATATTATGGTATCATTCCCCTTTACGATACCCTCCATAGGCATATCTATCCAATTTCTTAATACTTATCAATAAGAAAATATTACTACTATTATAGGAAATAATTTCAAAACTAAATATTCAATATCAAAGATTATATATAACTGTAAAAGAAATAGTTTTATAATTTCAGAATCTAAATTCTGCTGCCTGTACATTCAAAATTAGATAATTTCCTAATCTGAAAGTATTTTCTTCTAACAGTCATTGTATGCAAAGAAAAGTGTGCTCATAGTTAAAAAAATATTTCAATAAAATGCTCTTGGAATCCAAATATAAATTACATTTTCTTTTTGACTACAAGTGAATTAAATTGGTTCATGTAATGGTCATTTTGTGTTGTATGCAAGTATGTTGCTTGTATTTTAAGCATTTTTAAAAAGCAGTTGCTTTCTCCTTTCATGTATGTCATTAGGTACTATATAATTCAAGTTGCTTGAGGCTCAGTGATTGATTCTGAATAATGACTATGAAAATCTTAGAGAAGATAAAATGGGTGCTTAGCACATGTAATAATAAGTATCTCTTAGTTTCCTTTTGTTGGTAGCCTAAATAGCCTATCAAAATAGAAATTCCTCAGCCCTTCACCTATGTAAAACTGTGGTTTGTATAAATGATAGCATTTTACCAATATATATGTCAAAGCAATTTTTACATGGGATAATATGGCAAAGGAATTCATCCCTTCACTTCTAATTGCCAATTTTGCAACTAAAATAACAAAACCCTGAGGCTTCCATTATTTCTTCTTTTTGAAGGGATCAATCATCATTGGATGAGGCAGAGAAATTATTCTAAACCCTTCCTATATCTCTTGAAGTTCAGAAAAATCAATAAAAGTAATCTTGACCCCAGCCAGATTATTGGCCCTGTGCCTGTAATTTAAAGCAGATCCAATGCAGGCCTTTTGTTGTTTCCTTGGAAACAGATCTTCCAAATAAGTTAGATTACCAAAAGGGTAATGTTTAATACCCCAAAGGTAGTATATAAGTTTGTGGTCATAATATGAAGAATATTGTGAGTCAAAGAGTTGTTGATGGAAGAAGGAAGGAGTGTCACATCATTATACAACCTCTCGATGCTGTGTATTAAGATGATGACTGTCCGTAATTTATGTCACAAAACATATTATTCCAATGGCTAATGAACTATGCCACCCCATAAAAAGAAAACAATCTATGAATTGAAAATGAGATTGATTACAAACTGAATCTCTAATGACAAATTTGGAACCTCAAATATTTTAATATGTTCACTAATTTAAAACAAGAGTATTATTCTTAGCATTTGAGTAATGTTGATCATAAAAACATTTATGAAATAATAGAGACTTTGTTTTAACCTCTTATAGGAATTTGATTAAAAATAATTTATAATTATTTTAAAGTATGTGACAAAATATTCATTCTACATGATAATCAAAAGTATTTTATAAACCATTTTTATTATGTTATTCTTGGTATCATATATTTGCTTATATCCAGGTGATATTTTTATTTTTAATATAATATTTATTAGCTTATTATAGTTATACATAATGTTGGGGTTCATTTTACCATAAGCATACAAGCATTGAATATACTTTGCTTCACTTCAGTCCCTAGTACTTCCTTTTTCTTCCCCTCCTCTTGTCCCTTGATCCCTTTCCTCTACTCCATTGGTCTTCCTTCTATTTGTCTATAGCACATTTAAAATTAGGTGCCATATATCTATGAAGTTCACTGCAATATATTCATATATGTATATAGGATAGTTTGCCCAATTTAATTCCACCAGTATTTTCATTTAAAATTATTAAAAATCTGTTAGTAAACATCTGCAGTGTGCCACATGTTGGAATTTGCATTCAGATACTTGAGTAAAATTTCTGTAAATGTTGTAAACATTTTAAAACAGTATGTCATTGTATATCAGAATAACATCCTAATTTTTTCTCCTTTGCCCCTTTATTTCATATACTTTAAACAATAAATTTAAGAGGCACTAAATTTGCTTCTGGTTTTGAAATCTCTTTGTTTTGTTATTTTAGTCAGCATAACGAAAATCAGATAAAACAACTTGATTTGGGTTCAATATTTTGCTGTTTTGATCTGAAGGTCAATCTACCAACAAGCAGGAAGAGTTTCTCATTATTTTCCTTCACTACTCCAAGCAGTCTTTACAGAAGTCTTTCAAGCAATGTCTGACCTCTGTTTCAATACTTCTTACAGATTTCACAGACTGTCACCACCACTCAGCCATCACTAACACAGACAACTGTAATGGAAACAGTAACTATGGTGACCACAAAGGAACAAATCCTGGTAAAACATGCCCAAGAGGAACTTCCACCACCACCTCCCCAAAAGAAGAGGCAGATCATTGTGGATTCTGAAATTAGGAAAAGGTGAGAGACCATTTTATTCATGGCTTTACTCTCAGATGAAGATTCATTGTTAAGCATGAAAACCCATTGTACAGCTGTTTTGATGGTGGTATTTTTGCTTAAACAACATTTGCCTGTAATGCCAGTTAATTCAGTGAGAAGAATAATGAAGTAAGTTTTAAAATTTATCCAAGAAATCACTATTCCAACAATAACTGAATGCTTAATGGAAACTCTGTTTTCTCAATTGAGAAGAAACCACAGGCAACATACTGCAATGGATATATTTTAATCTTGAAAGTGTCATTTTTTTCTTATAAAGGGACTGCCTGTTCAGTCCTTAGTTTTGCATTAAGTTGTCTTTCTTGAAGTAATAGAAAGTGCATTTTCATGAAGAAGTATACCTCTAATAGATGAGATCCATTCTGCTAGTTTAGGAGAACATAATGTGTCAAGCTGCACATACTAAATCAGGAGTAATTACAGAACAGATTTCCTGTTCTTTGATATTTATAAAGTCTTATCTTGAAGGTGCTAGAAATTTTAACTGATCTTTTTGAGGATACTTTGAACTAGATATTTTAGATAAGTTAGGCATTATGTAAATCTGTGGATATATTAAAATGATGGCAATAAAATATCATAAAGGCAAAGCTAGCATGAAAATCATAAAAATGGTAAAATTTTCATTTCATTACAGCTATTGTAAGTCTAAGATGAATAAAGAACATTGAAATATGCCTTATTTTTCTAAGCAGCATATGCTCAGGAATGCATGGAACACTTGACATTAGAATTTGCGTATACCAGAGAATAGAAGTATGGGAAGAACACACACACAAAAATAGTGTGTCAGATGTTCTAAGCAAAGAAAAAAAAATCTAGAAAAGTTATTTGAATATTTTATTTAGGACTCCTCCATTTATTCAGAACTTATGACCTCCTATTTCAAAGTAAATCACTGGGCCTTTTCTTCCTTGGTAGTGTCTGCTTGGTGGAACAAAATCTGTAGTCCAAGAGTGAGCAAACTAAGGTCTGCAGACCAAATCCAGCCTGCAGATTTTGTATGGATCATGAGCTAATAATTGGTTTTACATTTTTAAATTGTTGAAAATAACCAAGAGAAGAATATATTTTTGTAATATTTTCACATAATTACATAATATTTCGCTGTCTATAAGTGAAAATTCAGTAGATCATAGCTGTACTTATTCAAACATGTTCTATCTGTGGTTGTTTTCACATTACAAAGTAGTGTTGGAAGAACTGTAACTAATTGTATAGTCCAGAGAACTTAACATATTTACTGTCTGACCCACCATAAAAAAAATTTGTTGGTCGTTGCTATATAATAAAATGGTTCTCAAACTGAATGTAAGCATTCAGTTTGGGGCAACAAATTCCATGTACTCTACTCATAATGGTAGTTTAAATGTTAATGCTCATTGGTAGAGGACAAAACAATAATGGCACAAATAAGTCAATAAAGCTCTTACTGAATTTGTTTTGTATCAATCCTAGTAGGATCTACATTCATTTATTTACCATCACTTGAAATCCTTGTCTATAGACAATGCTTAGTGGACATATGGATTTATGGATATTTTGTAAGAATCCAACAACTTTCCAACAGTTCTTCAAACTAAGTACAACATTAGATGCTACTCTTCTGAATGCCTTCAGAAGTTGCCTTATACAGGAAACAACAAAGCAAGTTGATTCATGTCAGTCTGTTTTCCAAAAGCTTATTATTGGATCTTGTTTTGAGAATGTATTTGGTTGGAAAAGTTTATTCTGACATGTTTCGTTTTCAGGACATTTGCTAGTTGTGAAATACTTTGTCTCCTAAATTCTTTTTGTATCATACATTCTTAGTAGTTATTGTAATTGCTAGAATTAGAGGTCTAATTGGGAATATAAAGATTCCTTAAATAAAAGCTAACACTTTGGAGGACTCTATTGTGTGGTCGGAACTAGAGTCAATGATTTAAGTTCATAGCATTTATTCTTCATAATAACCCAATATACACATGGCTATTATTAATTTACATACAACTATAAAATATGTGAGCTAAAATTTCAATTATGGTGGCTGGGCTACATATTCTGAATTGTGTAGTAAAGTAAATCTTTTTCTTAGATTTTTTTTTTTGTAGTTGTAGATGGACAGAATGCCTTTATTTGTTTATTTTTATGTGGTGCTAAGGATCAAACCCAGTGCCTCACACATGCTAGGCAAACACTCTTCCACTGAGCCATAACCCCAGCCCTAAATCTTTATTTTATATATATATATATATATATATATATATATATATATATATATATATATATGACTAAGGTGGTCTTATTTCTTGGTTTGCCTGAAGCTACCTAATTATACCTGTTGTCCCAACATAGTTTTATTTAGCACTAACTTTCAAATATGTCCTGTTTTAGACAGTATAATCATATCTATCTATGACTCTAGATTGATTTATTTACACTGAATAAAGAGAGCAAACATTTAGAAACAATTAACTTTGGTAATTGATAAATGTCTATAGGATGGAATCTGGTTAAAATTCCATAACAGTTAAAGAGGCAACTTGGAAAATGTCAGCTTATGTTAGCTAGTGTCCTGCTCTCATTTCATGTGAGAACCACTAGCATTTCTTTGTGAATACCATAATTTTGACAATTTATTAAATTCATTTATTTAAAAAATCATGTCATCTTTCAGTTTCTATGACACACTACCAGTTATCTCCTTACCAGGCTTCACTTGATTTGTTTTCCTTTTTACCTTATTCCAATGAGAGTATCTCATAAATCCTTCTTTTTGCCATTCTGACTTCTTTGTCTGAATTATCTCCTCTCATTGATTCAAGTCTGATTCTAATTGACTGACTCCCATATCATAAAACTCTACGTTGATTGTTTCCCTCAAATTTCAGCTTTATAGTTCTAAACTTATGATTGGAGTATTACCATTTCTACACTCAGCTGTTGCCTTCATTTAGATTTTCATTGTCCCAAATTAACCATATACAGTTTTACTTTGCACCCACATTTTAGTTATTATAATTCATCACCTTGGTATCTAAAGGAGTAGCAAATATTGGAAAAATCATGGCCTTTGGAATCAAAATTATTCAGGTTTGAAATTTGCCTGCTTTCATAACTAGTTTGTGATCTCAGGAAAATTACTTAAGGTCATGCTTCAGATTCAATATGCTCACTTTATGAAACACTGTGTATTAAGTATGAATCATTAGATGTGGTGCCTATAACGGAGTACTCATTCAAAAATGCAGTATGTATTTGCTGGTTGTTTGGTTATGGTAGAAGTAGAAGGGATGCTGAAGTTAGTAGATGTATAAGTGATGGTGATGAAGTTATAGATACTAGAGGTGATGATAGTGGAGTTTGTGTTGGAGATGGTAAACATATAGAATTGGTGAAAAGAATCCCACAATAAACATTATCTCAATCTGTGTTAGCTTTTCATTTCTGTGACCACAAGTTTCTCTGACAAGGGCAACTTACAGGAGGATTTATTTGGCCACATGATTTCAGAAGTCTCAGTCCATAGTTAATGGACTCCCTGACAGAAACATCATGATGGAAGGGCATGACAGAGAAAAGCTGCTCTTCTCATGGCAGCCTGAGGCAGTTGTGCACACACACACACAAACACGCATGCACACACACACAGATATGCCAGGGATAGTCCACAAAGGCCTGCCCAGTGACCTAATTCCTTCAGGCAGGCCCTATATACCTACAGTTATTATACAGTGGAATATTCAACTTATTAATCCATCAAATGGATTAATCCACTGATGAGTTTAAGCTCTCAAATTTATTCATTTCCTAAAAGTCTCACCTCTGAACCTTGATGCATTGGGGACCATGTTTTCAACATGAGCTTTTGGGGGACATTGTAGATCAATACCATAACACAAACTTAATATATCAAATACCTTCTAGTTTTCTTCTTCAAATCAGAATATATCACCAACTTTTCCAGTTCCATTGACCTCTTTCTCTTCTTATTTATTATTATTATTATACCATATTACTGGGTAGGTGCCACCATTTCAGTCATTTTCTGATCATAATGAGTGCCAAACTCCATAACATAAGCCATTTACCTCACTATGGTAAGGCTTCTACCCCTTTCTAATTAGTCTCTCTACAATTAAATTATCTAACAATATTGCCTTTATGCTGTCCCTTCAGATGTAAAATGCCCATATTTTAATTGCCACCAAAACAACAAAAAATCACAAAACAAGTTTATGTCTAGCTTCTCCAAGAGCTTTCCACTTCTACCAGTATATTACATTACATTCATTTTTGTATATGCCTTAATGCCATTTGCACAGAATTTCTTAACACCAATTACAACATAGAAATCCTGCTAATATACTTATTTATGTTTTATTTAGACTTTATTATAGTTAGTACCACACATGCAATAAATAACAAGTAAATATTTGTTGGAAGAGTGAATGGCACAGTTCAACTAATTGAACTATTATTTAATATTCCAATATGATTTAAGAATTTTACATAGCTCTTCATGAAATATGTGATTATTCTAATATTCTTTAATAATTCTAATTTTACCCATGAGGATATCATTATTTACTCAAAACTATTAAGGGATTTAAAATGCAGCTTTGTACTACAGTATAGTTTCTTAATTATCTAGGGTACATTTACTTGATTCCTTAATAATTATATTGTTTCTACATGCAGTATTTACTATATAAATTGTGCTCTTTATACTAAGAATTACAAATATCTTTGATGATTTTGGGTCACAAGGTAATTATTTCTAACACTAAATTATCCTGTAGTTCAGTGATATTATTTTACACATAGGTAATTATCAGTGTATGGAACTCAGACTATGTTAAAAGTAGATCTATTATCTAGTTAATAGGCATTTATCCAGGAGATTAGTTCTTAATCACTTAGTAGTTATTTTAAGAGATTTTTCATAAAAGCTTAAACTTACATTTTTTTACCAACCAGGTGAAACCAATGGCAAATTAAATAGTTTTTTCAAAGTAAATGCCAGCTCAAGAAGATCATTTCCCCAAGAAAAGTATTAATAAATGAGCATCTTTGACCTCAAGTATATTCCTGAGGTATTTAGAAATACCTAAATTCTCCTCATGTGTTTTTCTCATCTCCAGAACAAGTGGAGTATAAGTTTGCTTTCTTTGCCCATGTCCTGCATTCATACTTAATGAGAGGATAAATTGGTTGGACTAAGGACCTAAATTATTCTTTTATATTCTATTTTTCAGTTGTTTTTTATGTCATTTTCTTTTTATAGCTGCAGCCCAGATCAAATCAATTAATGTCACATCCCTGGAAAGATTGATAAGTATTAGATAAACACTGTTTTTGAAATTTTATGACATTCATGCCTAAAACATTATTATTTTAACTTGGATTGCCAAATTAAAATCAGGAAGATATGCATTAAAAATAGCAATTTATTGGGAGAGCCAAATTAAATGATTAATCTATGAGCTACATTAAAAAAAAAATTCTGTGATAAATTGATCCTAAAATACTTGGGGTGTCGAACTCACTAATGACATTTTGCTCTTTTGCAAAGCCTAGAAAAACAAAACATTTTAGATGATTTACTTCTTTTTTTCCTAAGGAGACTAGACTTGTCCTGGTTATAGGTTAATTGAGGTCTAGAAAGGTTAAATAACTCGCTTTCAGTTGCAAAATAGAAGAGCACTGAGTCTTCTCATTTCCATTCTAGTGTTATAGCTACAAAACCTTGCTTTTTATAGTTAAATGACCTTGGTAATAAACTCAAGTTTCATTCAGAACCTATTTTTGATGAAGAATAGAAACCTACATACTATCTTCAGATCCTCAGAGATAATTATCATTTTAATATTTTAAAAATTATTTTGTCATATAGGTCAAGAATAATTATAAAATTATGTTTTGAAGAATGTAGAATATGAATTCTAGAGACAAACTAAGGGGCCAGAAAATATTTAGAGAAGGAATACTCAAAGTGCAGTGCATCAAACAGCAAACAGCTCCAATGAAACTTGGGATCTTGTTTGAAATGCAGATTTGGGGGGGCCTTCGTCAAACCCAATATATCAGAAACTCTGCTAGTGGGCCAAGGAATCTTTCACAAACTCTTCAGGTCATTCAGATACACCATCGAGTTTGAGAACACTTGCAAAAGTACAGTGGTTCTCATACTTTAGGATACATCAAAGTTACCTAGAAGATTTATTAAAAGATAGGCTCAGGGCCCCTATCAGATTTTTTTTTTAATGGTTGGTCTGGGATGGGACACTAGAATTTTAAATTCTAACAAGTTCCTGAATGATGGTGGTGCTCCTGGTTCAGGGCCTATATTTTGAAAAATCAGTTCAGTAGGAAGCTCTGTTAGAACCTGACTCCTTACTTACTTTCTCCATACAAAACCCAATACAGGAGCTATCTACTACAGTCAGTCCTATTGATGCCATTGTCCCATCTTATGATTCCATTGTTTCTGCTTTATGTTGCAATGATCTAGTCAGATGACTATTTCATTCCCTGGGCTTGGGTCCATTTCTTATTCCTGATCTGGCATGGGATCTTCTATATAGTCAATACCTAATGGATGTTTTTCCAACATGAGGAAAACATTTTGGTGTTCTTTTACACAGTAGGATGTCCACAGTTAACAATAATATATATTTCAAAATAGGTAGAAGAGAATCTTTTGAATGTTGTTCCTACAAGTAAATGAAAAATATTTGAGGTGATATGCTAATTACCCTGATTGGATAATTACACAATGTATAAATGCATCGAAACAATTATACCACAAATATGGACAATCAGTATGACTATTAAAAATTTAAAGAAATGCAGTATAATGATAACTGGTCCTATAAGATACTACATAGAGCTCTGAATGTCTAGCTGTTGCAGCTGTATGAAAATGTACTCTTTCAGAATGTAAGGCATAAAAAGATACCAACAAGCAGGAAGACAGGGCCACATTCCCAGAGCTGTAACATATATAGTTTGATTTGTTTTCTGAGTGAGGAAAATGATAATCATATTTACTTATTTATCTAAAGAAGAAGCATAGTTGAGTATGAGAAAAGCCAAGTTTTATTCAGAAGATCTCTATTCCCTTACTTTTGATTCTTTCCTTCACCCTTCATTCTTTACATCAAGCACTGAAACTGCTCACAGCAAGGTCACCAGAGAGCTTCTTAATTGCCAGCTCCAAAGGTCACTCTTCAGTTCTTATCCTTCTTGACTTTTGTGCTGTGCTTGACAGTGATGATTAGTCCTTTCTTGAATTTTTCCTTCCGCTCAGTTTCTGGGACATTGTTTGTTTCTTCTGTTTCTTTTTTCTACCTGGCTTTCTGACTGTGTCTTGTCAATCTCCTCCTCTTATCCCTTTAATGTCAGTTTCCACAAGTCTCACATTTTGATTTCATTTTGTTTTTGTGGTCTTTTATTTTCCCAAGCAACATTATTAATAATCTTTTCTTTATCAGTCATATATATCACATACTTCCCAAATTAATATTTCTAGCTCACCCTCACCTCTGATGCTCATACCTATATAATACAAATGCTTATTGGCTAAGTATACTTTGATTTCTTACAGGAATCAGAATGTAGTTCTACAGTTGGGATTGCACAAATCTAGAGTCATTTACATGATAGTCTTGAAGAATGATGCTCCTGGACTTGCATAATAAACATCCTCTGCAGCCATTCACAGTGGTCTTGATGTTTGCCATATCACTAAATCCCTCTTCAAATATACCTGTTAAATTCTCTTTAATTTATTCCTTCCTCTGCATCAATACTGGCTTCACACTAGTTTAGTCTCTGATAATTTTCTACATGGAATTCTTAACTTTATTCTCTGCCACTAGTCTCACCTTTCTTATCCATACTCTTTATAAACTCCTGGGAGATATCTTAAAATGCAATTTAATTAGATCATTCCTCTGCCCATAATTCTTGAAATGCACATCATAGAAATTCCTTTATGATCTTGTGCTGCCTAAATCTCTGGCTTCACTTCCTTCTCTGCTGTACTTTTCTTTTTATATATCCCAGTGATACTCAAAATAGTCTGAAAACCAGTCTATAATTAGACAAGGAACTTCAGTTGAATATAAATCAATGCACTGCTTCCTCATCAATAAATTTGACAATTAAAAATAAAATCAGATGGAATAGTGTGCTTAGTGACTTAATTTATTAATTATCTGGTGAAAACTCCTTTCCTCTCACAGACCAGTAAACAATTGTTCATAGACTGTTCATAGACTACATTTGGAGTGGCACTACCCTACACTTTAATTTTAATTAACCACTCTTTGATCTCCCAAAGTTCTGTATTTTCCGAGGCTTCTGTTTCTCTTTTCTAATCTTTTCTTTATCTAAGATTCTTTATTCATACCTTTCCTTTTTTATTTGTATATTCCTTGCCTCCTAACTGACTACCTTGACACTGAGAAAGTTATCTCCCAGGCATTTCTCAGCCTTTTAAATATTTCCATTAAAACACTTTCCAAAATTTTAGTATAAATGACTCCTTTTGTATTCCTGTCTTTTTGATAATCTCTTTGAGGTCAGTAATCATTCATTTTCATCTTTAAACTATAGTGAATTTTCCAGAAGTCAGCACATAGTGGTTTTTGGGTAACTCTCCATTGGATATTGAGCAGATATTTGTCAGAATTTTGCCATAGTCTTATTATAAATACAGAAGTCACTGTAGTTGTTTCAAAGAGAGGAGACATAATACTGGGTATTGTTTAAGCAGGTGATAGGGAATTGGGAAGCAGCACAGGAGATGGAGAAGCAACTTCAAACATTGTCAGCATCAGAAAGCTACTAAGAGTCCAGAGCTGGAGTAACAGTATGGGGCAAGTTATGTGACCAGAGCCCAAGGGCTGGGCCTTCTAATGGGAATTTAAGCACAGTAAAGACTGCCAGGTGAGAAATTGGACTGGGAACATGGGGCTGTTTAGAGAAAACTGAGTTACTAATTATTAATTTGAAGAGTTATCTTCTTAATACTACATTTATGTGATAGTAGAAAATGTTATTTTTACTCTGGCATCTTCTTACTACAGTGTTTTGTAATCAGAAACCTGTATCTGTGTAAGTGAGCACACATGCCACCACATAGATACAAAACTGATGAATGAATGCTATGGACCTTCTAAAATTGACTCATTGGAACGCCAATCCTCAGTGCGATGGTATTTGGAGATGGAGTTTTTGAGACTTAGAGTTAAATGAGGTCATGTTGATGGGCTCACCATGAGGGTATTAGTACTCACATAACAAGAGACTTTGGAAAATGTGCTTGCTTTCTCCCTACCTATATGTGAGGACCCAGCAAGAAAGAAGCCATATACAAGCTAGGCAGCAGACCCTCACCAGAAACTGACCCTACTGGCACCTTGTTCTTAGAACTCAAGCCTACAAAACCATGAGAAATAGATGTTTCTTGCTTAAGTCACTCATTATTATATTATGGCAGCACAACTGACTAAGAACAGGCTTTGTAAAGCAGTGAGATTTACTTTGCGTTTTAAGTAAAGTTCATAGAGGTGCTCACTAAAAGAAGTAGATGGATTGAAACAGGTCATGGTGCCCGGGAAGTGGCAGTGGGGCAGTAAGAACATATCACATTTAAATGGCTTTCCACATTGCACTAGATAGTTTCTGAACCCTGACTAGAAGTTATTTAAACTTTAAAGACCCACAACATAAAAGCATGTTGAAGTTCTTTAAACTCAGTCAGCTTTCACACTGAGAGTGTTTAAAGTTTAAATTGCCTCCCACAGGGTTCAAGGCACATTCAGTATGTGGTGGGTGTCTTTGAATACTCCTGTAGTCAGTAGGAGTCCACAGTATTTCAAAAAGAAAGTCACAGCAACATTTGTTCCCATGCTAATTTTTCTAATCACTCAACCAAGAGCTAATGAACCACTATGATTTGTAATGTACTCCAGTTGCTGTAACTGTAAACCTCCCTTACATAAGTCTTCCCTCAGAAAGCTTGCATTCTACCATAAACTAAGTCATGAAATAAAAATTACTGATATTAGAAAGTTTCAGGGAATAAAAGCTCCCTCCTGGCTTGATAGTTGAACATGGAAGGCTCCTGTGAAATTAGTATCTATGGAGAAGCCTGAGATTCCAGATGATGTAAAATGGTAATTCAAATACAGAGGACAGTTCATACACAAACACAACTTACATAGAGTTGTAAGCATTTTTGCTTGCCTTGCAGCAGAAGTATGGGTAATGAAAGTATATGATAGCTTGGTTGAAAAGATAGGTTGTGTTCATAGTAAAGAAATAAATGCCAAACTAAGGATTATAGACTTTAGCCTTCTAAGTCACGGAGATCCAGTGCTCTTTAATGGGGTGTGAGGTTTGTGATGGGGAGAGACTAGCACAATGCAGTATGGCCACTGTGAACAATACTGTTTAGATCCCACTTGAGAGTTGGAAAAGGCCATCTTCCCTTCACTGTATACAGCAGGACAGAAGTCAGCAAATTTTTCTCTGTGGAGCCAGAGAATAAATATTTTCGTCTTTTTGTTCCATACGGTTTCTTTTGCAACTGCTCAATTCTGCTGCTGTAGCTAGAAAGTAGCCATAAACATATTCAATGAGTGAGCATGGATGTATTCCAATATTTTTTTTTTTTACAAAACAGGTGGTGGGCCATATTTGTCCCATGGATCATAATTTGCTAATTCCTGCATTGAAGGGTAAAATGAATGAGATTATTTCACTGTTGATGTTTTTTCTTTGTTGTTTTATAATCTTTGTTTTAGCTGTGTATGTAACTTTTGTTCTTGTCATTTCAATAATGACTTATGTTTTTTACCTTATCAGTCCTTAGCAAAATAAAACAACATTAAACCAAATATCACCACCCTCACAAGTGAGAAAGTTAGAAGTGGCTTAAACCCAATTAATAAAGGGTCAATGAAGAAATAATCACTGTAACTAACACGTATGTGGCTTTGACCACATATTACCCTCTCTTGTCAGCATTTTGTGTATATTAATTTATTTAACCCTAAAATGAATTTACAAAATAAATTGTATTGTTGGTTCTCCTTTGCCAGTGAGAAAAATGAGTCAAAAGTTTAGGTGAACTTTCTTGCCTAATGTAGTATAATTTATCAGAAGCAATGCAGACAGAATTTGGACATGGACAGGCTTTCTTAGGCTACTGAATTTGCAAACCCCATGCCTTCCTATCTTGTAATGAGATAAAGAGGATTTTTATCAAATTCTCTAGTTAAAAGCTTGATGGAGATTGTTAAAAGTATGCCAAAGTCTGTCTATGAAAACTGTGTGCTTTAGATTATGGCCATTGTACATTTTGAAATTTTATGTAGACTGTAGGCTCCTTTGGGGGTGTGTGGCTTTCTTTAAATACAGAGATCTTTTTTAACTGAAAAAAAGTTTCTTTCAATTAGAGAAATGTAAAAATTAAAACTACACTGAAATTTCATCTCACTATAGTCAGAATATCAGTCATCAATAATCAAGTAACAATAAATGTTGTCAAGAATGTGGGAAAAGGTAGACTCATGCAGTGTTGGTGGGCCTGCAAATTAGTGCAATAATGCTCTTGCAAGCATTATGCAGAATCTTCAAAAATCTAGAAATGAACCATGATTTGATCAAGTTATCCTAGTCCTTAGTATATATCCAAAGGATTTAAAATCAGCATACTATGGTGACTCAGCCACATCAATATTTATAGCAGCATAATTTATGATAGATAAGCTATGGAGCCAACCTAGGTTCCCTTCAACAGATGAATGGATAAGGAAAATGTGGTATATATACACAATGGAGTATTGGAGTATTACCCAGCCATAAAGAAAAATAGATGTAACTGGAGACTACCATGCTATGTGAAATAAGCCAGGTGCCCAAATTCAAAAGGTAGAATGTTTTCTCTGATATGTGGAAGCTGATCCAAAATGGGGGGAGAGTAAAAAAAAAAAACAGAAGAAAGGTCAGTGGAGTAGACAAAGAGCAATGAAGGAAAGGGAAGAGGATTGGGTTAGAGAAAGAAAGTGGAAGGAATCTCACTTGACTTTCCTATGTATGTACATTAATACACCACAGTGAATCACACTATCATGTACATCCATAAGACACTAATTAAAAAAAAAAACTATAATAGCTGAAAAAGCAGAGTATCAGGAATGAAACAGGGATGAAGAAAAGAAGGGGAGGGGAAGGAGAAGTATTGGGTACTGAATGAGAGCAAATTGTATTCCATGATTTTATTATTATGTCAAAGTAAATCATATTGTCATGTATAATTAAAAGGAAGTAATACATTTTTTCAAAGTTAGGAGTCATCTTCAGCATCGAGGCATGAATAAAAGTCTCATGTAATTGAACTGTTTTTTCCAAACATAAGACTTCTCACGTTCAGTTGTTTTTTTACCCTATCATATGATGCCATAAGTAACAAACAACCTATGTCATCTATGCTGTATGTTAGTTCTGTTGTCAAAAAAATACATCAATAGATTGTCCTTGGGGGAATTGTACGAAATTGAAGAAGACTCCATAATAAAAATAAATTTGGAAAAGTATTTTATAATGCAATGAAGGCATACATTATGCAACTCAGGATCATAGTTTAGGTTAATGAAACTATTTAGGAATCATGTCCTGATGTTAGAGATTCCAGTCAAATTTTGGCATAATCGAAAATAGCACACTCATAACCACTGAACAGTACTGTACTGTATAACAACAAACCAGAATTTCACATTAAGTTTCTTTTCTTAAATATGGCTTTCCCTTTCATTTGGAACAAAAGAAAACTAGTGTAGTAGAAATCTTCAGATTCAGGCAGACCTGGTTTTAAAATTTTACTCCATGTTTCACTGTGTTAAAACTAAAGTAGTTTTCTAACATTTTCTGTTCATGTTCTACCTATGAAAATGAAAAGAACTGGTGGGTTTCAGAGTCCAGAAAACACCACTACATTATTTGAATATCTCCCCAAAATGCATACTTATTTTCTCAAGAGATTCTATATATTAAGACTTCAAGATATATGTAAGTATGTATGTGTCAAACGGCTGAAAGCATTTTAACTGTGCATTTAAGAGTGTCTTACTAACATGTTCTTTGTACACCATTTTATCTGTATCTTTGGACATTTTATGTTTATGTGAGAAACCTCCCATGAAAAATCCATTTGTCACAATGTTATCATAATGTAGATAAGAAAATGAAAGAGAAGCCAAATTGATGAACAGACAAGGTGTGAAAGGGAATGTGCGCCCTCTAGTGACCCACATTTATTTCTTAAAAGGACATTTACAGCTTTTCTTTTAGGTTTCATCATTCTAAATAAACTTCAAATTTGATTTTGAAATAAATGGCTCAGGATTTTTAACTGAAGCATATTACATTGTAGGAACATAGATTTATTACTGTGACAATATTTTATCTATCACTTAAGAGAATATTTCTATTAACCTGTGTTAAGGTGATTTTCTTTCACAGAACTGTTTCAAAGGGATTTTCAATTTATTGAACATGAAAAATAAGCTTGGGGCATCTGTGGCTTAGCAACATTTTATTTCCAAACCTCTGTGTCATGAAGTTTTTGTCCATGTGCATTCACACTCCTTGGCATTATAACTAATTCGTTTACTATAACTGGTTCTGACATCTTAGAATTCAGGGGATTTCCTTACTTTTTAATTTTTAAGGGAGCTTCTGTGAAAGTTGTATGAACAGAAAATGTAAAATCAAATTCTTTGAAACCATGTCATACTTTAGAAATAGACATTACCAATGTATTTCAAAACGATTAATATGTGATATTGTGATATCAATTTGAAGTAGGAAGATTATTTGAAAGTAATTTTTATCTACCAGATGTTGATATATTTTGGTTCTTATATTTTTTTCAAAGAAGAATTATTTTTTCAAAAATTTTATTCTATTCAGTGCAATCAACTATCCTAGATGTACAAAGGTTAATATCAATGATATTAATAATATCCTAGATGTACAAAGGTTAATATCAATGTTTTAGAGTTCTGGTATTAGTAGCTTAAAAATATTAATCACTGAGTTTGTATCTACGAGCATATATCTTAAAAATAAATATTCATTAAACATATATAATTTAGTATACCACAATTGGCTATGAATAAGATGTGCAATTTTATGGACAATATTTTATGTTTGGATTAAACTTCATATTTTGAGGCATGCATTAAGTAGGCATATTTCAGAATAAGGTAAACCACATAGAAATGGATTTTTTAGTGTCTTTTAAAGATGCATTTCAGTACAATCTGGAATCATTAAATTTTACTGTACTGAAATATTATTTTATGAGTAATGTGCTAAAATTTGCACATATAAAACTAAAAAATACATTTAAGAAGATGCAACATAAGGAATTGGTTGCTTGATAGGAATGTTGATGTAACAGTTTGTACTAACTGAAGATGGTATTCTTTCTTATATATCATATTGTCTTAGATACTATGCAAACTGTTAGAAAGAATTTTTAGGCCTCTTATTAAAACTGGGAATTTAAACATCCTTGTATTTTATTTAATTAGATTGCTAGATGAACAGACTAATGTGATTAGAATATCAAAGCCAAGATATAAGCAAAACTGACCTCAGCTTTGTGTCTCAGAACAAATCTCTTTTATTAGAGAGGTAAGTATACACACATGCATTATTGTAAGCTGCCTGGTAAGCTGCCTGGTACCGTAAACCGGGATAAAAACTCTTGGAGGCAGAGTTAAGCTTTTACTACTTTTACTTCTACTTTCTTAGAGCTTAGAGAGGGAAAGAAAGATTTTTAGAGAGAAAGATTAAAGCAAGCTTTTCTTCTTGTCTTCTTAGCTTAGAGTAAGAGTTAGAAAGATAGAGCTTAGCTTAGAGAAAGACTAGAGCTTCTTTCTTCTCTCTTCTTTCTTCCTTCTTCTGTCTTCTGTCTTCTGTCTTCCTCGGGAGCCTCGGCCTTACTCTGACCAGTCCTCTGGAGCCTCGGCCTAACTCTGGCCAGTCATTACTTCTTCTATCTGGTTTCTCTTCTGTAACCGCTCTGCCTACGTTCTGGCCGCTCTGATTCTTCTGACCGACCGAGTGACTGCCCGGCTGACTGAATTCTCCGTTCTCCTAACTCGGACCGCTTTCACCCGGTTATATACCTTCAGGTTTGCGGGTGCCTACAGGTGCGTCACATACATATCAGGTGGAACCCATGGCTTCCAGCTAGCTACAACAGCCCTTCCTAATTAGGGCTCCTTCACATTATTGTTAAAAAGTACTTACAAGTTTTTACATTATGTCCAGTTATTTAAATAAAGAACAGAGAAGTTATGTAATTTACCCAAAAATTCAGCATAAAGATCAGAGATTAAAACATGGTACCTTACGGTTCTGTATATTTTTCAATACATCATATTTCCTTTACATTTATAATACATTTAACTATGCACACTGAACAAATATACAAACACATCCATCATCAACATTAAAATATATAATACAATCATTTGGCCCTCCCTATGTTAATTCCTCCCACTATGGAAAACTTGCATAATGTACACAGACACCTGCGCATCTATATATGTGTGTGTTTGTGTATAAACTATCTACATTGGGTAGGGCTATTTATCTAAATGTTGGCTTGATTTTATTGTGCTTAAGTAGGATTTTCATTTGTAATCTGTATTTACAAAATTAACAGTTGTCATGTACTTAGAACATCTCAATGTTCTACAAATATTTTCAGCATTAATAGAGTCTATACTAAATTTCATTTGATATTTTATGACACCACTCTGATTCACATGTGACTTGTTTCCTACTTATTAATTTTTAAAAGCAAATATTGTATAGGAAACAGGGAAGAATTTGCCTTTTTCCAGAAGGGAAGTTGAAGGGGAAAGAGTGGTGAGAAGGTGATTAAAAAAGTTACACAGAAGAATTGCATCTTGATCTTTGTCTAGGAAGGTGAATAGGAGTTGATGAGGTAGTCTGGGATTAGCAGAGAGACTGCACTTATATGAAAGTGAAACATGTCATTTTATAAACAGCTGATGAAGAAAATTGTTATTGAAAATAAAATAAAATTTTAAAATTTTTGTCCCCCAAAGATTTCTTCCTTTATTAATACTAACAAAAAAGAATTATAGTTTTTTTTTTATATGTACATTGAATCTTGCTTTGCAGATAATTAGAATGTACACTTAAAAATTGATATGATAAATAACCTGGTCTAGCCCAAGTGCCCTGGGACTCTGCATGTGTTATCATATTTCACAGGTGTCCACACTTTACTTTTAGGCTTCTAAGGATGTCTCATAGGTATTTTATGAAATCCTATGTAAATCCTATGTGCAAAGATATTTAAGTATGTAAAGTGGCCATTCGTAAATGGAAATCATTAATCGAATTATTTAAGTCTGGGAGCTTGGAGGATTTCCTCTTTCAAAGCTTACTCATTTGGGTTGGTGAGTTCCAAATGGTAAATTGAAAGTGACTGAAATGAAATTTATGTAAATGTGTCATCTTAGCTTAATATTTTACATAGCATTCACTGTAAAGAAAATCTGAACAAAATCAATGTCCATTAAGAGGCTCCTGTAACATAATTAGCATAGTTGTCATATAACACAAGATCCACAAAATGATATATTGTTCATAATTCAAAACTGACAATTTTTTAAACTGCAAGTGTTTGTTTCTTTAGATCTTTGGAATGTTTTTCTGTGCTTTTACCTTTTAGTTTAAATGTTTATATACATAGAGATATCTCCTAGTATTGACTAAAAGTTGGTGTAATTGACCTAATTTGGATCATTTTATGGGAAATTCACTTATATGAGATTGGGTCCATTTGTGCAATATATTTTATTACAGAAAATTTGACTTTCTGAATATTTAGTGTATGTGTACCATGCCTTTTGGTATTTTTGAAACTTCCTATAGTTTGAAATTATACATTACACTCTTAGCCCTAGGTGAATAAAAAAATAAAAAGTGTTTCTAATTTAAGAAAAGCTTCTGGAAAATGGAAGATTTTCATTTTAGGCAGCGTTATTCCCCCACCACCACCCCCACCCCCACCCCGCACTGGGGATTGATCTCAGGGATGCTTTAGCACTGAACTACACCTCCGGCCGTTTTTATTTTTGAGACAGGGTCTCACTAAGATACCAAGGCTGTCCCTGAACTTATGATCTTCCTGTCTCAGTCTCCCACATCACTAGGATTACAGGCATGTTCCACAGTTTCAATTTTGGAAGGCCTTTTTAAACAACAATTCTGGTTTAGTAATAAATTATTTTTGCACAAAATAACCCAAACACATGGGTGCCTTGTGCTGTGGGATTTAGGAGATTTTAGTTTTAGGAGTTAGCATTGAGTGCATTTGTAAAGAAGGGGAAATTGTCACTTTACTATTAGTCATAATAATGTAATAAAGTAATAAAAGTAAAATTTTAGAAATATAGGTTCAATTTTAGTAATAAAGGTAAATTTTTAAGATTAACATAGCATAGAGTATATGCATCAATAATTATAGTAGAAAGAATTATTTGTGAACAGATAATACAAAGTCATGATTTTCTTATTAGATTAATGGTCTTTTAAGTTGATGTAAGTTAGATTATATAGAAGGGATAGGAAACATGATGATAGACATACATTGATTGAAAAGTGTATTAGAAGAATATGACAAGAATAAGCAATATTTTAGGGGGCTGATTCTGAGGGAGTAGAGGCCAGTTATTAGCAACTTACCATGTATCAGTTCATTTACAATGATTTCATGAGATTTTTAAAAGTGAGGAAAAAAGAATGAGTGAAGTAATTTTATGAAGAAGGTAAAACGCATGCGCAGAATCCAAAAAGTAACTTATCGGTGTTTTCCTGGAGCAGTTTTAGAAAGGTAACTTATCTTAAATTGGTGATTAAGATAATTATTAAGATAATTACCAGTCTCAGGTAATAAGAAGTTTAATAGAAAATATTACCAGCAAAACACTGGGAAGAGTAGATAGCACCTCATTTCTAATCATGCATAGGCTTAAATTAGAGGGGTCTGTTAATTTGTCATGAATCTCAGTAAACATCTGAAGAATATTCTGTAGCGGTGGCAAATGTGAGAACTACATGACATATCATAGAAAGCAATGAAGCAATAGCTGCCAAATTGATAAGGAATAAAATAAATGTACAATTGTTGCTTAGAAGCCAGGGTCTGAGTAGGATCCAAAAAGGAGACTGTGTTCATTGTGCAGTGGAAATGTCACTGAGCCTAAGCACTGAATGTAGGCCATTGGCACTCAGTGAGAGTGCATGGGAGGCCTTTTGAAATCCTGCTTCTGCTTTCCCTTCACCCTTCCTTCTTCACTGCTGGCACTAAAAAATGGGGACGTCTATTGGCACTATATAGGACAGAAAACAAGGCTAGCAACTGACATTTAACTCCAAGAACTCTAAGGAATGGTGTTGAATGTTAGATTTTGGAGTATAGGTGGACTGCAAGTTACATTGGGACTACACATTTAAGTAAAGAAATCAGAGAGATGGTTAAAGCAACAGTCACAAACAGAAGTAACATATGACAAAAAGAAGACTAGTTCAGGAATAGTTTGGACATTGAATCATGTGAGAATAGTGTTTATGTTCTACCTGTTTCTTTAGAAATCAAGATGTCACAATGATGATAGACAAAGATGATTCCAACCTTGGAAATAGTATAAACTCATTTATATTTTGTTTTATTCCATTTTGGAAAGGAAGTGTGACATTAAACTATGTGTCTATGGGCTGGGGTTGTGGCTCAGTGGTACAGTGCTGGCCTAGCACGTGCGTGGACCTGGGTTCGATCCTCAGCACCATGTAAAAATAAATAAATAAAATAAAGATATTGTGTCTAACTACAACTAAAAAATAAATATTAAAAAAACTGTGTATATGCATACTTCTTCCTAGGCAAAACACTTTACTCAAAACTACCCTAGCAATATTTGAAATCCTTTTTTAAAATGTGTAAATTAAAAAAGGGGTGTAATCATGATCTACAGCATCCATATGTGAAAGGGAAGTTCAAGCACCTGGTGCAATCCCCTTTCAAATTTATAAAATGAGACCAAAAAAAAAATGAGAAAAGACTTCTTTTGTAGAATTTTACATTTTGTTGCCTGAATTGATCTGAATTAGTAGAACTACATGCCAACTGGTGTCTAGGCCTCCCTTAAAATCTTCACAGAATAGCAAGCAGACAGTTACCATGGTGTTGACTCCACAAAACCTTCATTGTGTGCAGATAACCAATTTACTTGGCAGAGCCTCCAGTCTAGAAGCTAATTTAATCCTAATTCACTGAAAAAGGTGTTTTTTAAAAATTATCCTAAAACAAGTCCCAGTGTGACCTGAGCTCCAGTTCTCTAAAACCTTCTATCAAATAAATACTTCACTAAACCAAACTCTTGGATATGTGGACGGGTGTATTAATACCATATCTGACATACAGTAAGCAGTTAGTCCATAGTTTATGTCAGAAAAAAATAGATATTTGAACTTTTTGGGAGGAAACACAAGTTTACATTTTGTTCAGAAATATACATGTCTAAAAGTGTTATAAAATATCTTGTAAGAAAAGTGTTTATGTTTATGAAAAAAATTGACTTCCAAACTGAATAAGTAACCTTGTTTATTTATTTATTTATTTTTTGCATTGGTTGGAAAAGGATATAGAGCTTGATTATAACACATGCATACAAGACCAGCACTAATGCTAGGTTTAATGGAAAGCTTTCTTGAACAGACCTGAGAAGAGCTCTCCATGCTATAATGCTAGCCTAGGATGTTGAGTCAAGTTTGGGTTTCATGGACCTATGGGTGAAAGTGTATAATCTTTCCTAGAGACAGTGTCAATCAAAACAATATAAGATAAAATTTAGTGTGAATTTTATAGTGATTGGTGCAGATTAACTTTTCATATTCATGAGTAAGATTATTAGTGTGTAATTTGGTTCGATTAATTTAAAAGAATTGAATTTGATCAAAGTGGTGAAAATGAATTATACTAACAAATGAAGTTTTTAATATAGGAAATGTCCATTGGGCAGGTGGTTAAAAGTCAGTGATGGATTTCTATCCATTGGAGCAGGGACAAAACTTAAGTATAGCTCTTGGGCATCCTAAAAACCCTGAAGGGAGATTTGTGTCTAGAAGGAATGCTTAAAATAGAAGAAGTAGTTTGTTTCTTTATCCTAAGAAAAATGTAAAAGTCTTTGGTTTAATTAGTAAGGCTAAGATGATTAGATGTATTTTTTAGAAATGATTATTTTGATACTAGTACATAGAATAGAGAGTTCCAGAGGATTGTCCAGAGACCAACTAAGAATCAATTATTGCAGCAATTTGGTTACATTTAATGGTAGCACAAATTAAGGTGCTGGCTGTGGAGACTGTGAGAAGCAGACATTAAGGACATATAGAATGTGTGATAGATTAGAGTTTGCATTTGATTAAATGTGGGAAGAAAGGATATTTTAGTCCACACAAGCTGCTGTCACAAAATACCATAAACTGAGTACCATATAAGTTAATTGACCCCAGATTAGAATATACTGTAAACACCATGAAGAGCAGAAATTTCCTTCTCTCTTTTCTGCAGTCTGGGAAGTCAAAGATAAAGGGACAGCAAGTTTGTTGTTTGGGGAAGGAAGGCTGATACACATATGTTGTATTCCATGTCTTCCCATGGTAGAAGAGAATATCTCTGGTCTTTTCAGCCCCCTTTAAGTGTATTATTCCTATTCATGAGTGTTCCACCCTTATGAACTAAATCACTTCTCAGGTCACATCTCTTAATCAGGGATGGGGTGGAAAATTCAACACAGGAATTTACAGTGGAGACAGACTATAGCAGAGAGGATGGTAAAAAGGATGATAGATGATTATGTCATACACAGATCTGGGGAATGCTGGTAGAATACTAGTTTGGGAGAAGATACAAAATATCAAATTCTAACATCTAATATTAAAGGGAATTTTGCAACTTACAAATGGTGCATCCATTAGGCAGTTGTTTATGTAGCTGTGGGGCTCAAAATAAATGCCTTATTTTGAAATATACATTATCAGTAATTGATAAGTAGATTATAGTACAAGTCATGAGCATTAATAAGATTGATGGTGAAAGAGAATTATATGGTTAAGTATAAGATGATTGTTAATGAACTGGGTCTTAAACTCCCGTATATTATAAAAAGGTGGAGGAGGATCAGCAGCAAAGAAAAAATAATAACCAGTGGTTATAGAAATAGAAGGCAAATTAGATTAGTGTGGCATCATGGAGGCAAATGAAGAAGAATTTCTGAAAGCAGTATAGTCAATAGTGTTAAATGTTATTAGACAACAAGAAAGTAAAACTCTGTGTTTGCTTTAGTGACATGACCAATTTATCAAATGGTATTTTTGTTGAGAAACATTAGCGACTGGGTTAAAGAGTGACTAGTAAGTAGGAAACCTATTCAGTAAACTGTATAACTGTTTTAAAATATTTACCTTTATAAAATACAAGCAAAGAGAAACAGGGAGTGTGAAGGTCAAGAGAAGCTTGATAAAAAAAAGAAGTCAATAAATTATGTTGAATTTCCATATAGCAATGCATTTTTGATACAGATGGGATTGAATTTATAGTAGATAATAGAAAATTGATGGTCTTTGATGCTTGAGAAATAATAGAACAACATTGAAAATGCAAAGTCGTGGGATTTATTTATGGTAAAAGAAGGAAAATTCACTCAAATGTAAGAGAAGAATGGCTTCACATGCAGGTAAGATGGAATTTTTAGATATAGTAAGTGGAAGAAATTCATATATTTGTAGTTTTCTCTGTGAGAGATAAAACAAGGTCATTTACTTTGACACCTGAAGGAACAGGGTAGATCAGAGACTTGAGAGGTTTGGGGAAAAGTTTTAAATAGTTCCTGTGGTGAGTCAGAGCTCAAACTGGAAAAAAAAAAAAAAAAGTATGGCAGAATGCTGGGTTATTTTAAGGCTGTTTATCATTCCTTTAGTTTGGGGTCCACTAAGAGTAGATCTGGAGATAAGTACCTAAGTGCAAGTAATTTATTTGGACAGTGATCCCAGGAAACAAATGAGGGAAGTGAGATAAGGAAAAGGATGGAGACAATAAAATATGATACTTAAGCAGGTATCAGAGAATCACTGGGCAATGGGGGCTAATTCTTGCCAGGATCCTCTGAGAGATGGAGTATAATATACTTCAAGATGGTCCAATTGAGTAGTAAGGAGTTTAGGATATTTAAGCATCAACTCAAAACTCTCACTGGTTGATACCTTTCAAGTACTCTTGGTCTGTCCTGTGTGCATTTCAGTAAAATATACAGGCAAAGAGACACAGGAATTTTTATGTTGGGCCAAAGAAAAACAACAACAAAATCTAAAATCAATAAATATTAATAATGCATGCACAAATGAAAGAGTGTTGACATTCAATTACATGAGGTTTAGAGGAATTCAGATCCCTGTTACCTCAATTTCTAATTGAATATTTTTGGTCAACAACAACTCAGTAAATATTTATTACTAGGAACTAGGCTTTCTTTTTGTTGGAGGACATAGAGGTGAGCTAGATGATCTAAGTTCCTATCCCATGATGCCAAAAGTCTAGAGTCAATTAACTTACATTCTCTTGAGTTTCCCTTTTCTTATATGGGAAGGGAGATTGGAATTTATAACCATAGCTTTTTGTAAGAATACAAAATGTGAATATTTGTAAGGGGTTTTGTTTTATAAAGTTCTGTATGAGTTTAATTTTAAAACAACACCCTGAAAGTAAGTAAAAAAATGTAAAATATTCATACTAGTTAAAACCTTGAAATACTGGTTTAAAAACTCACTTCATAGGCCTGAGGCTGTAGTTCAGTAGCAGAGCACTTGCCCAGTATGTGTGAGGCACTGGGTTCTATCCTTAAAACCACATAAAAATAAACAAATAAAGGCATGCTGTCCATCTACAACTATAAATTTAAAAAAAAAGAAATATGACTTGAAAATATAAAAAGATCAGTTCATAAGTTTGTGATAGCTAATATAATTGTGTGTGACGGACCTAGCTTAATTATGATTTATATGAAAAATTCCAAAAATTTTAGGTCAAATTAACCTCAAGGTAAGTTGAAAATCTAATATTGACATGAAAACATTGATTAAAATAATAGACCATCATAAAAGTATTGTAAGAAGATAGTTGTCTCTTTTTCCTTGATTATACTGCACACTGCTCATATGTTGCTTTTAGGTGCCAAATTATAGGGAACCTAAGATATGGACAAACCATGCAAAATACACTGAAATAGGAGTAGGCAGCATAACCTTCAGGAGTCTTTTGGTGTATTTAAATAGTTTATTTCAAATATTTGAAGACATTAATAAAGAAAAAGTTATAGCATGGTGATTAAAATGCCTTACTTTGTATTTTAAATTGTATATTTTCCTTGTGCTCTAAAAAGCTCCTCTAAAAATTGTTCTTTTTTTTCCCTAAGAACATTTATTTGGTTTGTTTGGTTTGCTATGCTCAATTAGTTTTTTGATTACATCATCTCTAAATTCCCTTTTCATTGATCCTTTATTGATTTTGATAAAATCTTGTAGCTCTTTCTGAAGAAAAATGCACACACCTTCAGAATGGCACCTGGAATTTCAAGTGATTCATTCATTCATCCCTCAACCCTGCAACTCCTTTATGACTATCATAAAATCTATTCTTTTTTGAAGCTTTAAAATTTATTTTCTAAAATACTCTTTTAATTTATAGATTAAAATAATATATATTAATAATATAAATCATGTTTTAATATATGTATGCATTATGGATGGTTAAACCTTGCTAACATATCCATAATATCATTTTTATCAGTTTTTTTTTTTTTTCTAGTAAGCATGTTTTAAATCTATTATCTTAATAATTTTCAGAGGGAATATTGTTAAAAACTATAGTTGCCATTTTGTGCAATAGATCTCCTTGACTTATTTCTTCTAACTGAATATTTCCATCCTTTGATTAACATCTTCCTCACTATGCCCTCCCTCTGCCAACCTCTGGTAACCAGCGTTGTACTCTCTGCTTCTATGACTTTGACTATTTTAGAGATCTCATAATTAGTAAGATCATGCATTATTAATCACTTAGTATAATGCCATCCAGTTTCATCCATATTGTCACAGATGATAGAAACTACTTTTATAAAGCCGAATAGTATTTCATTGTGTGTGTGCATGTATGTTTATTACATTTTCATTATCCTTTGATCCATTAATGGACACTTAACATTCTTTCATACCTTATCTGATATAGACCAGAATTTTTTAAAAAAAGTTCAAAATAACATGGTAATTGATCATATATTTGTTGCAGCAAAATATCCCACACCAAAACTTAGTAGCATAAAACAGTAGTTGTTTATCATTTCTCATATCTCTACAATGTGGGCAGTGCCCTTTGGGTACTGATTTAGCTATAATATAGTGTCAGCTAGAACACTCATTTTGCTATATTCAGTTGTTATACAATGGGCCAGAATGTCAGAGAAGGCTTTATTCACTAGACTGTTTCTTCATGTTCTTCCGTGTAGCCTGTCCACATGAATAGATTAAACTTCCTTAAAGCCTGATCACCTCAGGATCATTGGACTTCTTGTATTAATTATACTTGCCTTCAACAAGTGTGTATTTTAAGAGGACAAACTACAACATGAAAGTGTTTATCAAGCCCTTACTGGGATTATCTTACTAATATCCTATTTGCCATAAAAGGCCACATGGTCAAACCCAGAGACAATATGTTTGGAGACTGTAAGGGCAAGGATATCAAAAGTATGGTTCAATGGCTATCAACAACAGAAATTTTAGTTTCTTGTAAATACTTCTCAAAAAGAAAGAAACTCATCTTGGGAAGTAGTAATTTTGCAAATAGTACAAACATTCAAGCAGAGCCTGGGTAATAGCTTATAGGAGCTACTTTAGAGGTGATTGCTGCATTGAGGGGAATAAAATGGCCTCCATGATCATAAGACTGTACATCAAAGCCAACTTCAAATTTTCAGCCTGCCTAACTAGGGAAAGAGTGGGGCTATTAACAGTAATAAAGACATCAGGAGGGAGTCTCAGATTGGGAGGAAAATGATAAATGTGAATAAATTGCTTTTCTTTCCATATAGAAGAAAGAAATAACGACCTTTATTCTTTGCTATCTTAGGTTGGACGTCGATATAACTGAACTTCACAGTTGGATTACTCGCTCAGAAGCTGTGTTGCAGAGTCCTGAATTTACAATCTATCGTAAGGAAGGCAACTTCTCTGACCTTAAAGAAAAAGTTAATGTAGGTTCTACATTAAGTTTTAACATTTTTTTTTTCTATTTTGGGCTGCTTGTAAACTCTCTGCCTTTTTAATTCTCTGATTTTTATTAGAGGTGGTGAGATTAAGGAAATCTGATACAATGCTATTTAATATATGTTTAAAATTTATTTTAGATATCAAGCAAAATCAAATTTTAGTCTAGAATAATCTTTTCCAGAATCTGCTGTGACTAAAAGTGTTTTTCATATGTTATAACATGAACTTCTGTTGATTTCCCATCTTATAATTTTCTGTTACCTCAAGTCTAGGCTTTAGAAAATTTGCAGAACAAAATAGAATGAAATAAGAGTAGAACATAATACACACTTAGAAATTCTAAAGGCCCTATTTATGCATCATCAAAAAAGTTATTCTTGTGGGGCACAGTGGTGGACGCCTGTAATACCAGCAGCTTGGGAGGCTAAGGCAGGAGGATCATGAATTTAAAGCCAGCCTCAGCAATTTAATGATTTCCTAAACAACTCAATGAGACCCTGTCTCTAAATAAAAATATACAAAAGATCTGAGGATGTGGCTCACTGGTTAAGTGCCCCTGGGTTCAATCCCCAGGAGCAAGAAAAAAGAAGTTATTCTTTATATTCAATAATGCATGTCATAAATTATAACAGGTTTATATTTTCTAGATATATGTGTATTTTATTACCTTAATTAAAATATGTCTACCTTCCATCAATATTTACTTATGATGAAAGATGGTTTGCTGTTTTTAATTTGTTCCTGAGACATTATAAATTTAACCTTCACAATAGGAAATTTCATTAACTTAATAATAGCTGTTTCATCTTCAAGGAAATTATTAGGCTTTTATTTTTCAACTTCAACAATTATAAAACATTCATTTTGATTTATAATAGACAGCAGTTTTAAGAGAATTTCTACAAGGCTGACTAAATAAAGGGAACAGGGCAAAAGATGTCAATGTCAAATAATTTTAGTTAAGAAATGTCCCATGTAAGTAAATGTATTAGCTCTGCTTAATCGTTCTAGCATTTAATTCATGAACTACAATATACATTGTTATCAAATACAACACTACCTCAGATACAGGCTCATGTTTGTCGTGGGATTGGAAATTTTGAAGAAAAACAACCACAAAGAGCTTCTGGAAGAAAACAATGTATTTTTAGGCTGCTTGAGGAAGGGCAATAATTTGC
Source organism: Tamias sibiricus (assembly GCA_025594165.1). Lineage (NCBI taxonomy): Eukaryota > Metazoa > Chordata > Mammalia > Rodentia > Sciuridae > Tamias > Tamias sibiricus. The sequence goes on along the minus strand of CM046667.1, from coordinate 49,652,368 downwards.
CAAATGTTCTTAGAATTGACTATTTATATTTAAAAATTAGAAAGTTATGTTAAATATCTTATTGGCTTTATAAAATATGCTGATATTATCATTTAAATAAACTATTATAAATTATTTAAAGAAATGTGAAACATTAGTTTTAAACATTTTAAAATTAGTTTTAAAATTAAACTGAATAAACAGATAATAGTGTAATTACTATTATTATTATTATTATTATTTGGTACCGGGGACCAAACTCAGGGTCATTCGACCACTGGGCCACATCTCCAGCCCTTTTTTGTATTTTATTAGAAACAGGGTCTCACCGAGTTGCTAAGTGCCTTGCCATTGCGGAGGCTAGCTTTGAACTCGCGATCCTCCTGCCTCAGCCTCCCAAGTGCTGGGATTACAGGCGTGCACCACTGAATAGTGTAATTATTTATTATAGAATTATAGTAGTATTTTCCATAAAATGAAATTAGCAGAATGTATTTTTGCAATGTGTATTTATTTAAAGGTATATCCTTTTTATGAAATTTGAAAGTCTAATTAGAAAAATTACCTAGAAAAGATACACTCCAAGTTTCAAAGCTCATGTGATATATTTAACCACTAAAAGTATGAATCACATTGGGTATTTCATTAGCTAATTAAAATACTTTATTGATCTTATTTATATAGTCATCTGTTTGTCATCCTATTTCTGTATCTTAAAGCAACTTTGATCAAACAGGAAATTCGAGTTCCCTCATTTCAGGAATATAAATTCAAAAATTTCCTGTTATCATATGGTTACCTAGAAGCAATTTACATTTAATAGATTGTGTTAGCATGACAGACTGAAAGTGCTAAAAAATGTACAATATTCTCTAAGTGGTTTTCTGATGCCTAGCAAGTCACCTTTATCAACTTGAACTCTCATTTTCTGAAATAACAACATCGTTCTTAATTGCCTACTAAATAGGACGTGAAATGATTTACCTAGACATTTTCTTCAGGCTAAATATAATGTATATGTGTTAAAAGTCCTTCAGAGAAATACATAGTAATGATGATGTATATGCAGTTCAGGTGTATGTTAATTTTATTAACTTCTTCAGTTTATGTAAGTTATTTTGAACTCAAAGGAGGCCAACTCATGAACTTGAATGGTATTAATTTATTTTTAGGCATCCATTAAAATGGCTAAACATTAGTAACTCTTTTATCTTTTACTTGATCACTTCATTCATTTGTACCTTTCTAGTGTTTTCAGTCAACAACAATATACAAGGCCATTGTCAATACAGTTTTGTGTATTTTCAAATATGAACCCTTTAAAGTCAAGCATAATTTCTCCATCTCTGTTGCCCGTGTTTTATTAATATAAGTTAAAAAAATGTACTTACTTAAAAGTGGAGTCTTATGGGATCTTTCTAATCAAAGTGTGGCCTCTGGACAATAAATATTAGCATTATCTGGGAGCTTGTAAGAAATATGGAATCTCAGACCTAGTGAATCATAACCGGCTGTTGGACAAGTTTCACAGGTAATTTGTATGGCTAGAAATATTTGAAAATCAATATTCTAGGACACAGTCTGGGGAGCCAGAATTCTAGATGTTCTGTCTTTCATTCTGTGGATGTCAACATGGTTTAGAATTTTTAACAGAATTGATTCTAGCTACACATATTCTTGATGTGGGTGCTTGGTAGTATAAATTAGTAATAAAATAACAAAATAGCCTCTTTTGATCACAAGTCAATGTAATAGATGTCTGAGAATCAGGGACTTATACAAGGTTTTCTTGAAAGTTTTCTAATCAAGCTATTATGGTCAAAAGGCCTTGGGCTCTTTCTAGGATCTGTGTTTGCTTATACTAATTCTAAATAAAAGTTTTTACCAGGTTGCAATGGGAATCATCAGTGCAGTTAAATCTACCTTGTCTCCTATGTCTATTATCTGTGTTTACCTCCCAGAATATAGGTAACTCTGTTTATCTGTTCTCTTTTGTCTTTATGCTCTTTCCCACTCCCTTTCCTCTGCCTCATTTCCTGTGCTTTGTGCCTTCCTATAGTCTATGAACTCTTAAACCCTTCTTTCAAGACAAGTCTTTCTGATCTATATATTCATTCTGTTTATACATGGAGACTGCTTTGACTCTGAAGAACAACACTATGCTCATCATTCTTTTATATCTGTACTTCTTTTGAATTCTTTTTCTAACTTTCCAGAGCCAATTCCAAAGATACTCTTGTCTATACATGCATTTTTCCTTGAAATTTGTGTCTAGTGGCCACCAAGAGGCTCTATTAGCCACTTTATCTTTCATAAAATTGTGTCCTCCCTTGCTTTATAGCATACCATGTATTTACCACTTTATTACATTATTTTCTCATTGAAGACATCAGAGTCCTTTCTGCCCAAGTTGTATATTTATTCTTATTATTCTTAGTACCTCTCTGAGATGTCTCCTATTTCTAAAACCCCCATTTTCCCTGTGTCCTTAACTTAGTCATGTGGTTGCATAATCATGCTATAGATGTTATCATTACCAGGAATTTCTCCATTTATTAAATAACACACTTTAACAGAATTACTGATAATTTTGCACAAATTTTCCATGCATTCCTAGTAATATTTCTCCTTAATTTTTCTCAATTATTTCAAGTTTTAAGGATCTCCTATGCCTTTATCACCATTTACAGTAGATGACTTTTCCTAAAATTTTAGTCAAAATAATGTTTCTCCAATTATGTTTATTCATATTTGTGCTAATAGTATCTTTCCATCTGCTTTAACTAGCTTTAGCTAATTAAGCTAGTTTAGCTAGCTAATCTCTCTCTTTTTCTCTTTCTCTTGAATGTCATCACTGTCATGTATTAAGCATGTTTCTTCTATTAATCTGCATATCCATATCTTCAGTCCCATTCTATTCTCTGAAACTTAATCGTCAACATTTAAATAGGCTTTTGTCCATATTTGAGGAAAATTTTTCTCTCCTATAAACATAAACTTTTATATATCATCTTATTCAACTTCTCTGTAGAACTAGACTATATTAACTACTTTATTCTTCATGAAATTCTTTTCTTCCTTAGCTTATAGCATAGCACTAGGTACTTGTTGGGTTTTTAGCCCCTGACTCCTCTCGACCCACAAGAGAAGGGGTAGCAGGCCCCAGCAAGGACGGATCGGGAAAGGTAAGAGCCGACTGACCACCCACACCCAGCCCTCCTTTCGGAGGACAAACAGATCCATCAGGGAGACCGGTCAAGGCATGAGCTCAGTTTATTGAGGAAGTTGGACAGCCTTTATAGAAGACATGGGCCAATCAGCAGAAAGGTTATAGGGGAGCATAGGGAGCACGAGCAGATCACATTGGAGGAATAGCCACTAGCCTATCCTACTGGTGGTTTGATTTTTTTGTCATATGTCAGGGCAACACTCCTGGGCTAGGCCAAGTCCACATATTAGGAAGTGGGAGACAGCCAGAGAGTTAGGAAGGCTTCCCATGGATGATTTAGACCTCCACATCCTGACAAGGACCATGGCCAAGTTTGTAGGGCTCACAATCAGCATTGCTGAGGGCAGCATATTGTTGGTAGACCATCATAAGCTGTACCGATTTGGCCCTGTCCTTAAGGAATTGAACAAGCTTGTTGATTACACAGGGCCCAAAGGTGAACACAGGATAACCAGGGGTCCCACAAAGGGGAGAAGGTAGGGGAGCCACCCATTTAGTCCAGTCCAAAGGAAGCTAGAGTGAAGCTCGCTTTTGTGGTGCTCCAAGTCTACTTGTAGCCTTTTGATTTTGTCTTGGACAATGCCCAAACGGTTGGCATAGAAACAATACTCCTCTCCTAGAAACAGCCATAGCCCCCCTTCTCTTTCTGCGGGGAGTTGGAATACTTGCAAAGGGCATCCAGGACAATAGTGCTCCCGACGAATATTAGGATGGAGATGATGAGGAGTCCAATCACAATGAGATAGAAGGTCCACCACAGTCTTTTCATTCCTGTGGGAAAAGGGAAAAGATCACACCTCAAGAGAGTGTGCTCTTGGGTGGTCATTTTGTTCTGATTGGTGGTATTTGAGGTCCCTGGTGGCTACCCAAATAGGGCTTGGTTCCCCAATTGGGAAGACACGTCCAAATCCTCTGCCCACACTTATGAGCGGATCAGGTCCACGCCGACATCCAGTTAGTGGGTCCTTCCACTGGACCTCAACCTTTAGGTAGGGCATCTGGTTGGACCAATGTCTCTGAAAGGCAGTTAAGGGCTGGTCTTTGGAAAAATTTAAAATAGTTAATGTAAGCATCGCTGTTTTTAACTGATCATGGAGGCTGTTTCCCACTTTTTGTTTTATTAATTGGTCTTTTAGGGTCTTATTGTTCCTCTTGATGATGGCTTGTCCTTTTGGGTTATATGGGATCCCTGTGGTATGTTTAACGTGCCATCTTTAGAAAAATTCTTGCAATGATTTGTTCATAAAGCAGCGTCCATTATCTGTTTTAACCTGTAGGGGTAGGCCTAAGATGGCAAAACATTGTAAAAAATGTCTTTCAGCATATTTGGCCCTTTCACCAGAATGGGCAGTGGCCCAACAGGCATGTGAGGAGGTATCTATAGACATAAATATGTACTTCAATTTTCCAAATGGTGCATAATGGGTTACATCAGTTTGCCAGACGGCATTGGGCTGCAGGCCTCTAGGATTTACCCCAGGGGACTGGAGGAGTGGGACCTGTAAGAAGGACATACAGGATTTACAGGTCCTTACAATCTTTTTCAGATCTCTTATAGGAACCAAGGGAAATTTATGATGTAGCCCTCTCCAATTTAGATGAGTGAGGTCATGAAGGCCTTGGACCAGCTGGAGATCTTGTTGGGGTTGGCCTGTAGCCACCAGTGTCCCCGATGTGGCCAAATGATCAGCCATTTGGTTGCCCCATGTTAGGAACCCGGCAAGTCTTGGTGTCCTCTTAGGTGTTGTAGGAATATGGGCTCGACACGCCCCTTTAACAGGGATCGTACCTGAATCATTAAGGGAGTTATGGGATTTTTATCTAGCTTAATATAAGATGAAGCCAAAGCTGGCAGCAGGTTTACTACATAGAGGCTGTCTGAAAAGAGATTCATGGGCTCATGGACATGAGTTAAAGCTACGGCAACCACATACAATTCTTTAAACTGTGCAGATCCAGTGACTGGCTCCAAATGGCTAACTTTTTTTTTTCCTTGGGTGTGCAAGAGGGAGGGAAATAAACTATGATAGCAGATCCCTCTTTTCCTCCATCAGTGAACACATTCATGGCTCTAAGGAGGGGCCTAGTGGAGCAGAGAGTGGGAGAAATCCATTTCAGCCTGGAGAAGAAAGTTACCTACCTAGTTGACTCATAGTGGCAATTGACCTTCCCCCAAAACCCTTCCAATGCACAAGATACTCTGTTGTTATTTATTTGAACCCACTCAAAGTCTGACAAGCAATAAGGGACTGTCAAAACATCAGGCTCCTTTCCTTAGTGCCTCACTGAGGCATCTCTACCTTTAATTATGAGGTCTGCCAATTGGTCAAGTTGAGAATAGACTCTGGGTGCTCCCCCTATGGATGAGTGTATCTATTGGAAGGGGTTTCCCAACTGAGTGAGGGCAGCTGAAGACAGCTCAGCACCAGGGAGGACCCAGAGGCAGAGGGGATGTTTAGGTCGGTACCGAGCCAACTGGGTAGAGTTGAGGGCTGACTGAATCTTCTGGAGTATTTGTTGATGGTCCTGTGTTAGTACAATGACATCTGTGGGACCCTTGTCCCTTAATAGGTCAAAGAGGGGAGCATGTCTTCAGTGGACATGTGAAGCCAAGGCCTCAACCAGTTGAGTTCCCCTAATAGCTTTTGTAGCTCTACCAAAGAGTAAGATGATTGGAGGAGCAGCTGAGGTTTAAGGGGGCAGACAGAGTCCAATTTAAGCTCAGCTCCTAAGATTTTAAAAGGAGGTATGATTTGAACCTTGTCACTAGAGACATATAATCCCCCTTTTTCTAAGACGTCTTGGAGTTCTCTATAAGTGGAACTCAACTGTTGGGTATCAACAGCTCCAATAATGATGTCATCCATATACACATAAAGTGTAACCTGTGGTTGCTTATGAAGGGGTTGTAAGACATGGGAGACAAAGTATTGACAAAAGGCTGGGCTATTAGCCGTACCCTGGGGCAGAACAACCCACTCATATCTCTTGTCAGGCCCCTGGAAATTGATGGAAGGAATAGAAAAGGTGAACTTCTCGCAAACATTAGGGTCAAGGGGAATAGAGGAAAAAACAGTCTTTAATGTCAATCACAATGAGTGTCAGGTCCCGCAGAATGGAGGGGATCCAGGGCAGGCCTTGCAGGGGGGTGTCCACAGGGACTATTTGCTCATTAATTTTCCTAAGGTCTTGCAACATTCTCTATTTCCCTGAGGTTTTTTGTATAACAAAGACAGGGCTATTCCAAGGGCTCAAGGAGGGTCTAATGTGACCCAGGGTTAATTGTTCATGTACTGTCTCTTCTAATTTTTGAAGTTTATTTCAAGGCAATGGCCACTGTTCCACCCACACGCGGGGCGGGGAGGGACGCCATTGGATGGCAGGGGTTGTTGGAACAGTGGCCCTTAGGATTGGGGATAAGGCCTCACTCGGAGAGCAGGAACATTTCGCCTTGATGCCTCAAAGAGTGGATCCCCCCTATAATTGCTAAGGGAGCCAGGCAAATTGAATTGCTGTTGGTATTCCTCATCTTCCAAGATATCATCATAGATCATTTTTGGTCTGTGGTAATGTACACTTCTGCCTCCCCCAAGATATTTTGTCCCAATAAACTGGCTGAGAGGCCGGAGGCCACAAGGGGGCGGATGTCCCCTTGATTACTGTCCACGTCTCACCCATTTAAGCCAATCTTTTGTTTCCTCTGACTTAGTGTTACCTCCTACCCCAAGTAATTGGGGCCCTGGAACTAATTTCCACTGAGGCGGAATCTCTTCCTTCCTTAGTATAGTGCGGTCTGCCCCGGTATCGATCAGGCAGTGAAATTATTTTCCCCATTATGAAAATGTCCATCTTTGGCCTGATCCCTGGGACAATGGGGCCTGTACAGTGTGCCCCAGGAGGGCTGCTGGAAGGGATGCCTCCTTTGTGTGATGGGGCTGGAGGGTGCCCCACTGTCAGTTTAAAGGCTTCCCCTCGATGTCAAATTTAGACTTACAGTCTCTCTGCCAATGAAGCCTCTTCCTGCATCGTGGGCAAGGTGTCTTAGGGACGGACTTCCCTTTGGTTTGGCCTATGGGGTGCCCATGTTGGGCCTCTGACCACACCTGGCCGATGGGGCAGTCTCTTTTAAAGTGGTCCTGTTGCCCGCAGCCATAGCAGACCCCTTTTCCTTTATTTGTGGAGGAAGAGAGAGCAGTAGTGAGGGCCTCAGTAAGTGAGGCAGTCTGAGCCTGCAAGGCTGCAACCAAGGACTGAGACTGATGTGCCTGGGTACCAACATCCTTGGTTGCTACAATCCACCTCCCCATAGAATGGTCTTTCATTCCAGTGCAGGCTAGCTTGTGATCTGTGGTCATTCCCTCCCAGACTAGCATTTTGACAAATTGATCCCGCAGGGGCCTGGGAGGGAATTTCCTTTAGAGGCTACTTTCTACTCCCTCAATAAAAGTGGCCAGGTCCTCGGTGGCCTTTTGGGTGATCCCCGCTACGGGGGGCTCTGAGGGGCCTTCTTCCAATTTTTTCCAGGCAGCCAGTCCCAGGGCCCGTACCTGTTCCTGATAGGGAGCTGGGATGGCGGCCTGTTGAAGGCCAGTGGAAAAACTGGTCACTAGACCCCGACAACATCCCATAAGTTACAGGGACCAGGGGTTCTGTGGCCTGGTTTCTCTCAGCCTGGGTGTGACATTCATTGTTGAAAAAGGCACACCACTTTAAATTCAAGGGACCAGGGAAAACAGCTTTAGTTAGGTTCTTCCAATCCTGGGTTGTGCACTGTTGATGAGCTAAGCCCTGGAGGATAGTTTCAGCACAAGGTGAATTGGGTCCATCCTCTGAGACAGCTTTTTTAAGTTCCTTTAGTTCCTGAGCCTCCCATGGATACCACAGAGCAGGCCTATTGCCCCCCTGGGTTAACATTTACCTGGAAGGCCATACATGGAGGAGGCGGGTTTCCGCCTATACTATAAGATGGCTGTTCTAATGGCTTCCCGCCAGTTGGATAAGATGGTGGCAGATGTTCCCCAGGCGTAGGTTGACAATATGGCGGAGGGTGTTTACCACCCGTGGAGCCTGTCTAAGGTTCAACAGCTGGGGCAGTTGGCCATGGAGGGGGGGGGGGGCTAGCCAGGAATCAAAGGGGTCGAAAGGGTCACCACTACAATGGGTGTTAGGGTTCCCTTCTTTATTTGTGGGATGAGGATGAGCCCAACGAGACCCAAGTTATTTATCAATGTCTTTATCAAATGTTTCCTAATATACCCCCAACGGCGGGCCCTCTCCCAAGTTAATATCTCTCTTTCTAACAAGTTGTTCCATGCGGTCCCAAGTAGACCAATCAAAGAGGTTAGCAGAGGGGAGCAGGGAGCCACCCACGTTAATGTGTCCAAACCTTTCCTCCTGGGCATTTGAGACCTCTAAGCCTCGGCTTTTAAGCATGAACCTCAATGCCTTAAGGCCTGGATCATCGTATTTGGTATAAGTTTGCCCCATCTCTTCAGGGATGCCCTTACCTTGATACTTGCTTGGCCCGATCCGCCGGTACTTTAGGTTTATTAGTTGCTCCTTTAATATCCCTGTTCAGGCACTAGAATGTTGGGGTTTTTAGCCCCCGACTCCTCTCGACCTGCAAGAGAAGGAGGAGCACGCCCCAGCAAGGACGGATTGGGAAAGGTAAAAGCCGACTGACCACCTGCACCCAGCCCTCCTTTCGGAGGATAATCGGACGCGTCAGGGAGACTGGTCAAGGCACGAGCTCAGTTTCTTGAGGAAGTTGGACTGCCTTTATAGAAGACATGGGCCAATCAGCAGAAAGGTTATAGGGGAGCATAGGGAGCACAAGCAGATCACATTGGAGGAATAGCCACTAGCCTATCCTAGTGGTGGTTTGATTTTTCGTCATATGTCAGGGCAACACCCATGGGCTAGGCCAAGTCCATGTATTAGGAAGTAGGCGACAGCCAGAGAGTTAGGTTTTCATTTCCTTGACTTAAATTTCTATTCTTTCAGCTGACGTGTTCTTAATGTCCCCAACAGGTACTTATTACCTTTTTATATTTTGGTCATTTGTTCCAATTCATTTTTCTTTTGATAATGTTATTCTCCACAATACTTTTCCTATTATTTTCCTCCAAATGTTTCCATTTCTTCCCATTTCAATAACATCTAATAGATAGATAGAAGCATGTAGATATTCAAATATATCTTTAGATTATACCTTTCCTTTAAAGCCCAGAGTGAGGCCAATAAATGTTTGACTATATGAAGGAATTATTTTTAAGCCTGCTGGCACATCTTAACACAAGCTTTGTTTTCAATATGAGAGACATAACATTTTTTGAATAAACATTTGAGTGAATAAACCACTTTTCTGTCAAAGGGTAAAACTTCATTATAGAATGTTAAGTGACTAGAAAATTGCTTCTGAAGTCACTGTAGGACCATAAGGAATCTAGAACTTACTTTTAATATTATTAGAGAAGATGTCATGAAAGGAGGAGGCTTTTAAGAGATGCCAATACAGAAAAAATATGAAAATGTCATAAAGTGTTTTTAATAAACTTTTTGAAGAATTAATGAACTTTCCTTTTTGTGTACTTTTAGAATTACTTAACTTTGTATCATTTTTCTTTATGTTAGTATATGATACAATTTTATTTTATTTTGAATATCATTACGTATTTTAGAAGTAAAAATTTTGTGATGATTACTAAGAATTCTCTTGACCCCTTACTTTATTATTAAGAAAGCATTCCCACTGTAATTATTCATGGGCACATTTTTAGCCTGTATATTCTTTACTTGAAGTTTTGTATAGTAAATATTTTAGAATCTTAGTAGTTACTTCTAAATCTATGATCATATATTAATCAGATACTGATAAAGTATTAAATATTTTACATGTTAATAAAATATCATCAAAACTCTGTTTTATATTAATATATGAATAGCTTTAAGAAACAGTAATTATATGTATGTATGCCCAGACATTCACATATATAATAAATAGATATGTAGAGGGAAATAGACAAACATAAAAGCCCTTTTCCCCCCCTGGAGATAAAGATTAGAAAAATATACTAATGTGAAGGGCAGATGTGTGTTTAAAAATAAGGTGACTTCACTGAGATAGTTGTAGTTATCAATTTTTAATGTGGAAAAAATATTGTACCTGGCAAAAAGAAAATTGGTAACTTTCATGAAAAAACCTTTCTGTGCAGTAGCAAGAATTGAAATTAGACTATAAATATATGGAATAATTTTAAAGATGAAATACACAGAAAGTATAAGCCATGGTTGAATATTGTTCAGATGATACCCTTGGCCTTGAAAACAAGTGGAAAGCCAGATGCCATGGCACACACCTGTAATCCTTGTGGCTTGAGAGGCTGAGGCAGGGGGATTGCAAATTCAAAGCCAGCTTCAGCAATTTAGCGAGGCCATAAGCAATTTGGTGAGACCCTGTCTCTACATAAAATTTTAAAAGGTTTGTGGATATGGCTCAGTGGTTAAGTGTCCCTGGGTTCAATCCCTGGGACCGAAAAGAAAACAAGTGTAAAGCTTGTGTGTGTGTGTGTGTGTGTGTGTGTGTATGTGTGTGTATGTGTATAAATACATGTATATTCTTTATATAAAAATATGAATATGTGTGTTTTTGGTGGGTATAAAGAGAGAGAAACGGCATGAGGTTCAGAGCCATGGAAGAGGAACATTGGAATAAGACTTTAAGTCTTGACTTGCTAATTTATATACTACTTTTGTTTTCTACTTGGATAATTTTTTAAATATTATCATGACATAATCTAAGGCCTTGCACATGTGAGGCAAGAACTTTACCCCTGAGCTCCATCATCAACCCAAGCCAAGAGTATTTTTGATCCTTTTGTGAGGTTTGGAAGAAAGAGAGCCTTCAGCCTTCAAGAAGGATTCTAATTTCTTGATTTTTTTTTCTTTTTTTACTGTTGCTTTTTATTTTGCCTGAACAAATGTATTGAGTCTCAGGATAATCCAAATTTCCAAATTTAGAGCTTAGGGAGACGATTCAGAACCAGCAAAGGAAATTGAATATAGGTGGCTTTTGAGGTTAGAGGAAAATTCTGTGCATGTGGTCCAGGAAGATAAATTAAGAAATAATTTCAAGAAGAAAATGGAATTCTCTGAATCAAAATATGGTAAGTAAGCTGAGGTCTGAGAATCAGCCATTGAATATAGTAGCCTGGAAGCAAGTGGTGACTTTGATATAGCAATTTTGATAGGAATGAATAAGGGAATATGCATGAGGACTGAGTTACTTTGTTTTTGTGTTTGGTTTGGTTTAATGTCAAACCAGTTTTTACTATGCAACATAGATCATTAGAAGGCCAATGTCCTCCCTGATGACACATAATTCCTTAAGGGAAAGCATATGTCCTTCCTTTTCCAACAATGTATTTCTCATCAGGCTTTGTTTTTAGTTGTTGTGTGATGTGACTCTTTTACCTTTGCTAAATTTTAATGCATGTTTCTGTGGAAAATGGAGAGAAAGTAGAAATACTAGGAATTACTGATCTAAACTATTTTAAAACAGCATTCCATGTATTTCAAGTGAGGTCAAATACCAGTGTAGTGCAATCCCAAGATAAAGCAGTTTCAGTGATGTTTATTTAATCAAATTTGGTAACACTTTTAACGTGGTTATTTGGACATTTCTTACACATTTTCATAAATCAGGTACTTTAATCAGATGTTGATGTCAAAAGTTTCTCCTAAAATATAAAATAATTAAGATGACTTTAAATAAGAACAACTATATATTCTAGTTAATCTGGTACCATTTCAGTTTATGACACACCATTTGTCTCAGCTTAATAATTCCTAGTTTGACATTTTACTGTGAAAATTTTCTTTCTTTAAAAAATAAGTTATGTGAAGAGCCTATTTTAGTCCCCTCAGAAGTCCTGGATGGTAGGTATTTTACATAGAAAACATTACAGCTCAGAAAGGTTGAATCACTTTATTAAGGACAAACATCTAGTAAGCAGTAGACAGAAAAATCAGTTCTCCAAAACATTTCTTTTCATTACCTTTTTTATCAACTTCTTGCTAGCCTATGATTGATTATTTTTAATTGACCATCTGCAACTGTATCTGAAATTAAATATTTGCTGAACACTTAATTGCCATTGACCCTTTGTACTATTAAGGCATATCTCTGTCCATATTCCTCTTCATTTTCCAATATTCATCTATAAAGTAATTTCTCTGTTGATAGGTAACAAAATGAAGATATCATCTGCACATAGATATGCAAAGTGCATTCCCTGCTTCTTTCCAGGGCTTTTGTCTCTATATACGCATCAGTGACTTGGTTTGCATATAATATACATCTAGTAATGTGGCCAGGTAATTGAAGTGTATAGAGTGTTGGTAATCAGCCTGTAGGCTATCAGTGTCCATTATGAGTAGTCAGAACATTCCTTCTGTATTTTGGCGTCCATGCTGAATTAATAATGGCTCAATTATTTCAATATTCCTAGCTACCTTCAAACTAAAAACCCACCATTGCTGTATTGCGTTCTGATATGCTCAAGCCTGTTTGATTATTTTCCAATGAAATATCCTTAGGAGCAATAGATTATGTTTGAAAGAAAACTCAACTAGAAATGGAGGAGCAGGGTACTAATATTGGACCTAAAAACTTTTATATTTTGTGTCTTTGATTTGTGATTCAATTATTTTGGTGCCCCATTTCCTCTTGTATAAAATTATATAACATAATGCTGGCTCATTCTTCCTCACAATTATTATGACATGCATTTAAAATCATACATATATAAAACCAATAATATGGTAGACAGTTAAGGAACTTCATTTTAACATGATTATGCTGAAGTTTTCAAATTTTCTATAAGCTTCTTTGTGCCCCACTTTTTTCCTTTATGAAAATGGGAGTGTAATAGTAACAGATCCAAAAATTGTTATTTTATCATGGTGGTGGTTGATTTTGTTATTACTTATAATTACTAGACTAATGTGGTCAACAAAACAAGATATTCAAGATCAAATATTACCCCTGAGATATTGAAATTTGACTGTTAGCATTACTATTTGATTGAATCATCAGATGCTTAGAATAAAGAGATTGTGATCATGGCGTTTAGAACACGATTGTTACTTTATTTTCATTGTCTATGAAGACCATATGGTGTTCTGAGTCTTCCCTTTATGTAATTTCATGTCAAAAATAAGAAAAAAACCAAAGCTCATAAATACAAACCATTCTTTGTAGAGAAACTCTAAACTTGCAATTCAAAGAATACCAATTGACTCCATTTTTTAGTGTTCTCCTTTTTCTCTTGTGGCTTTAGTATTTTTTTTTTTCTTTCTCTCTCTGACTTATTTCCCAATGTAGTTAAAAGCAAGAACACCCTATATCTTCCTGTCCTTCTTGAGAGTTGTAAATATTATAGATTTACTTAGAATATACACATGTTTTCTCTTGTAAAGTTCTTTAAAGTTCTCAGTGAATGATATTTACCTTTTAACAGGGAAAATGTTAAGTATTAGAAAATGTGTGTCAATACAATGCTATGGACAGGGAATTTGGAACACAAAAATTAAGAAATTGAAGAAATAGAAATCCTATATCTTTCTTTGGGCTTTAACTGGATGTTGTTTGTGGCTGCCTTATTTTCATGTAATTTCCACTTCAACCAGCCAGTCAGAACCTTCCATATCCATCTGCATGTTTGTGGAAACAATTCAATACTGACTTTGTGAAAGTGAATTTCAAGACAATCCAGAATGTTAGTCTGATGATTAGAATGAGATTGAGGGATCATAAAATCATATAACAATGCAACCTGTGTACTTTGAAAGTTTCAAGCAGAATCCAAGATACTAAAATTTGTCTATCACCTTCAAAGTTTCTTGACTTGTGAGAAAAAATGAGTTTTTATTTGCTATCCTTCACAGCATAATAGAAAATGTGTATTTTTCAGCTGTAGTTATTAAAGAATAGGCTATCACATTATAATGTTTCATTTCATTCTTCAATTATTCTAATTTTTTTAGTATTTTTTACATCCTATTATTTGCTTGGGAAAGAGGCTAGTCCAGATGATTACTTATTTCTATGACTGTATTTCTGATGCTGCCATATTATCGATATTTACATTCATAATTTTATCTTTATTTGCTTTCAAATGAAAGACATAAAATCTGTGTTGTAGAATTACAGTTAACTCTGGTCATGTGTAGATATTTAAATTTTAATTAATTAAATGACATTAGATAAAAATTAAGTTAAAATGTCATTTTCTCTATCACACTGGTGACATTCAAGTGCTCAATAGCAACATGTAGCTATTAGCTGCCATGCTGGAAAAAACAAATATTGAACATTTCCTTCCTTGCATAAATTTTTGTTCAACAATGCTGCAATGTGCATGTGTCTATTATACCCCCTCCTATGTGTACTCCAATATTATACTGTGTAATATTTGTTTAAATTCCTGTAGGTATGAATACAATTTTGAAAAAAGTCTGATGTGAAATAACCTCCTTCCTCAAACTCAAGTGAAATCAGTTTAATAACTATTATTTTATCTGAGAGGTTTTATTCTTACTGTATGCTAATTCCAATATAGCTTTCTTTCCTGTGACTAGTTATGGTTAAAGACATATATGTTATAGACACATCTTTTGATGAATATAGTAATGTAGATTTCTGCATATTGGTTTAAAATGTGTGTTTCTCTAGAAAACCTAAA